>OY796881.1:1411797-1995638 GCA_963680785.1 Diplosoma virens | reverse complement strand
AACAACCTAAGAAAAATATTTTGTTTAAATGGTTATCCTTGTTGGTTTTTTAATAAAGTTTTAAACAAATTTGTATCCAACATAACGTTAATCGTTCTACTGATTGCCGTAATTACTATCTCACAATTCCGTACTTTGGTATTGACTCGAGACGTTTTTTAAATCGCTTATCAAAAATTTTCAAATCGAAATTTAACGTGAAAGTTTGTCCTGTCTATAAAACATTTAAAATTGGAAACTACTTTCAGTTGAAGTCCACAACCCTTTGGGTCTTTGCTCAAATGTCATTTATGAATTTACATGTTCGTGTGACGCGAACTTGACATACATCGGTATGTCAACCCGACATTTGAGCACTAGAGCTAAGGAGCATTTAGACTTCAACTCTCAAGTATCAAGTGCAATAAAAAACCATATAATGTGTTGTAATGTTTGTTCCTCTGTCAAATTAAATTTAAACTCCTTTAAAATAATTAAAAAGTGTAAGTCGGAATTTCATACAAAAATACACGAAGCATTATTTATTATGATGATGATGATGATATTTTATTCACGCTTAGTAACAATATTTAAGTATATGCAATGTACATTAAGCAAAGCATGAAAAGGAAACGCGACACAACGACGAACGTTAAACATGCAGAAAGTAGAGAGAGGGGGTAAGAAAGAGAAAAAATAAGAAGCACGGCCGCGTTACCTAATTCAAACTAAATATTATTATTTAAAAAGACAAAAAAGACACAAAAAAATGACAAGCCAAAAAAAAAAAAGACAAAATAAAAAAAAAAAAAAAAAAATGTGCAGTGCAGGAACGGTTATGTAAATCATTGGGAGGCACAACCGCCCTAACCGCACGGGCTAACTATAAATTTAGCTCAACTGAGCATGGTGAGTAAAGAAAACCTCCCGAAAAGAAACCTTACCAGGTCCGGAAACCTTCTCTGGATCCACTGCAAATACAAACATAAAAAGAAAACAAAATATACTTATATATATATATACATTATGAAGAGAGAATAATATTAAAAAGCGTAATCCTGGTTTAAATCGACAACTTTATGCAAATGGTTCTTCATTTTTATTAAATGTTTTTTAATTTTTATTTTAAATTTTATTTCTTTTCTTATAAATTTTAAATTTACTTTTATTTTTTAAATAATTCAATGAAACTAAAAAAATTGGCTTTATAATTCTATTTGCTTTAACTTATTCGTCACAATGTAAATCATTCATGCATAAATAATTAATTTCCTTTGTTTTGACGCATTATTGTTAATTTCATTTAAGTTTAAGTTTTTCTTGAAAAGGGCTTAAGAAGCCGAAAACGTTTGAAAATAAAAGTTTTATGAATTTAATTGTGCTGCTAAGTATCGCCACAATATGGTTGAAGAAAACTTTAAATACATCTTCTCTTTTACATGTTGTCGACAGTGGTTCCGAAAATAAATATTGTTCTTTTATGTTGTTTTCAAAAATGTAGCGAGCGTAAACCAGCAAATGCGCACATGATGAAACATCAGTGGATTCGTCCAATTGCAAGGAAAATATTGGACTCGACCTTATCTCTTCCACCACTTGCAACAAAATGTCTTGAGTCATTTCAGAATAGCGTTTTTTAGCTATATCGTTGAAGAGCAAGATTTCTTCTAATTTATTTGCTTTTTTCTTTCCCAGTACCAGAGTAGTTGCTTCTATGAGACAGGGCTTTATGAGTTCCTCACCAATTGTGTGAGGCTTTTTTGATTAAGCAATGCGGAAAGCAATGCGATATGACGCCTCCAATAGTGCTTTGTTTTGTCTTGGCCACATTCCCCCAGAATCCAAACGGCAATTTTTCAAATGCTCAGCTTTTCGCCTAAAGTAGTCAAATAATTTTTTTACTAATTCGCCATGGCAAGATTTAAAATGCTGCTTCAGTTTCCCTGGTTTCATACTTTTCTAAGTTAAAACTTTAAAACAAATCGCACACTGCAGCTTTTCAATATAATTTTCGATAACACTTGGAAAACCAAAGTTCAGAAAAGCTTCTTTGTAACTTTGTTTTTTCGGAGGCATCTGGATATTTTTTTCACTAAATTAGCCTAACTAAATTGCATGCAAGAAATAAAAACTTACTTCACACCTATTACTAACTGACTAGTTACAAAAAAATCACTTGCCGAACTATCAATTGTTAACGAAACAAGAGAATTTATAAGAGAATCTACAGTAGTTCAGACCTAATATTTAATTATTACATCACAATAAGTATGGTGATAGTGAAGTAAAATTCAACTTTTAGAAATTTTTTAAATTTTACGTTACCCCTTTTAAAATGCTAAATTACGCCTTTGGGGGTAATTACAGCCAGGTTAAGAACCACTAATTTAGTGTTTCTCGAGTTTTTAATTTTTAACTTATAATTCTTCTAGTTATTCACAAATTCTGCTTCTTTATTAATTTCAATTACCTGAAGATATTGTTTTCATATCGTTTTTATTTATATGCTCCAACTTCGGAAAAACACATTGCAAACCCAAATTACAAAACCTTCGGTTCTGGTCTTTATTACAATTGCCGTAAATAAGAAGTCAGAAAATCGACGTCTCCGGTGTGATCTCTCGAGTCATAAATTTTTTGTTCAACAATCTTGATTCAGGCACAAAATCATGATCCTTTTTATTGTGACTCCAAATCCAACTTCCAACCCTAGGCTTGGTCTCTTGAAAAACTATTTAGAATTGCAATACCAAGATAATATAATATACAACTATGCTTACAATATTGAATAAGATATTTTTTCAAAATTTGTAAGAATTGTGAGAGTGCAAATCGCCTTTAGATGCCATATAATAATAATAACAAAAAAATCATCGTAAGAGGCAAACTACGTCCCATTGCCCCTTGATTTGAGGGAGCCGACTAACATAAACTTAATTACGTAATTGACCCTTATATTGCTAAATTGTAATTTTAGAAACCGTCAACCAACGATGTTCACTCGGTCCAATGAAGTGTGTACAGATTGTAGTATAAACAGCTGTCAATAAATAGTTTTATTTAACACAAACAATGCTGACGCTTTCTCAAGAAAAAATAAAGTCATTTCAAACAAGTCCTAGTGTTCTGTGCTTTTTTATTTTTACAAATTATTTTTCTGATTTGAGTTCAACAATTTGTAGTAAGTAATCGACAATTAAATAAAAAATAATTATTTTCAGAATTTCGCACACCCAGTTGTAGAAACGGTCGGTGGACACGTTATTTTAATCGAGACAGTCCAGGTGCCACAGGAGATCATGAAACACTCAAAGACATCAACAGACAATATCCTGGAGAAGCTTGTTTAAAACCGAAAGCAGTTCAAGCTCGATTGAGATCGAACAGACGGGATTATCGATCAATCGGACAAATTGTCACAGTCAGTACAAAAACTGGATTTGCTTGTCGGAATAAACAACAAGTTTATAAAACAAAATGCCTCGATTATGAAGCCCGGTTCTGTTGTCCAAGTTAGTGTAATATGAACTAGTTTAATAAAAAAATTTTATAAAAAAGCTTGTAAAAGAAGCTTTTTGTTATTGCACAATAGTTACTTTGCTTAAAATAATAAATCCTAACTTAATTTTGATTATTATAAAAACGATATTTAAAAAAAAACAAAAATTTAAATGATTTAATTCTATTCAATGCAAATATTTCAAAAATTTTTTATATTTTTTAAAGATAGATAATACTGAAATTTAAGATTGCTTTCTGAGACTGCCAAGTAGAGCAAAATGCCCTATGTCTTTTTCAAAGACACAACAAAATAACTAGAGTAGGTTTAGAACACACTCTGTGTCGATTGCGTTTCGTACATAAAAAAGAAACTGATTTCAGGAATCACTGCTTTGCTATTATTTTTTATAAAATGATTTCGCTAGATTCTCACTTGTAATAATTAATTTCAAATTAGCAAGCGTTTTTCATTTACCTGCTTCAAAGTGTGGATTGCTTGATGTTTTAATGTTTTGATAAAGTTCTATGATCCGAAAATAGAATTTTTATCTATTAACTTTTTCTTGCTGCGAGTTTTTATTTGCTTTAAAATAAGATTTAATTTTTTCTGGTTCTTTTAATTAAGTTGATTGTTGTATTTAATATTAATCAAATACAACTTGCATATTTTCGCAAAAGTTACCAAAACCTACAAAGTTTAGAATTTAATATGCTTCTGTTTTTGTTTTTCATTTTAAGTGTTACTGTATTGTGAGATCAAATTATATTTAAAATTTTACTATAAATTTTATAGTCGCTATTTCCTTAAAGTTCTAGTAAAAATTTTTAATTTTCTAGATCATGTTTGATTTTAATTATTGAAATTTTGTAGAACCTACCTATCCACGCCCTATTTGTATTGGTCGTTGGACTCAATATTTCGATCGAGACAATCCAGGTGGCAATGGAGATTTTGAAACACTTCGTGAATTAACCAGAAGTCATCCTATATCGATTTGTTCCTATCCAACCGCAGTCTATGCTCGAGTAAAATCAAGCAAACAGGATTATCGGGCAGTCAGACAAGTTGTTGAAATCAGTAGAAAAACCGGATTTATTTGTAGAAATGCACGACAACCGCATGGAACAAAGTGCCTCGATTATGAAGTTCAGTTCTGTTGTCCCTTCATCCTGTATTGACCTCATAATAGAGTTTATCTATGGATTCGGAAATAAATCATGTCTTTTTGTGATAAAACTAATTCTAATTTTAACAAAATTGCTCTTAATAAATTGTAATCCTGTTTGCATTTATGAGAAAAACTTTTTTATTGTTATACAATTGCCCGCAGTATAACGTAAATGCATTTAATTTCCTTGTAACTTTTCGCGCTATTAAAATCAAGCGTCCTGGAAAAGGCCTCCAAAATTAGATAATTCATAATTTTAACACTAAATATAAAAAAAAGCTTAGTTTAAAAGTTAACCTCGAGTATAGGATTTATTTAGTTTTTTTCTTACAGTAAAAAACTTTGCAAATAAATAACTGTAAAAATACTCGTATTATCAGTCTAGGAAGAACATCTTAATGTGACATTTAGACACTATTTAAACAAGTGTAAATGCTGATAAATAATGATCTATTTTAAAACTTGTAGATCAAAACTATGTTTAAAGATTTGACAAAATTAAATTTTTTACAGCTGTACTAATATTCAATTTAATCACTAAAACCGTGAAATTGAAATTTTGAGCTTTGTTGTAAAACTTGCGTACAGTCATAATCCAACTTCTCACAACTGCCACG
The DNA here is from genome assembly GCA_963680785.1 of Diplosoma virens. Taxonomy (NCBI): domain Eukaryota; kingdom Metazoa; phylum Chordata; class Ascidiacea; order Aplousobranchia; family Didemnidae; genus Diplosoma; species Diplosoma virens. The sequence goes on along the minus strand of OY796881.1, from coordinate 1,990,372 downwards.
AACAATTTCAATCAACCAAGATTAATGGGTGTTGCGGCTAATCTATACTTATTTTCGTTGCCCCTTTTTTGTTTGTTAAAATTTTTACATCCGGGTTGTGGACTTACTTCAGCCTCGCGATTGTGATTGTTCGTTTAATTTTGTCCCAGCCAAGCGCGTGGCAGGAGCTTTCGGGAACTGGTACTCAGAGGTAATTCGTCGTTTAACTCTTGTTTTGTATTTTATGGATTTATGGTCAACTTTTCAATTAAATCATCACCTTAAGCAGCCTTATGTGATCTGTAGTAATTTGCATATTGATATCTTAATCTGGTGTGTACTGCCTTTTGTTTTATTATTCAAATTATATTTACCCTGGTGGATCAGGTGGCTGGTGTTAATTGGGTGAGCTTGTAGACTGCTAAAGTGCGCATTTATAGCCCGACCTGTCATCTTACGGGTAATTGGTCTGCTCCTATACTGGATATTAAAGAGTAAATTGAGCGGTTGCCGCTTGACTTTTAGCTGCCTGTAATAGATTGACTATGACAAAACTTATACAAAAGAGCAACTAGCAATTAACATACAACAAAATTTGTAGAGAACTTTTAACAAGATTTAAAACTAAAATAACAATAATTTGGCACAAAAAAATTATTTAGATTGTACTAGTGAGAAGAAACGTTACTTTGATGGTAACGGCAAGTGATATGGTCTCCGTTTAATTTTATCTGCGTCATACTGCTATATCCTTAATATAAACAAAGCGTCGTGTTGTTTAACTATTTTATTGTTATCCCATCCAAAAAACTCTTGAGTTTATTGGTAGAGTAGGTTTAATTTTTAGTTCAAACAAATAAAAAATTTAAAACGTACAGCATCTTGACATGTTAAAAGCTGATCGGGTTAATTGGCCGACAATTCCGACGTTGTCGAGATTCAGATTCATTAATAGCTGGTATAATGATGAAAAAAATTATACAAATATATATTTGAGAAAAAGATGTATTATTCAAATTAAAATAACATTTTTGAAACACCACAGAATACAAGAAAACATACCGCAAAGTCTCAGCTTTATAGCAGCTGTGCCCATTCCTCCCCAGAGGCAGTTACTTTACACTATTTGACGCCTACGTCGAAGTAAAATTGCGGATTAAAAAGTTGTGAAGAGAACTTGACGTTTTGGCAATTAAGTTTGCCAGATGGTCGCATACAGCAATCGGCATTACAAAACTAACACAAATAAATTGAGTCAGAATACCATAAACACTCTCAACGACGAGAAGAGCATGCAAAAGACAAGAATTGACACAATCTTTTAACTCCAAATATTTTCCTTAGTAAGGCCACATTAAGCAAGGTCTTAGTTATAAAAAATGTCTTCTTGGCCACAAAACAGTACAGAATTTTTGGTACGCCATCGTATAAAGAGGTACGGCTCGGCAGGGAAACGTTCCATTGAATAAAGCTTGCGTAACCATGCAAATATTTCACCATCGGAATTTCGTTCATAGCTTCCAATGTCAATAATTAGAAAGCGGTATCTACTATAGATTTTAAAAAACCAACTATTAAAAACTATTAAAAATTAAAAAAATTCTATCCCGTTTTTAGTTATTTTGTTGTACTTATTGTGTTTATCTCTCCATATGTATATTTGTTCAAACATGGCATCAAACACCAAACATTAAACGTCAGGCTTTAAAATCTTAGAAGCTTTTTGTTATTGCACAATAGTTACTTTGCTTAAAATAATAAATCCTAACTTAATTTTGATTATTATAAAAACGATATTTGAAAAAAAAAAAAAAAAATTAAATGATTTAATTCTATTCAATGCAAATATTTCAAAAAATTTTTATATTTTTTAAAGATAGATATTACTGAAATTTAAGATTGCTTTCTGAGACTGCCAAGTAGAGCAAAATGCCCTATGTCTTTTTCAAAGACACAACAAAATAACTAGAGTAGGTTTAGAACACACTCTGTGTCGATTGCGTTTTGTACATGAAAAAGAAACTGATTTCAGGAATCACTGCTTTGCTATTATTTTTTATAAAATGATTTCGCTAGATTCTCGCTTGCAATAATTAATTTCAAATTAGCAAACGTTTTTCATTTACCTGCTTCAAAGTGTGGATTGCTTGATGTTTAATGTTTTGATAAAGTAGTTCTATGATCCAAAAATAGAATTTTTATCTATTAACTTTTTCTTGCTGCGAGTTTTATTTGCTTTAAAATAAGATTTAATTTTTTCTGGTTCTTTTAATTAAGTCGAGTATTAACAGTATTCTCCTCAACCGCAGGCCTTCTAAAGCCCGGTCTTTGCAAAAACGTTTGTAAGTACGTATTTCATTTTTTTAGATAATATTTTGGAATTTCATGACTTTTCCTAATTTGAATTGTTGAATAAGATAGAGCCCAAACAAGGATTAACGGGTAAAATAGACGTTTTTTAGCAAATTTGTAATTATTTTTTATTTTCGTAAGCAGAGCGTGGAATTTCAATTTTACGCCTTTATTAAGTGACATGGATTTTACCAATTTATTGGCTTTGCGTGACAAGGAGAATTATGTCCTTTGCCCGACGTCGATATGCCTGGCGGTGTAGAAATTACTTTATGTAAATCGCATTTTCTTGTTATGAGCTTTTGGCGATTGCTTGAAAACAATTTACACATATAAATTCTGTTGTATAAAACAATTGCTGTTGGACTGCTTGAATACCATCCTAGAGGACAAAATGCAATCTTTATACTAAGCTTTTTTATAAAACTTTCTTACTACTATTCATTCGTGGGAAAAAAATTAAATCAACTAGTTCAAATGTTAGCTCTTATGCTGACGCTGTTGCAATAGCAACTCAGCAAATCGAAAATTATGTTTCCATTGCCAGAAACCTCTATCAAAAATTATGTTGGCGTCACTGCCAACGTAAGTCAATCTGACCAGCCAAGGCAAGATTATGACTACTACTGACATGAAGTCAAAAATAATAACACTTTCTTCACGAAGATTCTGCACCACTACAGAAAGTCGTCTTCTAGTTGGCGAGTGTCTTCGGGAGAGTTCGTTGGATGAATCTCTCCAATCCTATCTCTTCCTTATAACTACTAAATTCACGACTTGAATTTAACACAACCTTTCATTCAAGCGAAATTAGTCAGTGTATAGATGCATAGAGCGTAGAATTTTTGATAAAAATTTTCCCCAATTTAACCAACTATGAAATTCAAGTAACAACTTTACCGGGCTATTCAAACGATCTATAAATGCCCTCTACAAATAACATAACACTTTCTTACGCGAAAGACTTCAACCGAATAATTCCTTTATGTCAGCTGTCCAATTTATAGAGAGAAGCTTTAAGAAGTATATGACGAGCGAGCAAAGCATTTGTAACGCAACACGTAATTCTATCGATTAACAATAACAAAAAGAACAAAAGAATCCTGCATCACTGCATTTAGTTATAGTAAATACAATGCAAACTAATTTGGCGCGACTGAGGACAAATACACAGGTACATGTAAATTGAATGCAATGAGACTTTAATAAATTCAGGACGATTCTTAATTAATATCAATTCTTAAAGCAAACAACGCTGATCAAATTTTCAGAAACAATAACTATTTGCTAAATTGAATTTTTTTACCAAAAAAGGCTTTTGTCCACTAGCAGCGCTATAAAAAGGTTTTTTTCAAGAATTATGCAATATTTAATAATAATTTCCCCATTGATTATAAAAAAAAATTGCTTAAATTTTATATCACTGAAAAGATAATTTTTCCTGAGTAAAATGCTACAAAATTTTTAAAAATTTGTTTAAAAACAAGTTTGTACTAAGCGAAATAAGAGACCCCGCTTTTCTTTGCAAGAAATCCTTTTCCTCTCCCCCAATACTTACAACCAGCGACAAGATAATTCAAATTTTCAAGTTGCTACGTGTCGCTAGAGTTCTCCCCTGTCTTGCGGAAAAAATTCCGTCTGAATATTTTGCACAGCGCGCGCTGTGTTTGATTATTCTCCCAGGGGATTATGACGAACAGTACATTACTTATTAGAACAACTATATTTTGAACTTTATTTGAGTGTGTGTGCTTGCGTGCCATTGTTTAAATCTTTGCTCGCCTTGACTTTAAACAAGAAAAAAAGTTTCGGCTTACTTTCGTGACAATATATAATGAAGAAATGTCAAGCTCATAGTTTATATTAGATTGTTCAGAAAAGTAACGTAGTTTCTTGTCACTCAATAAATCCTTATGTAACAAATTTTGATCGACTGATGTATTTTTGTTAAAGCATAAAACTGCACCAGTATTATGTTTTACAAAAATATTTTCAATTGGGTTATTTAAATTTTTTCACTTTAGCAAATAGAAATGTATCACTCAGTTTTTTTATGCATTTCGTGTAATAAGCAATAAAGCATTTTTCAAACACAAAGTTCACCGTCCATAAGGCACAGCAGTCAATTTATTTTTTTTATATTTATCCTTCTTTTAAAAAAGCGTCTCAGGTGCTCTAAATACAGCTACTGTCAAGCAATTACCTCGACCTGCTTGTGGAGATGACTAAATATTGCTGTCCACTTTAAACTTTATATGTATGTATATTTGTAGCTTTTTTATTTATAGACATGACAGAAATCTAGAGCTGCCTGCTAAATTCATGGCACTATAAAGTACCATCTGTGAATAGTACCTCAAATCTCTTTCAGGACAGAAGTCTCAATATGTGACAATGCCGGTTTTATCGTTCAAGACGGGAGTCACAATATGTGACAATGCCGTTTTATCTTTCATAATTGTGACCTAATTGGCTAAAATATAATTTATTAAATTAAGCAACTTATCTCTATACCGTTCGTTACGGGGCTTTTAGATGCTTTTTATTCTGACTATTAAAAGTTCTGGCTTCGCAGCAAGGCACAGCTTTATAGAAATGAGCGTGCGCATGTGCTTTGGCCTTGTGACGTAAACAATGAACTTCAAAGGTTTTTCAGGAAGTTTTGACCTAGAAAAGTATGCCTAATTGGTTTTTCTGCTCACCTGAGGTCACGTGACTTGTCACTTAAAGCTTTAAAAGCCTATTTTATTGACATCTAAAATACAACACATTATAAATAAAAAAACATTACAACACACAAAATAATACTACATCTTTGTTGGAACTGAAAACGTCTTTTTGAAAACCCATTCGAATAACGATAATGACAACAACTAGTGTGAATTGAAAATCGCGCTTAAACAAATAATAAATTGAATTGATCGAAGCGATTGGCGAGTTCAAAACTCATAACAGTCTTTAACTAAATTTGTGGTCCGAATTTCTGTTATCAAGGAGGTTCATTCAAAAATAACACATTAAAATTAAGTAAAGACAAAAAAGAAGATATTTTGATTTCTGCACCAATTGCGACCTGCAATAAACTTTTTGATAAAAGTTGGACCATAATGGTTTAGAAGATCAAGTGTCCCTGCATCAGTATAAAACATGTACAAGCTAACATTTTCCAAAACAGTCATTATCATAATTTCTACCGAGAGTAATTTGGGATTTTAATATTGATTTGGTCGTAACTTACAACACCGACAATTTTTCTTTCAGAATTATTTAATTTATAGTACGAATTTTGACATTACAATAAAAAATAGAACATCGGTACAACCAATTAATGATATTGCACTCAAGCATAGCACAATGTACATTCTATTCGAATGTCTTTTGACCTTGTTTACGCATATGTTTGACACAGTCCGCAGCATAATTCAAAAGTAAGACGGAAGTCTTTTGTTAATTTTCGATTACCTCAAGCAAACTGCGACAAATATTTCTTAAAATTTTACTTTTTAACCCTATTAATACTGGGGGGAGGCCTGAAACTGCCCGCGATGTTAAAATGCGGTGTGCTGCTCAAAAACTAATTGCACAAATTTTTTTAAATTTTCTGACTTTTTCTGATTTTTATTCATCTAAAAGTTGGTGCAATTTTTGAAAAAATCGCCCAAGTAATTTTGGAGTTATTAATAGTTTGTTGACACCTAGTCAGTAGTTTTTTGACTATTTCATAAAACGTGAGAAAAAAGCAGCCAAAAACGAGAAAAAGGCAAATTGTAATCTGTTTATCAAAACAATTGAGACTGAACCGTTCATTAATTATGTTTGCTCGAGCAGTTTACGAGGCAATAAAACGCTTTCATTCTCACTTTCCAAGGGAAGTTTTTATGTAGAAAAAGAAGTAAATGTAGATTTAGATTTCTTTTCGTATAAAATTTTCTAACAAATTCGGATAAAATCTCGACCACTTGATTTGACTTTATTATAAAAGTTGATCTTACAATCGATCATACACTTCAATACCTTTGGTATAATGGCTATTGGAACGGAATATTACTACCATCGGAACTATTCAAGCTAAGCGCAAAGAAATATCAAACGAAATAAAGCAAGTGTGTAATAGAGATATTGATTTCTATAAAATTTTTTTGGAAAGAACCTGAAAAAAATATCAACCTCAATTCTTTTACTGTAAACTCTAAAACCACAAGAAAGCGAAATATTGCAATGTTATCAACAATGCACCCAATTTTTTAAATTTCAAAAAATTAAAAGAAGAAATTTGCTCTATACAAGTTATGTGATTATACGAAAAGAGGTACAGACATTGTAGACCAAAAATTATTTTCTATTTGAGTAAAACCAAGTCTTGAAAATGGACCACAATTGCATTTTCGTATTTCTGACAATTCAATTTTTCTTACGCAATTTCGTATTTGAGACCAAAATTCTGACAATTCTAGCACTAGTAATTGTTGAGATATAAGCAAGCAAAGACCGCGGGCATTTTCGCCCCCCCCCCAGTCATACAAAGTTTCCAAAAATCCCAGTCTGAATAGGGTTAAATGAATCTATATAGTTCGATTTTTTTGGTCATTTTCATTACACGCTCAGTGCAACAAAGAAAATAAAGCTATTCTATTTCGAGTTATTTCAAACATAAACTTACAAGGAAGAAAAATGAACGCACACCTATCTAGATATTGTACCGTACAGAAAATAAGATATAAAAATGAAATAGTTATTCACGCCAAGTCATTTATGCTAAATTTTAATACCAGTGCGTAGTGTTGTAAAATAATTTCCACTGCTTGTTCTTGTTGCAAGTAAAAATATAAGAAAAAAGCTGGAGCAGGGGAGTTTAGCTCTGCTACATTTGATGAGTCATCTGCTTGAATAAAAACAAGTCAAATAACCTCTGTTGGTGCGTTTTCCGTTAAGTTCAATATTGACACTTAAAAATGATTGCGTTATTTTTTGGGGTATTTAAATTTTATTGGTTGATATGACTTCAGAAACCTCTTTTTATTCTGTTAAAATTGGTCAAAAATTGGAGTTTGAATAAAGTTTTAAGAAAAACACTGATTGTCAAACTTCATTCCTAATAGTTTTTATCATGGTGATATAACTTATTTTCCGGCTTAAAATAATTCAAAGTTTTGGTTATAACGCAGAAATCGCTTGGACAAGTTATAACCGCTTTTGTACCGTACTATTTATTAATCTGCGTGCAATTGTTCAAATGCAACTTTCTTTCTCTTTCGCCAGTTGGTAGTGACGTAATGCGCTTTATCTGTATCGCATGACCCAGTTAAGTGTAATCTGAAATGTTTTCACTTACCGTGGAAAATGCGTCCTAATTTTAACGCGCGTGAGAAGCGTTCGAGACAATTCCAGCCGATTTGCGTCATGTGACTTGTTATCTATATATATGCGAGGCGCCAAATTGTCAATGCGAAGCGAGAGACGACGACAAAAGAGAGACAAAACGAGAGAGACGCAGAAAGCGAAAAGTGTCGCTTTGAGAGAAAGTAGAATTTGGGAAAGGTGTTGAATTTATTTTATGCCAGTGTTTTGGAGTTGTGTTCTACAGTGGTAGAATTATTTGTGTTGGTTGAATCAAGTTATAGCGTTGATTTGGCTTTGCAGTTTGGCAAAGCGTGGAATAGAATTTTCGTCGGTCGTGATTTTTGTAATACATTCGTTCTTATTAGAGACAGTGATCTCTGTTCGTCTGTGAATGAAACCAATCCGAGCTTTCGTTCAAACCAACTGTATAAAAGCTTCGGGCTTATAGCAAAACTACTTCTTGAGCCGGAATAAAATAAAATTAGACACAGCTTTGTTTCAGCGCAGGTATTCTGGTTACCTAGCTCAACTGGTCCTTTAGGATTCCCGAACAAAGTTTGTGACACTGATATTGGATATGTACAGTATGTAAATGTCGAATGACATAGACTGACGCTGGCGTATAAAAAATGATACAATTAATTATATAATGTAAAACTTCAAGCGCATAAGTAATTAACAATCTTTCTTCAATTTAATCAAAGCAAAACCTGATATTTAAACCGATAAGTTAAAACAATATTTTTTCAACCAATTTTAATTTTTTTCTTTTTCTATGCAAATTTAAACATGATTAAGATTGATGGAAAAAAATAAGACAAAATAAGTTTCATACACAAACCCATCATTCGTTTTCAAGATTTAAAATTTTTATTGATTTTTATCGTATTTCAACTCTATTTATCCTCCAGACCCGTACAAAAACGTTGAAGGCGTTATACTAAGGGCAACTTTTAAGCGATACCGTACCTGGTTATTAAATGCTATATATGCAGGCCCGCAAGCAACCAGAAGATCTAGCAGATAATTGCTTTCAAAGATGCCAAGATATTGTAGTGGCTTGAAATTTTTAATTATTTTTTTAGTTTTTATTTGAGACATAATTAAAATGATAGTCTACCCAGACTACCCTACTAGCCTGATTAAGCTAAGCTTAAACAAAAAGTCGCAAAAGTAGCAAAAGTTGCAAAAGGGCTACTGGCTATGACGTTCCTAAACCTAACCTTACTTAAAATTAACTAATACCGGAAAGATATGGAAAGTACTGGTAAACACTTACCTATAACAAATATCAATTTGTGATAATACTATTGTAAATCAAGAAACTCTTTTGAAGCTGTAATCGATATGAAAAATAAAAACATGTCGCAATGTTTGCAAAAAAAGTTTTCAATGACCCTAGAATCAGACGGAGTACGGCGGTACTTTAAAAAAAGTACCGCGGTACTTTAGTACACGGTACTGCCCACCACTGTTTAAATTTTATAAAGATAGCTTAAGTAGTTTTTGAGTTATAACTTGTAACTTTAGTGGACTTCTGAAGCCCGGCCGTTGAGGAGTCAATAGCTCAAAAAAGGTTGAAGAGAATAGGGTTAAATATTAATTAAACACAACTTGCATATTTTAGCAAAGGTTGCAAAAACCTACAAAGTTTAAGGTTTAATATGCTTCTGTATTTGTCTTTTATTTTATGGCTTAGTGTATTATGAGATTAAATTGCATTTAAAATTTTATTATAAATTTTATAGTCGCTATTTCCTTAAAGTTCTAGTTAAAATTTTTAATTTTCTAGATGATGTTTATTTTAGTAACTGAAATTTTGTAGAACCTACCTGTCCACGCCCTATTTGTATTGGTTGTTGGACTGAAAGTGATGTCTTGATTTAAATTCCCCTCCAAGTCCTTCCTGTTTTCAGACGAATGCAACAATGCTAAATCATCAGCATAACCAAACGTTCTGGAAATCATAGAAAACAAATCGTACGTATAGATGTTAAATAGGAGGGAAGCCAAGATCGATACCTGAGGAGCGCCGTTTTTTAAACGGTGTAATCTGTTTTGCTTGCTGTCACCGGTGGTAAAGGTGAAACGTCGGTTTTGGACAAATTCCATGATCATTCTAACCATGTGCTTATCCGACAGTAGCCTTAGCAGCTTACAGTTAAGGCCATGGTGCCAGACAGTGTCGTAAGCAGCTGTCAGATTGACAAATACGGCACCGGCCTTCTATTTAGCCTCAAAAGAGTCCTTAATGTTCTGGGTTAGTAGAACAACTTGATCTACGGTTGACTTCCTGCGTCAAAACCCATCCTGCTCTTTAGGGAGCAGTGGACGATTAATGGCTCAAACGCGGGCATAGACAAGCTTCTCGAGAATTTTGTAGGGGACACAGGGGACACATTAATCGTTCCACTGCTCTTTAGGGAGCAGTAAAACGATTAATGACTTGACGAGGGCGTAGATAAGCCTCTCGAGGATCTTGTATGGGCACAGAGCAGAGATATCGGGCGATAACTTTTTGGGACCCCACAAGCTTCATTGGCTTTGGGATCGCGACTACAGGCGCCCTTCTCCAAATCTTGGAAATTTTGAGTCGGTGCAAGCAGGAACAAAGAAAGTCACGTAACCAGGACTGCAAAGCAGCTCCATCATAGATTATGAGCTTTGGGCAGATGAAATCAGGGCCTGGAGCTTTACATGGCTTTAAGTATTGAAGGGCAGCAATAAATTTTCTCTGTGAGAAAGTGTCAGAGATATTTTCTGTGTTTGGTGTTGTGGCCCTTCAAAGGTCAGACACTTTTTGATAGAAAAGTCGAGATGACTTGCGTTCAACAGCTTTGTATCTCCAATTTCTGACTAGCTTATATGCAATACCATCAGCTGAGACAGGACAGTGACGAGGAGAGTGTTGTGACCTATCAGTAAGCTAGTTCAAAATATCCCATGCTTTTCGACTGGAGCGTGAGAAGTTAATGCTCTGAACTGCCTCGGACTATTGATCTCTTTAGTTCCTGTCAAGCTTGGCAAGCAGAGGTGTAGCAACCAAACTTGAGTTGTCTCCCTGAGGAGACTGCAGAAAATTTCTATAAAGAGATTCACACTCCGCATCCCAACACGAAATATAGTTGTTTTGATGTTCGCGTGGGATAGTCATTTTGGCTGCTATCGTGATGATGTTACAGAAGTCCTGGTAAGCCGCATCCACATTAAGTGAATCAGGCGGCAACAAAATCGTTGCAAATTTATTCGTCAAAGCAATACAATGACTCCATTTGGCCTTGCGAAAGTTCCATCATTTAACCCTCAGTCTACCTTTGGGTCAATATGACCCCAATTACGTTTTTAAAAAGTTTTTGCTGCTGAACCGTTGGCAGTAGCGCTATGAAACTTAATGACTTTTATTTTATATTAAAGAGGTTTGTTGATCTAAAAATTTTTTTGTGTGGGACATCTTTATCATGAGCTAATAAAAAAAGCAGCATTATATACCAGTGAGGTCAAATTGACCCCAAGCATTCTTACGACTAAATGACCCAAGGAAAAATCCAAATAAACAAATAAAATCATCATGATTGCACTGCTCACATACGATAAATAAAAAATTATTTTTTTCTTTATATTAATTTAAAACCAAACATAGATAAATCCAAAAACAAATATAAAAGAAGCACCATGTCAAGATATCTTTATGAAGATGCAGTTTTGGGTTTTCTGATAAGTGATGAGAGAGAGCTGAGAAGAAATAAGCGACTCGTATTGGATTCCTACTGATTATGGCGAAGAACTCAAGGAAGAAGTATCATCATGTAAATCATCTTTTAAAAAAGAAATTGATGACCGACCATTTTCTTCTGCTTTAGCAAGCTACTTTGTTTCCAAAACGTGGCAAACAACACCTTTGCAAATAATGCTGGTAGTGCAGCTGCACATAATGTCATTCAACAAAGTCCAGGACCAAAAAAGTTGCAAAATCTTAGTGCTCAGATTTTAGTGATATTTTCATTTTATTTTCCCATTCTTCTCTTGAAAAAACCTAATTACAAAGAAACCATAGTATATGGTAGCTCATGGAAACCGTATATGGTAGCTCATGGATAAAGAATTCAAAGTTTTCTGGGTGTAATTGTTTTGATTGGTCTATATAAGTCCAATAACGAAAGCGTTGCATGGGTATTCAGCACACTTGATGAACATTTTCAATCGCACTATGAGTAGATGATGGTATCAACCAATTTTACGCGTTCTCCAATTTGACAATGCACAGTAAAGATTACAATATCAACTCCCTGACAAGATGCAGCTAATCAGAGAAGTGCTTAAAACTTGATAACCTTACGTGCATGATTCCTATGCCTACAGATCAAGCATGACAAAGGACGAACAGTTGGTTTGCTTTAGAGGACGGTGTTTTTTCAAGCAATACATTTCTTCAAAACTAGGCAAATACAAAATAAAAATTTGGATAATTTGCAACACCACTTGCTCTTATACATGGAAAATGCAAGTGTACACTGGTGAAGATGCTAGATCAGCCCGAGAAATTAACTAAAGTTAAAGAGTTGTTCGTGATTTGGTAGAATATATTAAAAAATATCACTGTGATAATTTCTTCACAAAACTATCGCTTACACGAAAACTTTTTCTAAAGAAGTTCACACTGGTAGAAACAATGAAGAAGAACAAGACGGAACTCCCCACGGAATTTACAGTGGCCAAAGAACAGAAATTGAAGAACGCAGTCTTCGGTTTTCGATGTGATGTAATGATTGCATTTGTACTGTCCAAAAACACTGTGTAGTCAATATGCTTTCAAGAATGCATATAATTAGAAATCGAAATCACTTCAGATCAGAATCCAAGCATTATTTTGTTCTACAACAAAACAAAAGGTAGTGCTGACATTTTAGACAGAATGGTGAGATCACACGCTACCAAACGTATGATTCGAAAATGGCCATTAGCCTTATTCTACAATATAATTGATGTCAGTGCAATCAATGCGTTTGTTGTTTGGAAAGAAATAAATTGTGTAAATGCAACATCTGCATTAGGCAAAGAAAAATGTTTTTGATCAGTCTTGGAAAAGAACAGTGTGGAATTACAGAAGAAGCACAACCTTTTGCATCAATTTCTGCAATCAAAAAAGAAATGTTACTCGTGCTGCAAATGGTGTTTCATTGAATAAGAGATTTCTGTAATTTGTGTGACCGAAAGGAGAACCAAGAATGTCTATCTTTTTGTTCTAAATGTGGCAAGCATGTATATCCTGAACACTCGGACATTGTCTGGAACAACTTTGCTTGGTTATTAGTATTACTATTATTATTATTTTTGTTTGTGTTTATTTGCAAGTGTTTTTGAGTTTGTGTTGTTAGTTTTGTTTATTTCCAAGCGTTTTGGTGGTTTGTGCAGGGGATATTAATGTAGGATGCATACATGAAATTAGTAAGCTATGCTGCAAGACCATTGTTATAGGGTACCGTTAGTTTTGTTTTTCTTTGATATTTTTTTTTTTGCAATGAAACACTAATTATTGGGTGTAGGTTAGATAATATTACCAATAAAATTAACTTTACAACAAACTGCAAAACTTGTGTGAGCTTGATAAGCAGCATCTTGTATAACAAAATTACCCAGCGTTCAGGTTCACAACTGGATGTTTAAGGTGTAAAAACCACAAACAGAAAGTTGTGCCAGCTGTTTAAGTTTTCAACTTTTTCAGCTGGGGTCAACAACAAGCTGTAGTCTCCTGACAAGTCCTAATAAGGACGAAACAGGTCTGTCGGCACTTGCTTGTTGATTGACTTGACCATTCTTACTATATGTTGAAAATTTTTTTATTTGGTTTTAAAACTTTTATTATTACTAAAATGATCGATTTACTCATTTGTTATGTGCTAAATAAACAAAAGTTTTAAAAAAATATAGCAAAAACAACTTCAAAATAAGAATCATAACTGGAGTCAATTTGACCCCACTGGTACAAAATACACATTTTTTTGCTGGTAGACGGAAATTTAACAGGCATGCTTAGCACTGACAGAGCAAACCTTGGTGGTTTGATAAGCGAAAGTTGATGTTGTGACCTGGGGAACTTTTCAAGTACACGTTTATCCGGTAAACGATTGTTAAGATCTACGTTAGCAAAAGCTAGATCTCGATTGGTGCCAGTGTTCCAGCGGCCAGAGTAAAAACTGGCGGCCTCCTTGCCGTTGTATAGAAGGCCATGACAATTTGTCAGCCAGCCAAGCACTCACCGTCCGGTCTGTTATCATTGTAACCCCAATCAGCTTAAAGACAGTGTTAAAGAAGCACTGGGAGATCTAGAGATTGCAATCGCGTTGCTGGGGGCTTGTAGACTTTGACTATTTTATAACCATTAACGTCCACGCACAGCCACTCGATTTCCGATATTGGTAGAGATTGGTCCAAAAGCATGTACTTTAGTCGCTCGTGGACAAACGTGGTAAGACCATGGTTCCTGCTTAAAGAGGACCCAGCTAGTTGGTATCTCAGAAGTGCCAACTTTTCTGCATCAGTGCAGTGGGTCTCCTGTAGTAGGATGACGAGTGCCTCAGACTGCAGACCAAGGTAATGAAGAACGTTCATTGTGCTTGATGTAAGAGCTTTGATGTTCAGCTAAAGAATAGTGGATCTTCAAAACTTTTTGACAATGTGCCATGAAAAGAGCAGTTTGAGGCATTGTCCCATCTTGAAAAGAACGTTTGCCTATTAGCAAAACCTTGCTGAACATCGGGATGGGTGGATACCCTTCCGTTTTGCCAGGTTTGTTTTCGGTCTGCCATGTTTAACACCAAGAACAGACTTACTCACGGCCCAGGCTGCGTGAAAGGACTTGCCATCTGGGACAAACCTTCCTTTGATTGATAGTCTTATCAAGCCGTAAAAACTTTTTCAAATCTTTAAATACAGTATAAATTTTAAAAAATATAAAAATTTAATTGTAAAAGCCCGTTTACACACAATGAAACTACCGAAACGTTGTCTCATTGACAATGAGACAAATTTGGTTCACACTGAACAAGTAAACAAAATAATTGCATTAAAATCTAAATGATTGATTGATTGACTAAATTAAAAACTTTTTTAAAAATGCGTTTAGCATATTTTTAATGGAGTAAAAAGTAAATATGTTGAAAAATTATTTTTGTTATGTACAAAAAAAAGGGTGACTATTTTTTTAAAAATTTTAATTTCTCTTTCAAATAATTTTCAAAATACTAGTGCTCAAATTTTGTATAATTTAACACTCTCCTGTGATGTCATGTCAACTCAAAATTCCACTTTTAAAAGAGTCAAATGTTAAGATGATAATTTAAATAATGGTTGTAATTTCGATTCCAATTATTATTTTAACACTGCAGTATTAAAAAATTTACTGCATTTTACCTGAAAGCAAAATTTCGGAGACATCTGTAAATATTTTTATGTACAATTTTTGTTGTCTAAGTTTACGGACATTTCCTGTTGTCTATTTTACGTATCTCACTGGTATAAAACTTATTGTATTCATCTGGAAGCAAAAATTCCAATAAAGACGAAATTATTAGTATATGCAATTTTCGTAAAGCTAAGCACATAATATTTTCTGTGACCAATTTTACAAATCTAATAGAAAATATTTGTATATAAATTTTCGGTAAAACTTGCTACGCAATTTATTCATAAACTAACTTTTACTGAAATTTTTTACCGGATAATGCAACGCACTGTTTGAAATTACAAATCAATTGGTACCTAAATTTACATATGTACGGGCCAGTATGTTCTTGATCATACCTATGGCAGCAAAAGTACTGGCGAAGTAACTTAAATTTTTTTTGGAATAAATTCTTTTTTTTTAAACATGTACTGGTACATAAAAGTAACGATAAAAACACTGTTGGTAAATTTAACATGATTTTTACAGGTAGCAATCTTTATTAGTCTTCATCATGATAATTTTAAACGTTATTTTCTGTAATTCCAAACAATATACGTATATTTGTAAAACGTTCCAAACAGAAATTTTTACGTAATTAGCATCACCCAGTTACGACCCTAATAATTCATTTCGTTTTATCTTTATATCTATTTTTTTGACTTGGTAAAAGCAAAAATATAGTTATTGCAAAGTTATTACTCTAAGTTTTAGATGCTAATTCGGTAAAATTTTTTAATGCATCTATAATGATACAACCAAATTGATGTTGTTCTGTCCTTTTTGCATCAAAACAAACATCACAAAATCAATTGAAACAAAAAAATCTATTCTTCTACATATTAAGATTTAATTGGTGAACAAAGAATCATTTTGTTTTCAAATGATTTGCAAGCAAAGTCCCCATTCACTT
This sequence comes from Diplosoma virens, assembly GCA_963680785.1. NCBI lineage: Eukaryota > Metazoa > Chordata > Ascidiacea > Aplousobranchia > Didemnidae > Diplosoma > Diplosoma virens. The sequence goes on along the minus strand of OY796881.1, from coordinate 1,974,347 downwards.
TAGTTTAGCTTTATTGTAAAACGTTTTTCAATCAATAGAACAGTTGATTTGTCAAACTTGCATGATAATAATTGTTTAAAACTAAATTAAATACATCAAAAAATGATGTGGGGTATTGAGCAACAGCAACATGAACTGTATTAACGTTTGTATTCTATCAAAATTTGTAGTGATGGTAACCTAAACTAAATTTTTTTTAGATTTTAGTTTTTATTTAAACTATGACAAAATTTCAGAGCTGCTTTCTACGAACGTCAAGCAAGGGAAAATGCTTTAAAATGTCTTTTTCAAGAACACAACAGGATGGCGCGAGTAAGTATTGAACCTCGACTATGATGATTGCCTTTACCATCATTATGGCACTCCTACTAACACAGTTACTCTGCAACTACCTGATGACAACGCGGCAATCATAAATGTAAAAAAACAAAATATCATAAATTCAATCAATTTTTTAAATCTTTGATCGACATTTAGACATTGCATTAACTTTATCAGAATATAGTTATTAAAATCAAGTTTTTCATTTGAAACTGTTTTGTTAAATTAGTAACCTTAAAAAAGGCTGTTTTGAAAAACTCGAACGTTTTCGTTTAACTCTCTTGTAAAGGTTTTGCTAGAATGAACTGAAGAACCGAAAATAGTATTGGGAAAATTTTAAAACTGATTCTGATTGGCTAAAAATTAAGGTTGGTAACAGTTATCATAATAATTAAAAATATTTAATAAAGTAAAACTACGTTTCGTCGGCGTAAAAATTTTTTGCCAAAAAAAACAAAATTACTCAAGTATATTTCAAAGTTTAAAACTCAAAAGAAAAATTTTTACATTTATACTAATAACAACAACAATTCAAAACAAATCTTATTGATACGTCCACATATCGAGCCTTAAAAATTTGCTCTAAACCTACTCCAAAACATAAACTAAACATTATTAGCTCTATTTTTGTAAAAAATGGTTATCGTAAATTCCTATTGATTCTAAAATTTCCAAAAAACTTTTGCTTTTTCAACAAAATGTTCTGTCTATTTAAAAATGTATCTATGAATGTATCTATGTAAAGAAGACCCAAAAAAATGTTTTGTCTATTTAAAATTACAATGGCTTGGCTAAAAGTTTCTGCAATTTGATAGAAAGATAAAATTATCTATCACTAACTGCTTTGGAGCGGTCCTACAACAAGTGGTCTTTTCTACCAGACAAGTTTTACCTACAATACATAAGGACGTTCAACAAAGTAATGTCGTATATGAATACGTGTGCCACTGCGATAGTTGGTACGTGGGTCGAACGTCCCAACGTTAGCAGGACAGAAATCGTCAGCATGTGCCAAAGTCTATTTGGAACAGAACCGGTCAAGAATGAAAACAACCAGAACGCCCAAGTAAACCAATTAGTTCTGTACAGCATTGTGACTCGGCGATGGGAAATTATTCGTTACACAACCAAAAATGTGGATTACACAACAAGGCAACCAATATTTTATTCTTTCTAAAGCAAGATTTCCATTTATCTGTCTTAGAATCGATTTTTATCACTCTTCATAAATCTAATTTACGTAGACAGAAAGAGTAAAAATTTTTTTTTTTTGTTCCAAACTTTAAAATAAACTTGCATGATTTTGTTTTTTTCGTCAAAAATTTTTACGCCGACGAAACGGGTTTTACTTTATTAAACATTTTCAATTATTATGATAACTTTCACCAACCTTAATTTTTAGCCAGAATCAGTTTTAAATTTTCCAAATACTACTTTCAGTTCTGCAGTTTATTTTAGGGAAACCTTTTAAAGAGAACTAGACAAAAACGATCAAACTTTTCAAAACAGCCATTTTTAAGGATACTTATTTAACAAAAAAGTTTTAAATGAAACACTTGGCTTTAATAACTATTTTGAAGATTTGTACCAGCAAAAATATTTTTATTCTGATAGTACTTTACATTTGCTAGAAGTCCAATTGGTTAAACTTATTGTTTTTAAGTACAATAGTATTAACTGTTTAACGAAACTATTGCATTAACCATATATAATTTTGGTTTAGATCATGTTTACGAGTTAACTACAATTAAACGCATGTAGATGCAAGCTTGTTTTTTAAAATTTAACTTATCAAAATTTAACAGTAATCAGATCCTGGCATAAAGCCTTTTCCTCAACAGCCAATAATGTCATTAACTTATTTTTTATGAAGCGTTTTCAAATATAAAATTTTTTTAATTTAATTTTCAAATAAAGTTATCAAATTTGCTTGTTTATCTTTTTACCGCTCTTAGCCGAAGAACTTTTATAAATTCCAAAAAATCATAAATTACGTGAATGGTTTTGATTGGTTGGAGTTTGAATTACCCGTAGTTTGTACTGAAAGTCAGTGTAAAACAATTAGTTTTACCAAAATTTCCAAAAAAACGTTTAACAGTGGATAAATATCGCACATATTTTAACAATGAAAGCTCAAAACTCATAGGCAGTAACATGCTCAAGTGAATATATGCATGAAATACAGAGTTTTAGTACAAAAGGGTGTCTACTTTTTTCTTTTAGTTGTACTTGAAAATTACTTTGAGTACGACTTTAGACATTTTGATTGAGGTAATTCAAGTGTCAACAGAGATTATGAATCTCTCAAAGACATAAACAAACAATATCCTGCAGACGCTTATTCCAAAACAATAGCAATTCAAACTCGATAGAAATCTAACAAAGGGAATTCTCAATCACGCGGTCAAGTTGTTAAAATCAGTCCAACAACTGGATTTGTTTTTATCAATCAAGAAAAACATCATGAAACAAAGTATCTCAATTGTAAAGTTCGATTCTGTTGTTTTGTTTAAAATTTTGAAAAAAATTAGATTAAAATAATATCTTATGCTATATTTTCTATGTTATACGTTCAAATATTCTTCTTTCTTGATGGAAGCTGAGAAACGCCATGTAAATAGATGATACTGTTTTTAATAAATGATCCGCATCAGAATCTTAGAAGGGTGTAAGTTTATTGAGTTAAATTTACACATACACCTGCTTTTTTAATACTATTTTTTCGAAAACTTTTAGGTCCTAAAAATATATTATGATAGTACTGGATAATAGCAATAACATTTTAAAAAAATGATTTCTTTAATTTTGTGCCCGTCTGCGAAATGCGTAGGCTATTATTACCGATTCAATTGTTTTTATATAGCCACGATTGTGATTGTAATACTATTAAGTCATTTATTGTTATTAGATGATAGGGTAGTTAAGTTTTAATTTTTTTGAATTGACAAGTTAAATTCATTTACCGTAAATACAATGACAATTTTAACCGAGAACGAGTTTCTAAACAAAAGTTGGGCACTTACTGTAAACATATATTTATTGTTCTTTATAACTATCCGCTGCTTATACAGTATAAGTCAAATAAACAGTAGACGAGATCACTTTAGTGAACTGAGTTGTCGAAAAGCAAATGTTGGGTTTCTCTTTCTTTATTGTGTTTTTAGTTGGCTACAGTAATTCTTATAGCGTTCCGGGTGAGAGCTTTCCCGAAAAAAAAGTAACTTAAATTTCGTGTTTAAAAAGAAATGTTTTTGTAAAAATTTATAGAATTAAGTTTTTTACGGAATTTTTATTGAACTATTTTTTTGTTTAAAAAATATTTTTGTTTATACAATGGAATACGAAAAAAATAAATGCAGCAAATAACAAATAAAAAACCCAAAAAACAAAACTTTTCATTTTGATATATATATTTTGTCACGCAATAAAGTGTTTAGAAAGGGTTTTCTAAACAGTGATCCACGGCACCTATTGAAGAGATCCACAGGTTTTTCTCTAAATAACCATATGCATACGCTTTTTTCAAGAACACTCCTGAAAAATCGAACTAAATTGTTCAAGTCAGTTTTTACTTTCAACAGGGAGATGAAGACCTTTTTTTTGCGTCTCGTTTAGAAATACCTAAAATCTATGGACATTACGTTTAAAGTTTTTTCGTGAAGACATAAAAAAGTCTTCATCCCACTGTTGAAAGGAAAAACTTACCAGGACTTTAGTTGATGTCCCGCCTTTTTTTGGTCTTCACTAGGACTTTTGTAAAAATTTAGGCTCGGGATTCATAAGAGTTTCACAAAAATAGTCTATGGGTTTATGTATTTCAACAAGTTTAAAAAATTTAATAAACCTCTCATCACAACTTTTTAGTTTTCTTCGTTTTATAATCCATTCTAAGAAATCATCTAATCTACAAATTCATTGATGGGCTTAACAGACAGAATGAATTAAAAAGATTCGAAATACCTTGCTAATTTTCTTGTTTGATATAATCACCGGAAAAGCGTTTTAATTTTTTAACAATATTAACGCCTAGTGAACAATGCCTTTCCGATTTTTACTTTAGATTTGCTTGAAATATTTTTTATCTGGTTTTCTTTCATGTTTATTTTTTTAGATTTTTTAAGATGCATTCCACCACCTAATCCCGACAATGGCTATTTCACCCCCATTGGAATTAAGTTGTTTCGACCTCGAGATAGAATTTGGTTTGAATGCAATGATGGCTATACTTTGGTAGGGGAGCAAGACTTTACATGTGAAAATGATGGAAATTGGAGCCCTTCTGACTTCCCGATTTGCATTGGTGAGTGCGGAGAGCATAGCTTTTCTCTTTACTCTGACTCACACTTAATCGGAAAATATATTTTTATTATTTAAATTAATAAGAACAAATTAAAAAATTAAATATTAAATTTTAATTTTAATTGAAATAAAACGAATAAATACAGTATGGTATTATACGAGGTAACACAAAACTTTGTTTTTTGCTTAAATATTTATTAATACTCGTATTTATCCTTTTGACTTGGAGGCATTATAATTAGGACAACCGTCAAAGCGATAAACCGATCTGCTTTCAGTAATGCTATGTATAGCGCTGTCTGATTTAAATTTTTTACGTGTTCCTTTAGTTTTTATTTTTAGATGGGACAAAAATTGAGAACTGTTTGCTGAGACCGCCCGCAGAAGAAAGCGCTGTAACGTGTCTTTTACAAGGACACAACCGATTATCGCATGTAGGTTTTGAACCGAAACTGTGTTAATAACGTTCACCGTCAAAGCGATCCTCGTACTTTCTTCGCACGCTGCAAACAAATGCTTTCGCAAACAATAAGTAAAGATTTCTATTCTATCGATAAAGAGGTTACTGGAATACATTAATAGTAAAATAAGGTTGTAGTTACTGTCATAGTGTACAACGTCTCCACATACAACTTTAGATTATAATATTTTAATGTTTTTGTAGTTCAAAACGTTTAATTTTGATTTTTAATAATGTTAATTTTTTAGAAAGGATGCAAAACAGAAAGTTTTAACATCACACCTTTGTGTTTATGGGCAGATTTCTTTTTGTGAATAAAATCAAACATTTTGCTTTTTAGGTTGTCAAAGACCTCAGGTTCCACTTAATGGAAATCTGGAACCAATTCAAGAAATTTATTTTGTTGGTCAACCTATTCAATTTCTATGCGGAGAAGGATTTGAGCTTATGGGATCCAATTTTTTGGAATGCCTTGATACAGGACTTTGGTCGAATAATGTTCCCCAATGCGTTCCAGGTATATTTTGTTGCCTTTTGGACTGAAAAGTTTAATTATATAAAAAAATAGTTCTGGTTTTATGACTTCCTGTATGACATCAAAGGTTTAATTCTACTGCAGGAATCGAAACAATATATTTTGACCATTTCAATGAAAACGAAAAAAATGCTAATGAGCAAATTGTAAAAAAAAAGTTTTTTATTAATTGAGTTCCAAGTTCATTTTTTTGGTGGTACAAATCTCTGCACTGTTGATTATGTAATCCCTTTCCACATCTGGTGCAGCAAAAATCGGGTATTTTTGGAAAAGTGTGCGTTTTTCTTGCGACACAGATCGAGACAGTAATTTATTCCGTCGTTACTTACAGCTTACTTGGCGGAATTGTGCACCAAAAAGGGATATTTCACTTTTTTCAGCGCTTTTGCAATCTCTTTTTGAAAGTTGATATGAGTCATACTCTAAAACTTGATGTAGTTTTAAAACATGAAAGCAGTCTCAACCACGGCTAGCCAGAAGTTTGTAATGGGAGTTTTGTGAGCCGAAAATACTATTACTAACAGTTAAAATAAACTGATAAGCTTTTTTGGTCTTTACTTTTTTTATCCAACACTTTTTCAATTAATCTGCGTAACTCTTCGTTAGAACTCTTTAAACACAACCCCCCATAAATAATCCGATGGTCACTAAAGAAAGTGTTACTATGTGCGAAAGTAAGTTCCACAATTACTTTTTTTGCAGCAAATCTGTGGTCTATACGACGACAATAATGTATCGCGTAATTTACGCTTCTTTTTTTTGAATTGCGCATTTTGATGAGAAAAGCTTGGTCTTTCTTTTTACCCTTTCTCTTTCTTATTACCCTTTTTTCTTTTTACCCTTTTTTCCACTTTTTTAATAGAGATTATTGTAAAGGATTTGTTTGTGACAGTAAGTGAGCAGTTGGCATTCTACTTTACATAGCTACTGAAAATATCTTCGTGCAATAATCGGCTTATAAAAACAGGTGATGACTAAAAAAAGGGCTTCGCTTTTAAAATTAGCATCAATATAAAGATACATGGATATAACTCTAAAATTGTTGGATTCGGTCTATTGGATTCCTGCAACTGGTGGATTTCTCACAATACTGATTTTTTTGCAAATCACCAGTTGGCAACCCTATGTTTTAAGAGATTAATTGTTTCTTTTCCGAACATGTAATTATTACTCCATAAAATGAAATTTCTATTAAGTTTTAAAGTACTGATCGTGGCAAAATAATTCCCAAATTATTGAATGACAAATTTTGTTTTTGCGTCACCAACAGTACAAATATATTTTCAAATACCCTATAATTTAATGTTTCCATTTTTGAAAAACGAAAAACACAAAAAAATTTAAAAAAAACTGTTTAAAAAACAAAAAAGTTGTAGTTTAAACAGAAGTAGCAACATATCTAAAAATCAAATTTCTTCAGCATTGGCTCAACTAAAAGGTTAAATGATTTTAGAATAAAAAATTAAAGTCACTGCAAAACATAGCTCATTATCGCAAGGTTTCTCAAATTGTCTGCTATCAAAGAGATTGAAGTGTACCACTAAGTTTCCATGTTTTGACAATAAGCAATCAAAGTTTTGGTCTAAAAATACCTTTTTGTGACTTTAATATTAATTAAAACTGTTTTAACAGACTACTTCAGTAAAACTTTTATAAGAAAGAGGTTTCATTTGCACGAAGCTGTTTTTTTTGCTGGATGTAAAGTTGTAAACAAATAAGTAAGCAATTTATGCTAATAAAATGATTTTTATATTTCATTTATGCTGAAACAACCTATATTAATGACTTTAATCGAAAATTGGCGGTGATACCGCATTGCATTACAAATTTATATTAAGTTTTTCAAGCCCTCAGAAACAAAACCAAATGCTGGTGTAATGAACAATTAGGTTTACTTGTGTTTTTTTTATTACCGGATTTTTTTTAGTTTTTTATAACATTTAATAAGTAAAAAACCTTCCTTAACTTAATTTTAATTATAGTCGGTCGCCAGCGTGGTCGAGTGATTAAGAAAGCCGTTTTAAAACCAAACGCAATCAACAATGTTGCAGTTCAAAACTTACTCGTATTATTCTATCGTGTCCCTATGTAAAATACTTCACGGCACTTTCACTTGCGCACAAATCCTGGCAAGCACTGTAAATTTCAGCATTATCTCAAATAAAAAAGTCAACTGGAGAGCAACATCTTGGCATCTTCAGAGTCGCATGACGATTTCCCGCAGTTCAATGCCTCTAACGTTTTTGTGAAAGTTGGTAGGACAAACTTAGAGATGAAAACAAATATATGTAATTATAATTGGCCTTGTGTATAGCAACGCAATCGAGTAAGTTTTTGCTTTTATAATGAAGGTGTGGCGTGGAAAAATTCAGCATTTTTTGGTGTGCCGTGATGAAAAATGCGTGGAAAACATTGTTTAAGAGGAAACTGCGAAATTGTAACTATTTCAATATCAACTGCATTAAACTAATTTCAAACTAATTATAAAGTATAAGTTAACTTGATCATTTATGACGTAATAGAGCAGTGTTTCTTAAGCCTTTTTTCTGCGACCCAAAATCGCTAAAAACAACGATTTGCAAAGATGACTGCGACCCAAATAAATTTGACGGAGCCCAGTGAAAACGTAGTGATCTCTAAAAAAAAAAGGTCTGCATCTTGAATCTGATTCCGATTTTTTCATTTTCCTCTTAAATTTGTAATGACATCTCAAGAAGGTTCTTCACTTCTTAAATCTTGTGCGCGCAGATCTTTTTCTTTTACGTGCAGTAATTTACAAGCCTTCGCGACCCATCCGCATAGTCTTGGCGACCCATGGTTTGAGAAACACTGTAATAGAGTAATATATTTCCAAAATATACGTAGTTATAAAAAATAGAAAGCCGTGTCAACTATTAAAATCAATTAGAAAATTGAAATCAATATGCACTAAAGTTGACTGAGCTTCTATTGAACATAGAAATATATGGTTTTGTGAACTACTGCTTATTTCGCCGGGTGTAACGAAAGTTGATTAATTTTTTTGCACTTGAGAAAGTGAATAACAGTTTACAAAACCTTCTGCAAATTGTAAAAATTGTCAACTTTGGATAACATTTCTTGTTCTTTTTAAAATATACATGTAGGTATTATATAAAACGAAGTTAATTTGGGCGTCAAGAAAATACTGTGATTATATAATTATGACTTAAAAAATTGGAATAATACAACAGCCATTTGGGTGTATACAAAATAAAGTGACCTAAGAAATTGAAATATTACAACAGGAATTTAGGCATATAGAAAATAGTACGATTTAAGTAATTTAAATTAATAAATTGGAAAGTTGAAACATTCGCTGCACTCTTGTTGAAGGAAAATAGAAAGAGCTCTAGGTGTTCAATAAATACAGAGAAATTGATTATTGTCAATATTCATTGATGCATTATATTCTTGGGTGTATTAAAATTTTTTATCAACTGTTTTCGCCTATGATTTGAAAAAGCTAAAATAGTAGAATTATTAAAATTGTGAACTTGGTGCTTTGTTGGATCAACTTCTTATGGCAGTGACGAATCAATGTTGTAATTGTTGGGTTGTGCGATTAGATTTCTTCCAGTTTGTACAATATACGAAGCTCTACAATTACGCTTTAATTGATGTAAATGACGTTAAATCACATTTAATCATCTATCAATTAAAATGCGATTGCGTAGCTTCAAATATCGATCGAACCAACCGATATCTAATTGCAAGACTCGTCCTAAAAGACAAAACAAAATATCTAAAAATGATGTTTCAACCTTATTGTTTTTATCAGATAAATAAGTATTAATTAAAAAGACCACAATATTAATGCCAAGCTTTTTAATCTTAATGCCTTTAACAATCTATACACAAATTCAGCAAAAAGTGCTATCAGGGAGAAATAAATTTTTTTCTTTGCCTTTCTTTTGAAGTTTAAAGCTGTGTTATCAAACATTTTTTTTCAAAAAAAGTCAATTCTTTTTTTAAAGTTAAAATATCATGACTTCGTTATTAAGCACTCGTTGTCGTGTTGATGCATTTTGCTGGAACATTTAAAGATAACTAAAAATATTATGAAAAGCCTGAAAAGATCGTTCGTAAATTATCTTTTAATTGATTATTCCAAAAATTCCGGAAGATTGATAAGTAAATTATTGTATAAATTATTGTACCAAATAATCTAGAACAGGGGTTCGAAACCAGAAGAAAATTTTGCAAACACAAGGTGTTATATATCGTAAATTGAAAAATCATGTTTTTGATAATAACTGAAGGAAATGTTTTATAAATTTCTATCAGTGAAACGTTTTAAAATTTTGATTCATTTATGCAAAACTAGTTTCTCAGTTCTCTTGAAAATGATGGCAAACCATAGAAATAGACTGGGTGTGGGAGTTGATATACATTTTGCCTTGAATATGCACGGGAAGGTTGATAGTCATAGCCCTCCATGTAGAAAGTGCTCAGAGGGTTATAGTAATAGGACTAAAAATTGATGAAATATATTAAAAAGTTTTTTTGGTCTTCAGATTTATAAAACTTTTAATTATTGAATCAACGACCACTCAAAATGAGAATTAGGGCAAGAGAAACAAGTTTTGTTTTTTTTAAATGATATCTTTGTTGCACCAAGCTCTTTTTGTTGAGTCATCACAGCTTATAATGATCATGTTTTCGGATTGTCAACCTTCCCATGACAAATTATTGTGTATGCCATTTACCTTGTGCCCCTTCCAATTACTGTACTTTCTTTTCATATGTCGTTGTTCAGAAAAGAACAATTGTAATCTTTTCAATGATAGTTAAATTTCCAGAATTGTTTGCGTTTTAAATAAATTTTATTTATCGATACATTAAAATATTATTAATTGCAGTAAATGTTACAAATATCAATTTAACAATTGGAATTTTGTTTCTCTTCTTAACATAGAAAAATGCTAGTTAGCTACAAATTTCTTTTGGGGAGAATTTAGCTTGAAATATGGTCAAAATACTTTTTTGAATAAAAAAGCTAGAAAACAACTCCAAAGTATTTTCGGTTTGTAGTATGAAGTTAAAAAAAAGCTTAGTAAGACAAGTGAATCAGTTGAATTTGTTAATACTGCTATTCAAAGTGTCGGTGTAAGTGGTGGAAGCTTCGTGTGTCCTTTCCGTCAAACCGGTTGAAATAAAGTTAGTGCAGTACAAAGTTTCTGTAATTAAACTTAAAGATAGATTTCTATTCCAAGTAATAGTGATTCGTGTGATCAGAATCCGCTGTCTGGTATTGAAAAGCACGTGGTAAAATTTTAAAGTTTAGCTGTAAATTCTTGTTGCATCGAGCAAACATCAACGTTTACGGTGTCCACGAATTATGATTTATTTAAATTAAAAAACATGGCGTTTTTTCTGACAAAGTCTTAATCCATTATTATGAATATAATAAACAATAATTGCTAATTTTCTAATTACCTGGCAAACAAATATATTTTTTATTGCTTCAATGATAAGAAACAGTAATTTTTAACAACGTTTTTAAAAACTAATTGTACTGCAACTATTTTTTATTGTTTTCATATCGAATTTGTTCAAATCAATGCGGTAGCATTTCTTGTGCTGAAACCTAAAAGTCTATCAATAAATTTTTTTGTCAATGTGCCAGAAAAATTTATGTGTGTCAATCTTTTAAATAATATCTGGGCTAACATTTCTTGAAGATAAATTTTTGTTGCTTATTCTTAAATGCAAACTCTTTAAAACCAAATTAATTGTTGATTGAGTAAATTAGTTTCGATGTTGTTTAGTTTCCAATCAATGCCAGCGACCAAATGAGCCTATTAACGGATACATTCATCCCAAAGGAGTTCAATTCTTTGAGCCTGGACAAAAGCTTTGGTTCAAATGTAATGAACCGTTTGAGATTGTTGGACAAGTAGAAGACTTTGTATGTCAAAATGATGGAAGCTGGCATTCCGAAGACTTTCCTATTTGTGTTGGTAGGCAATCAAGTTTTTATAACAAGATTTACGTTTCAACACTAAATCGCTAATGCAGTTATTTAAAATTCAAATGTTTGAAATACATAGTTATCGAATTTATTTTTCTTGGCAGTTCAATAGCTGCTAAATGTACTTGAAAGCATCTGATGCGTTTAAATAGATATTATAAATTATGTCTGTCAGTCAATATTTTCAGCATACCTCCAGATTTGGAAGCATCTCAGTCACGCAAAAACCGTAACAAAAGAATTTTATTTATATAATCGAGAGGCCAAGTGTTTAATCATTTATATAATCGAGAGGCCAAGAGCTTAACTATTAATAGTCAGGAAGTCCCGATTTAGCTTGCCATAAAGACAATTATGCAGAAAACAAATTAAAACAAATACGTTTTGTTTCAGACAATTACGCAGAAAACAAATCTTTAATGGTCACACTTCTAAGACAGACCAGATAAGGTGCTGTTTCTAAGGCGAATTATTCCATTTTCAAACATTCAATTAATACGTCGCACACTATCATTTAAATCACGTTTTAAGTTTTTACCATTTCGGAATAAATCTCTGATATTCGATAACAAAATTTTGTTTACGCTATTTATAATAGAAATATTATTCTAAGTAGCAAAGACCGGGGTACAGTGAATCATAAAACTTAATTTTTGTATTTATTCAAACATAGGGCAACATAGAAAGATTGAATTTTGGTAATCCAAGCTCAACTGGTATAACCTACATTTGATATCAATAAAAGATTTTTGGCACTTTTGGTTATCAAGTTATTTTACATTAAAGGTGAGCAGAAAATTGATTTACTGTGTACAGGTACCGGTAAATAGTAAGTATAGTACAAGTACATATGAATCAAAACTACAATTGGCCTATTAACATAATTACTTTTTTCTAAAGTATGATTTAGCTGTTGTCTTGCAAATAAGAGTTATTAGTTCAGCGGTAAAGAATAACTTTAAAGTCTAATTATTAAGGGGTTAAATAAATTGACTACTAAAAAAATGGCTGAATATCTAAGAGTTAATGCACAAAGTCTGCACAACTCGCATAAAAAACTTCAGAAAATAGAAACACAACAAAATTAATAAAATTTATTTGCAAGAAGAAAGAATTGTTTAATTTAAAACATGCCACGAAGCATTTGCTTAGCATAACAATTTTTATATGCACTTATGTCAACCGAAAATAATAGTTGCCTTCCTGCCTTTGAAGTTCCTCAGAACTTTGTGGACTTGGCAGTTTAAAAATCACATCGTTTTTTGCTACATCATATATATCTGCCACTTTAGGAAAAGTAAAGCAATTCCAATTCGACTTTCGTAAAAATTGTACTTTGTATTCCTTATCAACGCTAGTGATTACACCAACGTACGAGGGTCAGTCAATAAGTAATGAGACTTTCTCAATTACTTTGGTGTTCTTGGAGTTATGCAACTGAAATTTTATGTGATGATTATGAATGGAGTTGTCATCTTATTTACAACAAAACTTGTTTATTTTCAGATTACTGTAGGTGTGACGATAAATTGAAATGACTACTAGGCTAGGAAACAGCTCATGCTTGGAACAAAGAGGAGTCATCAGATTTCTGTTGGCAGAGAGTGTAAAATCATGTGAGATTCTGTCTAGAATGCAAAGACAATATGGTCCTTCCTGTATGTCTAGAGCAAACTTCTACAAATGGGTGCAAGCATTCAAAGATGGACGCGAAAGCATTACTGATGATCTGAGAAGTGGAAGACCTGTGGATGTCTCTACCCCAGAAGCAGTACAGGCAGTTGAAGACCTGATCAAATCTGATAGAAGGGTCACTTTAGATGAAATTGCTACAAACTTGGACATCTCCCATGGCACAGTGTACGCAATTGTGCGTGAGAAGCTGCGTTTTTCAAAAGTCAGCTGTCGCTGGGTTCCAAAGATGTTAACGGATGATCACAAAATGCAGCGCCTGATGGCTTCCAGAGCATCACTACGCAGATACAGAAAGGAGGGAGATGTATTTCTATCGAGAATAGTGACAACTGATGAGACCTGGGTCTTTCATTATGAACCTGAATCGAAACGACGATCAATGGAGTGGAAGCATGTTTCTTCCCCAGTGAAGAAAAAATTCAAATCTCAGAAAAGTTTAAGGAAAGTCATGCTCACTGTGTTCTGGGACAGAAATGGGCCGATCACTATCAGTTTCTTGGAAAGGGGCAATACTGTGAACTCAGAGAACTACTGTGAGCTGCTAACTCAAGTGAAAAAAGACATTAAGAACAAACGGAGAGGACTTCAATCAAGAGGTGTGATTCTCCTTCAGGATAATGCAAGGCCCCACACAGCAGCAAGAACCCTAGCCAAAATTGAAGATTTAGGCTGGAAACTTCTAACACACCCACCCTACAGCCCAGACCTTGCACCATCTGATTTTCACCTCTTCGGCCCACTCAAAGAGAGTATGAGGGGAATTCACTTCCAGACTGATGAAGAAGTGAAGGCTGCTGTGAGCAACTGGCTAAGGACCCAGTCCACGGAATTCTATGCCAAAGGAATAGACAATCTAATATCAAGATGGAACAAGTGTGTTGCAAAGGAGGGAGACTATGTTGAAAAATAAAAAAGCATTTTTTGATTACCAGTCATTGCAAACTTGAGTTATTAAAAAAGTCTCATTACTTATTGACTGACCCTCGTATATAGCAATTCGTTCTTTTTTCATGGAAAATTCGCATAGCACTAAATTGCTAGTTTACAGCTCCTCTGTATTGTAATCAATGGCATCGAGATCCTCAGAAAAACGTATATCCGATTCATCAAAGCCTAATGCAACATCAGAGTTGTCTTTATTGCTTCTTTGTGAACATTAAATAATCTTTTTCTTTGCGGTTTTTAGATTCAACTTCTTTCTCTTTTTTTTTCGGTTAGCATTTTGTCTACCATAATAGCTTCTTTCACTGGTGTTTAGATTAACGCTTGGGGGTTTTTCTTCTTTTCTTTGCACCGAACGATTTGTTTCTTTGTTTTGTGCACTGAGGTAGGGGTGAAACCGTAGCCAGTGTAATAGTAACAACAGATACTGACGAAAACGCAAAAGAATTTTTGATTTCAATGCTGGTAGATCAACGGATTAATACGTTTTCCGTCTCACTGGTGGTATCGCAATCATTAGTGCTGCAGTGAGGCCTGTCCGAACCATATAAAGACAAAAATTTATTTCCTCCAAACACATCTCTGTTAAACGGCCATATGCCACTGGCTACAAATCCTTATCTAACGTTTCTGGGTGTTAATGCTTGCTTGTTTGTTTTGCCAACTAGCTCTGCCACATCATAAACAATAATAATCTTACCAATATGACTAACCATAAAAGCATTTGTAGCTTGATTATAAAACGCTTGGAAAAGACCATATTCCTATCGATCAAGGAGTTGAAACTTATGGCTATATTGTGATGGAAGCGTAAGAAGAGTAACGCCATTTTTGTTGGCAAGATCTATTGTTTCTATGCTAATATGGCTATTATGATTATGCAATATTAGAAGGACTGGGCAATCTTTTGAGCATTTTGTGTGTTTAATAAAATGCTTCATGAATTATGTAAAGCATGCAGCAGACACCTATCAGGACAGATTTGCTACACCTATCGTATCTGGAGGAGCACCCTTCATCATATATTTTCTAAAGTTAACTCGGGGAAAAACAAACAGTGGTGGAAGAGAATTACGAACTGCATTAGCTGCATACAATACGGTAACCAAAGTTCTTTTTCACCAGATGTCGGCTTTCCAACTTGCTTTTCATTACGACAAGCAATTACTTCGGCATTTCTTACTGTCAGCATAGTCGCACAAGAGTCGTATAAAAATATATATTACTATATATACATATATACAGGTAACATTGTATGAAAATCAGTTCTTCTAAAGTGCTCGATAACAAAGTTAGAGCTTGAATTAAAATATATATATACAGGTATATGTTGGTTTTTCATCTTGTATATATATATATATATAACATGTGTATATATATATATATATGTACATATATACAGGTATATGTATAACACCGTATGAAAATCAGTACTTCTATATCGGTATATGTATATATATATAACTCCAGACAGTACTGTTTCGACCTTTTGGGTCTCATCAGTGCAGTAAAGTTATGCTGGGAAAGAACAAGGCTTACCAATTTCAACCTTGTGGCTAATCTTCTACTTGTGGTTTTTAAGCCACAGTAGGGTCAAAACCCAGTGATGCCAAGAGAGCTCAAATCATATGAAATGATGAGCCTTGCATAGCGTAGCAGCATCACTGTCTCCCCAGCCATAGAGCTCAACCTGCAAAAGCAGGGAGCATAATTATATTAATATTTATAATACAAAATTTATTCAATCACTGTTTAAAAACCACAACAGTCTGTTTTATCCTTAGAATCGTCAGGTGGTTACTAGAAAATTAAAAATATAGTTATTAGTGGTAAAAAAATGCGTATGGAATAAATGATATGTAGTTAAATTAAGCAAACAATACGAAAAGTTAGAAATACTACATGCAAATCAACCAACAATCCTCAACAAACGATCGGAACTTACAGGAAAATGTCGGTACAAATACAAATTTAAACTAAATAAATTACCCACTTGATTTTGTATGCTTAAATTGCCATTATGTTTGTGCAAGTGTGCTTTGTTGTCCGTCATTGAATCCGCTTATATTTTCCACTATCGTTCACGCCATTTTTTACCCTCTTTACTTTTTCATCTTATGCGATTTTTTACTTTTTAGTTCTTTGTAGATTATTTTCTTTCCTTTTATATCTTTCACTACACACCCAACTCGCCTTCCCTCACCTTCAAATGAATGCAAACCTTTATACTTGCATTTACTATATTTTGAGTTGTTTTTTTTTGTATGACGTCATAGGATTCGTATTGTTTGCTTAATTAAAATACATATTATTTATTCCATATGCATTTTTTTACCACTAATAACTATATTTTTAATTTTCTAGTAACCACCTGACGATTCTAAGGATGAAACAAACTGTTGTGGTTTTTAAACAGTGATTGAATAAATTTTGTATTAAATTGCTCTGATTTTTTCATTAAGCACTCTTCGGGGAAGATCGATTCACTCCTGCAATATATATATTTATATATAGAAGTAGCAAGACTGTCAGTAAAGAGCTCAATGAAAACTTAGAAAAGTAAATTAAATTAAATTAAAAAAGTCATGAAAAGAGTTCTTATTCAATATAGAATCACCTCCTGATGAGCCGAAAAGGCAAAATAGACTGTTGAGGTTTTAATAAAATTGTTTACGTGGTTTTGTAATTGAATTTACTATATATACAGGGTATCCATAAATCATCGTTACAATTTTCCAAGTTTGTCAACATTTTATTTTTTGAGATATTTTCAATTGATTCGTTTTATAGTGAAAAAAAATGCTTTAAGTTTTTTTTTTCTTAACAGGTACTTGTGAAAATAATTAGGTTTAAAATTACAATTTATTTAGTGATTAAGCAAAATATTTTTGAATTTAGTAGCGAAAGTAGAGTTTATGAAACTGAGCACTCCGCAGGAAAAAGCCCACTGTGTTTCCTGGTTTATAGAGACAAAGTCAGACATAATACTAAAGTTTCGCTGCGCTCAGGAGCAAGAACACTTATTATATAAAAGTCTCCTGTCTCCACTTGATGAACAACGGCAGCAACTTATATCAAGACACCTAAGATGTTGGCCCAATGCCACTGGGAGTTAGTTTTGCCAGACCTGCATGGCTCAAGCTTGACCGCCTCCAAACTGGCGTTGGTCTATTACGCTCAGAAACGTACATATGGAGTATAGATTTTACCTGATTTGTAAGTGTGGCGCATAGATGCAGACAGCAGAGCACATAATAATATCTTGCCCCATCTATCACCATTCAAATGGAGCCCGTTCTCTCTCAGGTGTAATCTGGCCAATTTAGCAGAGCTTCTAGGTTTTGTCCATCTCCAAACGAAGAAAAAAAGATTTTTTAAATAAAATGTTCTCAACTTTAACCTATGCATAAAATTTGCATTTGCTGAGTGTGCCGTTTTAAACAAAAATTTTTCTTTCTTTAATTTTTGCCCGGGCCGCAAAAAAACTTTTCTGCGCCTTTGATGGCAGTACCTCTTTGTTTTTAACTTGCCAATCACCACTGGAAAGCAGTATAGAGGTCAATGAGCCGATACAAAAATGACAGTCTTGAATGGTAAAAATAAACCCTAGTCTCAGTTCCGGATCTGTTAAACACGATTGCATGACTTTAGAAAAATGAAAATATTATAGATATATGTCTTATAGAAAGAAAAAACTTTAATTTACTTCTTTATTGAAATATCCCATCAAAGCATATCGCGCATAAAACTGTTCAATAACTACATAAAATTTCGAAACCTTTACTAATGTAAAGAAAAAGTAACGGATTTAGTACGGAGCGGCCAGAGCAGTAGCATATGGCTTTACTAAAAAACGCAAAATATGGCCCCTTAACTCTATTCAGACTGGGCTTTTTGGAAACTTTGTACGACTGGGGGGGTTGAAAATGCCAGCGCTCTTTGCTTGTTTATATCTCAACAATTACTAGCGCTAGAATTGTTATTCAAGTTTGTATAAAAAGGAAATTTTATACTCTTTTAATATAGATACTTAATGTTGCCTTTAAACATCATTTTAAATTGAAAAAGGGAGTTTTCAATGGGTGGTCAATTTTTGTAAATTGGCTGAAAACGAGAGAGCGATTTGAGAGAATTAATGACTTTGGCTGTTTGTCGAACGTCATTAATCCGTAAAATTAGAAGAATGCTGACAGCTGAAATTCACTTGGCAAGATTATTACTGTTTACAGAGAAAGAAATTTTAGACAAGCAAATCTGCTAAAAGCTGGTTTTATTAGTGTTTACAACGCTTCGATCTTTGCTATTGATCAAATAATTTTTTGAATTCACTCCCTTTTGTAAACATTTAGGCAAGAAATTTTATAACATAAAAAGAAAGCAAATTATTACACAAAAAAATTGTGTTTTTAGTTCCACATCGCAGGAACTCACCTTAATTTTTTTCACTATAAAAGAATATTTCGACTTGATTAATTTATTTAGAGTTGATTGCCTTTGATCACACCGATTTTTTTAATTTTAGAGAAATCCTTTTTTGTTTCGAATTCTTTTTTCTTTTTTGTTAAGTACGCTAATTCATTAATAAAATATTTGTTTATAAAATTTTGCTAACGTTTTCTGACGTAATTGTTTAACTTTTAATTGTTGTACGACTTGTTTAATTAGTTAGGTCTATTTTTCGTAAGAGTTACAAAAAATTGAAATGTTTTAAAAGAGTAATTTAATTACCATCAACTTATATTTCAACTGTGACGAGTAACATAACTTTGTTCAAAATTTGTGAAACCGATATTTTTTTGCGATTAAAATTATTCAATTGATAATTAATCGTAATTTCAAGATTATTGTTTAAAAAACAAAAACACCAGTAAAACCATAGAAAAATATTGCACTCAGAACAGCTCAATGTATTTTGTTTAAATATTTTTTGAGTTTGTTTATGTAAATTTTTGAAAACTGTTACCAGGCTGAACAAAAGATTGGAAGCACTATTTTAATGCCATTTTTTTTTTTTTTTCATTCCATACCTGATATTTCTGATATACATATTTTACACCGACGTTTTTTTCTAATTGAGAAAGAAATATCAATAACAAAGCGGTATAAATACTTAGTTTCACGACATTTTTGCTAAGTATCAACTTTATTGTAGAATTTCACTGGTTAGACCAATGGTTCTCAAACAGGGTGCCATTCTCAAACGGGGCACCCTAGAGTGCCATTTGCATTTTACCAGGGTGCTGCAAGCTATTGCACATTATTCACTAGCCCAGGAAAACGGTTGAGTGTTGTAATGTTATTTTGAATTATCAGCTTCAATGTTATTACATATATCTGTGTTTCTCAACCTATGTGCCGCGAAAGATTTCCGAAAAAATTAGCTAGGGACGTCGATTATTGCGCTTTTTACACGTGAAATATGTAATATTCGGAGCGAAGACCGTTTTTATTTAGAAAGAACTGATTTAGGATAGGAAATCTTCATCATAAAAGTTCTTCACCTGCATTTACTAGAGAGACCGTGAATGCAGGTGAAAAGTTTTTTTTAGAAATCACATAATTTTGGGGGAAAGTTAAGGCTCCTAGCTAAAGTGCGCCGCGAACATTAAAAAATACCAATTTTATGCTGCGACCAGAGCAACGGTACTTTTAGAATATAACTGATTTTAGGAACAAAAGTTAGACATCTGAGCCTAAATCTGGGTAAAACTTTTTTTTTAGTGATCTCCTGATTTTGGAAACAAAACTTAATAAAAATAGTCTAAAGGTGCCGCGATTTTTTAAAAATTTCAAAAATGTGCCGCAATCGGAAAGAAATTGAAAAACACTGGGTTAGACCTTGCCTTGGATGAAAAATTTTACTAATTTCAAAACAAGACTAAAGCCAACTTCAAACAAATTCTGTTTGCGCGGTTCCGCGTGTTTATTCATTGCTAATACACTTGCTGCATTTATGCGACAAAAAATCAAGCAAATACGAAAATGCGATTGTGGTCCATTTTCGAGACTTGGTTTTACTCGAAGAGAAAATAATTTTTGGTCTACAATGTCTGTACCTCCTTTCGTATAATCACATAACTTGTATAAAGCGGATTTCTTCTTTTCATTTTTTGAAATTTAAAAAATTGGGTGCATTGTTGATAAGATTGCAATATTTTGCTTTTTTGTGGTTTTAGAGTTTACAATAAAAGAATTGAAGTTGATATTTTTTTCAGGTTTTTTCCAAAAAACTTTTTAGGAACCAATATCTCTATTACACACTTGCTTTATTTCGTTTGATATTTCTTTGCGCTTATCTTGAATAGTTTCAATGGTAGTAATATTCCGTTCCAATAGCTATTATACCAAAGGCATTGAAGTGTATGATCGATTGTAAGATCAACTTTTATAATAAAGCCAAATCAAGTGGTCGGGATTTTATCAAAATTTGTTAGAAAATTTTATACGCAAAAAAATCTAAATCTACAGTTACTTCTTTTTCTACATAAACAACTTCCTTGGAAAGTGAGATTGAAAGTGTTTTATTGTCTTGTAAAGTGCTTGAGAAAACATAATTAATGAACGGTTCAGTCTCAATAGTTTTGATAAACAGAATACAATTTGCCTTTTTATCGCTTTTGGCTGCTTTTTTCTCACGTGTTATAAAATAGTCAAAAAACTAGTGACTAGGTGTCAACAAACTATTAATAACTCAAAAATTACTTGAGCGATTTTTTCAAAAATTCCACCAACGTTTAGATGAATAAAAATCAGGAAAAGTCATAAAATTTGAAAAAATTCAATTAGGTTTTAAGCAGCACAAAGCATTTTAACACCGCGAGCAGTTTCAGCCCCCCCTACCAGTCTTAAACAAAATATAGCTCTGTTTCTCTATCTTTGCACCATGAAGGTACCCATTGTCTGCATCTTAGCTTAAAAACTAAACTATGAATTCTGTACTCGATTTAAGCGATGATCTTTTTTAGAGATTACTACAGTTTTGGGAACAAAATTGAGATTTTTGACATTGATTGAAAGTGATAATATTTTTTTATAGATCACTATAATTCTAATTGTTAGATATGAGGTGTAATCTGGCCGATTTAGCTGAGCTTCTAGGTTTTGTCCATCTCCAAACGAAGAAAAAAAGATTTTTTAAATAAAATGTTCTCAACATTAACCTATGCATAAAATTTGCACTTGCTGAGTGTGCCATTTTGACCAAAAAATTTTCTTTTAAATTTTTACCCGGGCCGCCATTTTCTGCGCCTTTGATGGCAGTACCTCTTTGTTTTTAACTTGCCAACCACCACTGGAAAGCAGTATAGAGGTTAATTCGTCGATACAAAAACGACAGTCCTGAATGGTAAAAATAAACCCTAGTCTCAGTTCCGGATCTGTTAAACACGATTGCATGACTTTAGAAAACTAAAAATATTATAGATATACAGTATGTCTTATAGAAAGAAAAAACTTTAATTTACTTCTTTATTGAAATCTACCGTCAAAGTATATCGCGCATAAAACTGTTCAATAACTACATAAAATTTCGAAACCTTTACTAATGTAAAGAAAAAGTAATGGATTTAGTACGGAGCGGCCAGAGCAGTAGCATATGGCTCTGCTAAAAAACGTAAAAAATGGCCCCCTTAAACAAAATATAGCTCCGTTTCTTTATCTTTGCACCATGACGGTACCGACTGCCTGCATCTTAACTTGTAAACTAAAGTATAAATTATGTACTCGATTTAAGCAATGATCTTTTTTAGAGATTACTACGGTTTTGGGAACAAAATTGAGATTTTTGACATTGATTGAAAGTGATAATATTTTTTTATAGATCACTATGTTTTTGGGACGAAAAAAAAGCTTTCACTTTGTTTTAGAGTAGACTACCTTTTTTATAATATCATTGCAAAATAATTTTTAAAAGTAATATCATTTTTTTCTTCCAGCAGGACCCCTTTTTGTTAGACCATCACTGCTAGAGGAGCATTTCCTCTAATTACAAACACTAATCAACTGAAATCTTTTGCAGTACCTCCTCCTCCTCCCATTTGTGAAAACGGTCGGTGGACTCGGTTTTTCGATCGAGACAATCCGAGTGGCAACGGCGATTACGAAACACTTCACGATATTAATCGAGAAAATCCCGGTGATGCGTGTTCGAATCCATCCGAGATCAACGCAAGATTGGTATCAAGTCACAAAGATTAACTGGACAAGTTGTTCAGGCCAACACAAAAAGCGGATTCGTTTGTGAGAATCGTCGACAACCAAACAGAGGAAGATGTTTAGATTATGAAGTTCGGTTCTGTTGTCCAAGTTAGTTTTAAATTTACTTAAAATCATAATGTATTCGAAAAAATTCATATCAAAGTTTAAAATTTTTACGGAGAAAAATTTTAATTTTAGATTTTTGAAAAACAGTTTTAAGTTAATTTAAACGATTACGTATGTTATCCTCAAAAATGCATTAAGTAAAAACAATTTCACACAATTTCAGTTGCTTTTAAGCTATCGTTATCATTTTTTTTTTTCACTATTAATTATATTATTTGATGCAATTGTGAAATAATAATGACAAATTTAAAAATATTTTGCATTTACCTTTGTAATATTTTTTGAAAGGAATACTTGCAGTCCACTCTAAAAACAAAATATTTTGAGAACAAATGCACAAAAAGCATTTTAAGTAGTTGACATGAACTTGCTTTTCTTCATGGAAGAAAAACTACAATCAAAACCAAATACAAAATCAAGTCATTAATTATCTGAACAACATTAAAAAATAAGAAATGTGGAAAATCCTCAACTTAATCATGATTTTTAAAAAGATCTAATCTAATGCAATTTCTTGTTTTCTAAACTTTTATTGTTTTCATATCGAATTTGTTCAAATCAATTCGGTAGTATTTCTTCTGCTAAAATCTTAAATTTATCGATACATTTTTTTGTCAATGGCCAGAAAAATTTATGTGTGTTAATGTTTTAAATAATATCTGGGCTAACATTTCTTGAAGATAAATTTTTATTGTTTATTCTTAATTGCAAATTTGCTAAAACTAACTTGATTGTTGATAGAGTAAATTAGTTTCGATGTTGTTTAGTTTCCAATCAATGCCAGCGACCAAATGAGCCTATTAACGGATACATTCATCCCAAAGGAGTTCAATTCTTTGAGCCTGGACAAAAGCTTTGGTTCAAATGCAATGAACCGTTTGAGATTGTTGGACAGGTAAAAGACTTTGTATGTCGAAATGATGGAAGCTGGCATTCTGAAGACTTTTCTATTTGTGTTGGTAGGCAATCAAGTTTTTATAACAAGATTTACGTTTTAACACTAAATCGCTAATGCAGTTATTTAAAATTCAAATGTTTGAAATACATAGTCATCGAATTTATTTTTCTTGGCAGTTCAATAGCTGCTAAATGTACTTGAAAGCATCTGATGCGTTTAAATGGATATTATCAATCATGGCTTTCAGTCAAGATTTTCGGTGCACCTCCAGATTTGGAAGCATCTCAGTCACGCAAAAACCGTAACAAAAGAATTTCATTTATATAATCGAGAGGCCAAGTGTAAAGTAAAACTTGAACACAGAACTTAACTATTAATAGTCAGGAAGTCCTGATTTATCTTGCGATAAAGACAAATCCTTTACGTTTAGGTACTAATTTATTTATTTTATTTTTTATTTTATCTCTATATTTATCCTCCTGACTCGCAGGAAAGCGAAAGAGGCGCTAATTCATAGGGTAGGCAACTAAATTAATTTTTGTTCTAATGACTAACTAAATTAATTTTTTAAATCAAAATGAATTAATTTCCATAATGATGCAAATTAAATTCCACATTATGGTGTCATAGAAAAAATATTACAATCAAAATATATTCAATAAATATAAAGCTCCTTTTGCATACATTTGTCGATTTGATATTGGACTTAACTTTTTTATGATTACAGCTTCTGGAATTTTGGATTGAAATTCTGATTTACATTTACGAATTAATTAAAAAATTATTCCCATTAACCAATTATTAGAACATTTTTCACACAATAAAACATAATGTTTAATTGGATTATCTTTTAGATTGTTTTAAGTTGCGACTGGGTTAAGTATTTTTTTTAATAGTAAAGTTATTATTACCGAATTCATTTTGAGAAAAAAACTGTTTTAACACGTTGAGTTTTGTTATGAGCAATTTGGTTTTTAATAAAAAAACCAACGGCTAATATCAAAATCTATAATTTAAAAAGGATTATTTGTTTATGAAAATTTAATTGTAATTAATGTTAGAATTGTGACCAATTTGTCTAGATTTTTCAAAAATCTTGCTGTCATTTCCTTAAAAGAGTCGGTTTATTCAATGCTTTTTTTAATAAACGTACAATGTTTTTTCTCGGATTCCACATAGTTTTATATTTAACCCTACTCAACAACAGGCAGTATTACTGTTTTGGCGTAGAGGACCTCATCAGTGCTGTGTCGACAATCCTTGGTTTGAAATTTTAAAGATATAATTTGTAACCACTAGCCAAGTCAAAAAATTTCTAAAATGTTTTGTTTTTTGTCCAAAATCTTTTTATGTTGCTCAGCTTGTTTAGTTTATCAAAAAAAAAAAAAACAGTTATAATTTTTTTCTACCTTTTTTTATGTTTAATGTTAAGTTTATCTTTTTCAAACATTGTTCACATCAATCATTACGCCATCTATAAATTCTCGTGTTCAAGCAATACGAACAAAGTACATTCACGAATATGTCGTCCTGACACTGCGTTAAAATGTATGCTATCTTAATACTGTGATGTCATCTGGTATGAAAATAAAAACTAACAGTATTGTCTTATAGAATGAAGTTACATTTTATATGTTCAGTTTTTTTTAAATCTTTGATAATTTTAGTTATTAATTGAAAGAACAATTTTTTTGTTAATAGACTGACACACTCAGTTTTGCTTAATGATGCAAAAATGCATAAAAATAATACATTAAAATTCCTATAACAATTTTCAACATAAAATTTAATTAATTACACAAATTCTTATCACTAACAAAACTTTAAAAAGTTTTATTAGTGATTAAAGTTAACTTTGCACAAATGTTAATTGTTCAATGTATGTCTGCGCTTTCTAAAAGTTGTAACACTTTTTTATATTTTAGCATATCTCTCTACTTCATTTAAATTGCTTTTTCTCAATTTATGCTGCGAGAAAGCTCAGTTATTAGTAATGAAGTAGACCAGATAGAGCATAGGTTCTTAAAATTGCGGCGTGAAAAATTTTTCAGGAGGGCGAAAACGACTGAGTGGAAACTGAAGTGACAGCTGCAATAATAAATTTCTTTACCTAAACCATCAATTTAAGACTGAATTGACGCTGATAGAAAACGAAAACCTTTTTTTTTTGTCTTCACTTTAAATTCTTGCCAAAATTGAAGGTTTCGGACGCTGAAGAAAAGTGAAAACCGTTTTTTGGTCTTCACCTTAAATTTTGGTCAAAATTGGAGGTTTTGAACGTTATGGGAAAGTGAATACTTTTTTTTGGTGTTCATCTTTTGAACAAAATTGGAAACTTTAAAGAATTGGCTTGGGATTTGTTTTTGTTTTTCGTCATCAAGGAGGGCACGAGTTTGCCTGGCATGAAGAATTGGAAGCGCAAATTTTGTTTGCTTGAAAAAAGAGAATGCATCTCAAAAAGTTTAAGAACTATTGAGATAGAGCTATATGTCTGTCGTTACGTCACAAACCTGTTTCCGATCCTTAGTTACAATTGGGTTCTCTAAAAATCTGAGAACCTGTGTCCAAGTTTAAATAATTTTTATTACTTCATTTGATTTTTAAAAGTTTGGTCATCGCTTACTTTTGCTTGAAGAAGAATGAAACAAAAATTAAATTGACTTTTGTGGAACATTATAAGTTTTACTTGTTGTTTATTATTCTTTTTTTTTTTTGGTGATGTGAAAATGTTTATATTTAATTTTATGATTTAGATAATTTATTTAGGTTTTTGTAACGTTAGCAACAGATGTTGCCGCTGAGCTCAAATTGAGACATATTTAACCTTTTTCTGAAATTTTGCAAATTACTATGTTAGTATCGTTTTGAATTCAATACATTGAATAATCTATCTTATTTAGAGGTTTAATGTGTTGGAGCTTTGCAAGTACTTGAACCAGACGAGAATACTGAGCCGTACGCCACATTATAGGACCAAAGAACAATTTTTTTGCCCTCTTATTTTTTAAATTCTAAATCAGCAATATAAGTTTTACTTTAGCAAACCCTAACTATGAGTTAAGAAGATGATAAAAGTTGTGCTAATTTATGTTTATTTTGTTTGGAAAATTTGTTTTGAACAATATTTTAAATTCTCTAGTAAACCGACATTAGTAATGCAATTAAATAAAAGTAGCAGTGGATATTTCGGTGTTTTATAATACTTGTATATCAGATTTAGAAAGCTGTTATTTTACAGAATAGTTTTGATCCAAAAGTAATTGTTTTAAAGACTTGTAGTGTTTCGAAGCTATATGTTCAAGTTTAATTGTTGAAGTTAAATGTAGAAGGTTAATCACTAACCAGATTCGGTCTACGTTTATTTTTTATAAAATATAAATTAAAAAAACAGTTAGAATATTACAAAACAAATTATTTTGTCACAATCACAACTGAGGTTTAACCATATTTAAATTATTATGGTTGTTGCTGTTGCCCTTCCTCTAAGAATATTTTGGATTTTACATCCCTTAATCTCTCAAAGAAGCCAACCTAGATTCCCAAACTTGGATTACTTCTGCTGCTTTTAAAATCTTTTCTACAACTAGTGATGTTGTGTTGTGTTGTGCTTTCAATTGACAACAGTTACAGAGGTGATTAGTGTTATGCGTGTGTTTAGCATAGTGGGCATTGCTGCATGTAAGTTTTATGGTTTATTATATGTACGTAACTTTTCATAAGTGGTAATTTATTGGCTCTGAATTGTGACAGTTTTGTACGCATATGACGTGGTAATATTTGTTCTAATGAATGATTGCTATAAGGTGTTGTTAGTAACTTTGTTGTTTTTTTGGAACTGAGGTATTTTGAGGCAATGGTAATGTGAATGTTTTTTATGTTTTCTCTGCATTCCACAGTTTCTATCTCTGGTTTGGAGATGATGATGTTAGTGTGCTCATTGTTATGAAAAATTGTGGCTTTCATGTTTCTGGGAGGATTTGAGCGTGCATTAAGATCGTGTAATGGGGGTGTTTGTGTTTGAGTTAGTTGTTTAAGTTGAGTGGCATGCAGTTTGAGATAGGTGTCCATTGTAAGGACCTATATTTTGTCGTGTAGATGTTAAGTGTTTGTATCTTGAATGCAGTCAGGAACAATGCGCAAAGCTGTGCTCTAATTGGTGTGCAGTTTTTTGATGTTGGTGTTTGATATGATAGGGCTCCATATGGTGTTTGCATATTCCAAAATTGACCAAGTGATAGCTTTGAATGTGGAGACAATTAATTCCTTTTGTTTACCCAATGTGGTAGAAGTGAGTGCTTTCAGAATATTAAGCATTTGTTTTGCTTTAATGATGGTGACGTTTATATGTGGTGAAAAGATTATTTTGGGTCTAGAGTGATTGCAAAAATTTTTGGGAGTTTTGTTGTGTTTGGGGTTTGGTTATTTAATTTAAGTAATAGAGTTGTGCCATAGTCAGCTTGGTGGTGTAAAAAGTGTGGTCGTAGTTTGTCTGTGTTTATATAAAGATTATTAGTTGTAGCCCATTCATATATTATGTGAAGATACGGTTGAATGAGTTATTGGGCCTTACGGTGTTTGGTGTGAGATGCAGTGATTGTCATGTCACCAGCATATGTTATGATTTGTACGTCTTTTGCGGAGTGGGATGTCGGAGGTGTAAATGTTGATTAAAGTTGAAGATAGAACTCCATCTTGTGGTACTCCGGTGTTGATTTGTTTGAGTTTTGAAAGTCCGCCATTGTATTGAGTGCATGCTTGTCGTCCTTTTTTGTAGTTCGTTATGAACTTGATGATGGTGTTAGGAATATTTGTTAGTGTAATTTTGTCTATAAGTTTGTGTATGTCCACTGTATTAAACGCCTTGCTTATGTCCAAAGCTACAGTTACAATGCGTTGTGGAGGTCTTGGACTGTTGAAACCTCTTGTGATTTGTTTTTTATTTTATCTCTCTACATATTCTTTTGACTCGCAGGAAAGCGATGGAGGCGCTAATACACAGGATAAGTAATTATCCCAACCTGCTTCCAAAGATGCCAAGATATTGCTGTCAGGTTAAAATTTAATAGAGATATGACTGAAATTTAAAACTGCTTTCCAAGACCACCAAGCAGGGGAATGTGCCGCAAAGTTTCTTTCCCAAGGACAGAAAAGAATGGCGCGAGTAGGTTTTGAACCGAAATAGTGCCAAACACAATCCGGGCGCTCTAATCACTCTACCACGCTGCCGACGCAGATATTATGTAAAGCAATGTATGTTGAGTGTTTATGTTTGTATCTACGTTGATGAGAAATGATTGAAATGTTTTCTGTTGTGTATGGTAGTAGTGTTTTTTCTAGTGTTTTGGCAATGAGTGATAAAGTGATATGGGTCGGTAGTTTGTGCCAATGTTGTGGTCTTTGTTTGGTTTTAGAATAAAAATGATTGTGGCACATTTTCAAAGATGGGGTATTGTGTTAGTGTTAAGGGCAATGTTGTACATGTTTGTATCTGATGGCAAGTGGCAATAGGTGTTTGAGATGTCTGATGTTTATGCAATCAGGTTCAGTGAAATTGTTGTTTGTATGGCTTGAGATAGCTATTGCACCTGTGTAATGTTAAGTCGTATTTCCTCGATAAAAAAAAATCTTGATTGTGTGGTCTGTGTGACTGTTGATTTTGTTTGTGTTATATCAAGTGACGTTCGTGAATTTTTTATTAAAAGCTTTTACTTTGTCTATGTCAGTGATGACTGTTTTAGTGCGAAGCGAATGATTCTTTTCTGTTGTGTAAGTGCTTTTTGTTGGATAGTTTTGCTATGGTGCACCATATGGAGTGTGAATTTTGCTTGTGATCAATTTCGTAAAGATGTTGTTTTTATGTGTTTGTTTTGTGTTCATGTATTTATTTGTTTATGTGTGGTTAAGAGTAATGATTTTTGAATCTGATCTGCTTTGTTTGCGAATACGGTTACGGTGATGGACAAGCTTGCCAATATGCATGCGTAAATGAGTGTGATTTGTGCTGTTGTGATTTTCTTTAGGGATGAAGAGTCTGTGGGCATTTAAAATTGCCTTGATAAGGCGTTTGTTTGCCCCATAAACATTTTTAGTGTAGAGTCTGTAAAAAATACAATTTTCATCATGTTGTTTAAATGATGTCCAATCTATTTTTTGATAGTTTGTTATTGTTTTAGTGAAATGGAAGCACGTTGCTTTGTTCTCGTGATGTATACTGAGGTTGGTGAGTAAAGGTAAGTGATTGGAGGTGAGGGAGTGGATGGTCTGTCAGCTAGTGCAGTTATGCAAGTCTGCTGAAGCAGTGGTGATGTCTAGTAAAGTAAGTTGTTGTGTTTGATTGGGTGGTAAACGTTTTCAAGTGTTTATGTTTAGTGTGCTGTGATTGGAGTTAAGCAGGATGTCTTTACTCAGTTTTTTTTATGGTCTTCGGTTGGCAAATAACATAACAATGAGTGAATGTTGATATTTGCTATGATAATTGTGTTTAGAAGACTTGTTATGGTAGTAAATGTGCTGGATATACCTACTGTAATTGAGTCTTCTTCTGTTGTGATAGCTGGGTAGAATGTACATGTTTACGATATGCAATTGCTGTAATGTAGAAAGGTGAATTTTGATGATTTATACAGTAGTTCAATGAAAAAGGTGTTTGATGTATTAAGTTGTGAAAAATTGATGCTGTTTTTAATGTAATTTAAGAGGCTTTTTTATTGTTTTTGAGTGCAATCTATTTTGATAGGCGTGAAGTGAGAAATGTTTGGTGTTTTGTGGGAGTGATTGAGTTTTGTTTCTTGTATTCTTATAACATCTGTTTTGTTGCGGATGCCGTATGCATTAAATGACAAGACTTTGAGAAACTTCTTTGGTATTGTTTTGTTTGTGTTCTGTAGTTAAAAGTGTTGTGAATTGTAGAGCACCATGAGTTATTGTAGTCTTTTGTTGTGATTTGGGAGCATTTTAAATGCACCCAGTGCTTTGTGTAGTTACATAGGATAGATGTTTAATGTTTAGTGATAGGTTTGAGACAAATGTCACAAACACATTTGTGTGTTTCCGGTTCAAGATTTGGGTGTATGTAACCCCGAGAAGCAGCAATTTAATTATCCAGCTTGTGAGCAAACTAAAAAATTGACTTTTTCGAGAAGCCAGAGACGTGTCTTCTCTTACCATATATAATGCGAGAGCTTTACCTAATAGAGATCAGAAAGAAAGCAGAAACGAGCCAACTTGTAGTGGTTGTAAATCAACCACTAATGTCCCAACCTCGACGAGGCTGAGTCATTTAAGACAGTACTTTTAAAATAGATATCTCCACCACGTACCTGAACGCGGACCTTTTTAATCTGTGCGATGCCTGAGGCAGATTAAAAAACGTTCTAGGTAACATAGCATGAATTTGTAGTGCAACCCTACTGCAAGAGGGTTTTTATATGAAAGATTTCTTTCTCTTAGACTCTTTGCTTGCGACAGCTTTTGAGCACAGTCTGCCTAGGTTTAAAGTTGCCATCATGTGAACTATATTTTGTCTGGTCTCTATCTGCAAACTTTTTGGCATAAAATCCTTACAACAGAGTTCAATTTTCCGGTCAGCACGGCTTTACAAGTTGCTGAGACATGCAAACTTTTCCACTACGGTAAGGTAGTAGTTTATAGGAAGACATATTTAACTGATATCTGCTGGAAAGTATTTCTCTATATTATTTTCTGTGACAAAGACACATTGCTATATAAAAGTGGGTTTATATCATGTGATCATGCAACATGAAACGACAGGATATAAAATCTAAACACATATAAGCTTATAAATACATTGAGAAAAATATTTTCGGCTATCTACTTAAACGCTACAGACTAAAAGCGTTTTAAAAATTACTTAATATTTCTTTTAAAACAAAGTTACTTTCTATCATAAAATCATCTAACATGCTTTGAACTTAAATTAAAATTTTATTAGTATTATATTTGGCATTTGATTTATTTTTGAACTAATAATTATTAGTCAAAAAGATGATTCAAATGCCGAACATAATTTTTCTAAAATCTTAGATAATATTTAGATCTACATTATTTAAGAACCACCTTGCGTCTTAAAAGATAAGTTATAAATTAACACTAGAAGGAACAAGCGCGTCAATTGACACATTTAAATTTTTACATGCCAATAAATTGCGCTTTCTGAAGTATTATCGCTTCTTACTTTATGACTTTTATTTTTTTATTGGTACACACTCTCAGACCCAATTTCGTGACCTGGGGTGCAAAAAATTAGCGAAAAAATCACAATGCTACCTAGAAGGACCAAGCGCGTCAATTGACGCAAGACTCGTTAACACATCAAAATATACATATGAACGTGTTTACCTACAGTTTTTTGTTAGATATCATTGTAATATTTTTTTTAAAGCAGTTTTTTTATGACATCAAATAACGTAGACAGCAACCTTGCTCGTGACGTAATAATTGTGTTTTAAAGTTTACTTATTTCTATCAAGTTAGTTTTATCAATTGCTTGTAGTACTGCTTTTGTCCTGATCTATGAAAAAATATTTTCAAGTTGTTGTCACTCTTTATCTGATGATTCTAGGCGTCACCAGCTAAGTTAATATGTGTCATGGGAAATTTACGGGGCATGGCTGGGGGGGGCCACGGACAATATGTAGAAGTTTTTTGTTTTGCATTAACTACAAGAAGATCAGGTATAGCCCAGCCTAGTTTAGTGAATATTGCTACCATAGAATTAGTATTGTGAGCAAGAAGATGCAGAACAGGATAAGCTGTATTTAAGGGGCATCGTTATCACCTTGACCAAGCTATATCTCAGGCCTATAAAAAGTATGTAAAATAAATCTTGGGAATATCCTTTGTTCAACGCTACTATGCCACGTTGGAGATTTTTGAAAATCATGAAGTACCTCAGGTTTGATTTGAAAACTGAAAGGAGAAAGAATTTGGAAGAGGACAAGTTTTGCTTGGCATCTTGGCTATGGAATCCGTTTTTAAAGAATTGTTAGAACGTCTACAATACCAACGTGAATATAACCATCGATGAGCAACTACTTCCTTGCAGAGCCAGGTGTAAGTTTATTTAGTATATGCTGAACAAGCTAAATGAGTTTGGCATAAAGTTTTGAAGGGCCGTCGATGTAGAGAGCAAGTATCTATACAACAGATTTCCTTATCTTGGGAAGAACTTGACTTTTGGAGATGCCAGCTTGCCAACGGATGTGGTGATGAAGTTAATAAGTCCTTTATTCAGGCAGGGTTCAATGTTGCTTGATATTGCTTCACATTCTTGGACCTTTCATTGAGACTCGCAAAACGGCAGTGCAGTTTGCTGTGGACGATTCGAGCTAACCGAAGAAAAATTCCAGACTTGTGGAAGAAGAAGTGTATATTGCATGATACCATGGTTATACACTCCATAGGGGACACTACAGCACTTCACATCTTATCAGGGAAAACAGTCAAAGTCTCCAAACATTCTAAGCACCCTACATAAAAATGTTGTTTGTTATTCCAGAGCACAATAATCCGAAGCGTAAACCTGAAACCGTGCTCTTTTATAACCGGACAAAGATTGATATGGATGTTTTGGATCAAATGTCACGGCTGTATTCAGTGAAAGCTGCTAGCAGAAGATGACCAGTACCCATCTTTTATAAAGTCATTAACATGGCTCTAATAAACAGTTGAGTTATCTACAAAGCTGTGTGCAAGAGCAACATTAGCCATAGAGCATACATACAAAAAGTATGTAAAGAGCTCACTGGTAGCCTTAATGGTGCTACGGAGTTATTAAATTTTGAAAGAACTATTAGATTTAGTACAGTCTCTTCTGCTACATGAAAACTGAAACTAAGAGATTGTGACACCCTGCTTCAAAAGACCGCCGCATGTGTTCTGGTAAATCGTGCAGAAAAAGAAAAAATAACGTTTGAAGAGTGTGTCAAAACCCAATAGGCGGAAAGTGTTGCAGCAAACAATGCTTGTCCTGTCCGTGATAAAGCTTTGAAAGTATGCTCGTTTCGTTGATCTAGATACTTCGCAATGTTATAATTTTTCAAATGTGTACGGTTTGCTTTTTAGAAGCCTTGCAATATAGAGAAACGCAGACAAATTTCAAAAAAAGCGCGTGCGTCAATTGACGCGTTTGGTCCTTCTAGTGTTAAAGATATCGGTTCGTTTGTTTTCAAGAAGTATAAAAGCGACTAGAGCAATCAGACAATATTTTTAGGCTTTCTGTTTGTAACCTTACTTTACTTAAAAAATAGTTAATTTTTAACAGAGCATAATATCCACATTTTTGGTTAATTAAAAAAGGCTTATATTTAATTCTTTTTTTATGTATGTTCATATGAATAACAAAAATATTTTTAAAGTAAATTTAAATTGAGCAAATAAAGTATACGATTTATATTATGAGTCATTAAATGACAGCCTGTGGGCCATGTGTAATGTGAGATTAAGTTATCTGCCTGATCATAAAAAATCATCGAAAAACACAATAAAGTAGAGTTTCACATATCTAACCATAAAAGGTTTAAGAGAGTTAATGTCAGTTGGTCAAAAAATGCTTAATAGCAGTGTGAGGGCAAATAGGCATCTTGAATTACAACTTACAAAAGCAAACATTTTATTAATCTAAATTTTATTGCTTTTTCACTTATAAGAAGAATCATCTAAGGTATGTGAAGCATAATGCACTAAAAACTGAAAATCAACAATAAAAGTTAAAATACTGAAAACTAAAATTGATGGACTAAAAACAAAAAACTTAAAATTTAAATTAAAAAAATTAATGTTTACACGGCAAAAAACCTAAGAAGTAAATTTTGTTGAGGTGTCAAGTCTACAGCGCTGGATCAACAACACTACGCGATGGTTTGTGACGGATGATGCTTGTCGGGCGTGCTTTGATAAGAAGATATAGTGATCGAAAACATTAAATAAAAAGCAGTGTAGCTTTGTATCAATGGCAGGCCGGTATAATACAAGATGAAATTCATTTTAAAGGTAAACAAATCAAAAATAAAAATATAACTAAAAGTTTAACTTATAGTTAAAATCATAAATAAAAAGTGTGAGGGAATTTTTAGGTCTCGTTTTTTAATTCCATGACCAATACTACTCCTATTTAAATTGATTGGCGCTTCTATTTTTTTTGTAAAAATGGGGCCTCACTGCTTTATTTTTGGATTACAAGTGAGGCACCACAAAACAAACTGTAGACCGCGTTGTCTCAACGTGCCTTATACATCACTACAAGGTCTTGCGATTTTGAATAACAAAAATCAATGCTTACGCAACATCATTGTTGCTAGTTCAAATTGAAATTTATTTATTTGTAGCAAGCAATAAAATACCAATAAAATGCTTATTAAAACAGTATGTTCAGTACAGGAGCCAGTGAAAAAAATCTTACGGTCATCAAGTCAACTGCCAACTTAAATTTGGTGATAGCTTATGTTTGAAGATTAAACAAACAATAAGAAGTGAAGAAAAACAAGAAAGCAAAAAAAAGAAAAAAAAAAAAAACAATAAGAAAAAGGTTTGTCTACATTAACTTTGATATGTATTAAGGAAGTACTTATTGTATCTTTTTTTAAACGAACAGAGTGAAAAGTTTTTTAGTTTATGTAGTACTTGAAGCCATATAGTTGGTTTTTTATTTTATATTTTATAGCCATATAGAATCCATATAATTGATTTTTTTATTTTATATTTGGTGTTTTCCTCGACTCAGTACAAGATCTATTTATGAAATAATTGTTTTGAATTAATTGATGTACTTCACAATTATGAGCTTGTAAAATTTGTTGATAGTTGTTTAGTAAAGTTGAATTTCTATTTAAACGAATTTCGTGCATGTATTTGCTTATCTCTAGTTTTGTATATATTATTTATGTCTAATAAACTTAATTTTGAAAAAGTGGTTGTGCGTAGCATTGTATTTACTGAATGTCATTGAACAAATATTGCGTTTTTGAAGTTTCACTAATGAATTTAAAGTTGATTTTGGTGCCCCACCCCATATATGATACAATATTGAAGGTGCGGATATATTAGCTATAATAAACGATTAGTAGAGTTTTAGTATCAACTAAATGTTTGATATTTGCAAGTGATCAGGATTCTTTTAAGATTTTGGAGCACAGATTTTAAACATAGATTTTCCAATTTAATTTTTTATCAATAATCATTTTTAACACCTTAGTCTGAAATAGAGTGTAGCCTGGAATGGTAAAACTACAAAACCTGGGTTTCAAACCTGTCTGAATCCAACCTGGAGTGAGAAGCGGCATAGATCGCATTTATAGTCTGCTACTATTATCAAACATTATGCAATCAACTTTTTTAAAAATTGAGCTAAGCTAATGTACTCGTACAAGAAGATTATAAAGAATTTAACATTTTCATCTTGCATTCATTCGTTTTAAACTTTTAACTTTGTGTTTTGTTGTTTAAAAAAGTTTTGAAGATTTGCACTGCAGCTTAAAAAGCCAATCCAAAAAATTTAATCATTAAAGCAAAATGGCTCGGCCAACTTTTAATTAAAAAGGACTCCGTGGAAAATAATAACATTCCGAAAATGCTTGGTACGTATTTATTGTAAACAAAAAAAAGGAAAGCATATTTCAAAGTAAAACAATGGTATTCTAACATCGATTCAAAACCTCAATTATCGTCCCAAGAGGTTGCTGCGTTTTGGACAACAAAATCTCACTTGATAATCTAAGCATCCTCTTCGATTGTTTTGTTCTCGGTTCATGCAAATGAATCCTATTGTTGTATTCATATGAATAACTTGCCCTGCTAAACGATAGTCTTTCTTATTTATAGCCAATCGGGCATCGACATTGGTTGGGTTTGTACACAATTGGTCACTATGGAGACGACGTAGGTCAGACAGTGTTTCAAAATCACCATCATTACTTGGATTGTCAATATTAAAATAATCGGTCCATTTCCCGTCCACGCAAGCAGAAGCGGAAGGCAATCCTGTAATAAATATTATTTTATTTTACATTATGCGTTTACAATGATTGAAAAAAGCAACGGCTAAACGCATCGACATAATTTTAATCTGCAGAATTCAATCTGCTTCATTGTACTCATTCTTACCTTCCAGAAAATCTATCGTGGATAACTTAAGGATTCCAACTACATTGATTTATAGAATAGGATTTTTAAATAGAACAACAGTCATACTCTGCTGCAATTTGGCCAAAAATAAAAAAATTAACAAAAATTAGACAAAACGCATTTAATTTTATCTTTTAAAGTATTTCGATTACGTAATGATCTCTTAACCAGCATTTTAGAAACAAGATCACAATTAAAAAGACATATTATCCGATCAAATAAACGTTTGAAAATGATACTTCGAGAAAAGATTGAAGGA
This sequence comes from Diplosoma virens, assembly GCA_963680785.1. NCBI lineage: Eukaryota > Metazoa > Chordata > Ascidiacea > Aplousobranchia > Didemnidae > Diplosoma > Diplosoma virens. Next base: position 1,937,484 of record OY796881.1, on the reverse strand, counting down.
TTGGGCGAAAAAAATTTGCACAACATTCAAAAATTGAAAAAAATTGATTGAATATTGTAAAAATGCTGTCCCTATTATATCAAATAAGGTACGAGAAAATTATTTAAAAGAGTGATTTTATTTAACATTAAAATGTTGAAATCATGTAAATAACTGCACATCTTATAAAAAAACTTTTCATTTCGAAAAAGTGCATTTTTTTAACAGCATTATTTTTTAATTTGTCCTAATCTTTAAAATTTTATGAGCAAAAATTTTCACTTTAAAAAAAATAAAAAAGTTGTTATTAAACTTCAACAGGAAAATTTTTGATGCCACATAGTTTTTCTTATGAATTTTTTATTCAACTGGCAATTTATAAATGGTATACAAACATAGCTTAAAAATAAACAATTGTATTGACGGAACTATTGACTCTTTCAATTTTTGGTAGTCTTTGAAAAGACTGTTTATTTTAGAATTGTTTCGGCCAACTCTCGTCAAAAAAAAAGTTTTGCCAAATGACGAACTGCAAGAAAAACGTGGTTTGTATAAAATTGGAAGATATCGAAAATAACGGCATCTCTGATTGTTTGAAGAACAAGAGCACCCGATTTGTTGCATCCTTATTTGCGCCGCAAGCGAGAAAGCTTTAGTCGATAGACTGGTTTTCAATTTTAGCCATGAAACGATTATCTTTTGATCTGGCAACGCTTAGAATCATCTTCATAAAGTCTCGTGAATCCTCTTTTTGTCGCTACAAAGAGTTTGTCTATTGACTGAAGCTTTCTCTCTTGCGGCGTAAGTAAGCATGCAACCAATCGCGTGCTCTCTTTCTTCAGCCAATCAGAGACGCCGTTATTGTTGATATCTTCCATTTCTACATAAACCACATTTTTCATGCAATTCGTCATTTGCCAACGATTTCTTCTGACTAAAGTTGGCCAAAAAAGTTCTTATGAAAACAATCTTTTCAAAGTCTACCAAAAAATTGAAAGAATTAATAGTTCCGTCAATACCATTGGTTATTTTTACAGTATATTCCGTACAACCAAAAATTTATTAAAATAAAACTTACTCGGGCAGCAGAATCGAATTTTGTAATCGAAACATCCTCTTTCGCCGCGCTGATTTTGATTTAAACAAATAAACCCGGCTGTCATGTTTATTTCAACAACTTGTCCAGCTGTCCGATAATCTTTTCCTGTTGATACCAAACGAGCGTCCACCGCAGTTGGATTTGAACACGCTTTACCAGCATGCTGATAATTGATTTCATTTAATGTTTCAAAGTCTCCGCCACCAGTAGGATCGCCAATATCAAAGAATTTGGTCCAATATCCGTTAATACAACGAGGTGGAGTTGGTTCTCCTACAAATACTTAATCGTTATGCGTTTGTCTAATAAGAAAACTAGTGTATGACAGAGCAAGTGCAACGTTGCCAGGCTGTGTGAATGTGCGAGTCTGTGTTTAAGCAAAGCTTTATAAAGGCAGATCACGTTAAAACCTTCTCAATCCAGCAGCGTGATAAAAAAGTTGTTGATTAACTATTTGTCGTGCACAAAATGGTAAATGATATAATTTACTTTGTGATCAAAATCTGCATGAACTTACGCCAGCAACAAAACCGAACTTGATAATCCAAGCAGCTCTCTCGGTTCGGTTGGTTACGATTTAAGCAGACAAATCCAACTTCTGTGTTTATTTGAACGGCTTGTCCAGCTGATCGATAGTCTTGCCCGTTTGATGCTATTCGAGCATCAACCGCGCTTGGTTTCCAACACACCCTTCCTCCGAATTGATTATTTAATTCACGAAGAGTTTCAAGGTCTCCTTCACCACGAGGGTCGTCTCCGTTAAAAAATTCGGTCCATATCCCATTTACACAAACAGATGGAGGTGTCAGTTGCAATGATGGAGGAGCTAAACAAGATACAGCTTTGTTGTGTTTTTGGGTCAGTTTTATCATGTCAATTTGTAATTATTAATGATGATAATATACTCCTATATATTTCGTTAATGAATTTTATTTTTAATAAAGAGAGTTAAATTTTCAAATTTAGAAAAAAAGATTTATGGTTGAGATTCCACAAATTAAATCAAACTAAATTCTAATTTAAAAAATAACTCAAACCTAAATTTAATTCATTTGCCAAATTAAGAAAGATATGACGCTCTTGTTATCGTTAAAATTGCTAGAATTTTATGGCATGCAAAATCATGTAAATTTGCTTAAATGATGTCAAGAGCTTCATAACTTACTTGGGCAACAAAAGCGAACTCGATAATTTAAGCATTTCCCTTGGTGAGGTTGCCGTCGATTTAAACAAAGAAATCCGAATTGTGAACTTATTCGAACAACTTGTCCGACTGATCGATAATCTTTTCCATTCGATACAAGTTGAGCATCCACCGCGGTTGGATTCGAACATGCTCTACCAGCAAACTGATAGTTTATTTCACTTAGTGTTTCTGAATCTCCATCACCATTAGGATTGTCCCTGCTGAAGAATTCAGTCCATTGTCCATTGGTGCAAATTGGCGGTGGTGGTAGTTCTGAAATCAAAAAAGCATATTTAGCTTAGAAAATAAACTTTCATTCAATTTATTTTTCAATTTACGTTACTGAAGAAGTCATCATTTATCGTAGCAATATTTTTCCAACTTTTGACGTTATTTACTAGTAAATAAAATTAGATTTTTTCAACAAATGTTAACATCAAAATCATTACAAAAACATATACCGTATTTATTTAATTGTAAACCGCCCTTGAAAATACACCGCACGAAATGGCGATAGGAAATTATTATAAGCCGCCCTTGAAAGCAAGCCACAAATACAACTGTAAAACTAAAGTTCTTTAACTTATGATCGTCTGTGACGCAACAAGAATGAAAATAAGAATTAAGTCAAAGAAACGCGTAAACAAGTTTTGGCTATTGATCGTATATTATAAAACAATCTTTGCAGTAACTTTCCACTTTTCCAACACCTTGCTCTTTTATTATCAAGCAGCTAGCATCGACTGCTTCCTCGTTTTCTTTTAGCCACATTTTGATTGGTGATAAGCCGACTTGTGCTGCTGTTTTCAGTCCAGAAAGCGGTATTATTATTTAGAAGTCTATGCTCACACAATATAAATTACCGGTAATTAACCTAGGTTTTGATGTTAGTTACATTTCTCAATTCGTAGTGAGTGTTTAGAATGTAGACTTCTAAAGTTGTTACACTCTGTGGGATTCTTATTTTTGCTGAAATGCTGCGATGAAAAAATTGTTAACCGCCCTTGATTGTAAACGCCCTTGAAAGTAAGCTTTGTTGAAGTTGTTACACTCTGTAGGATTCTTATTTTTGCTGAAATGCTGTGATAAAAAAATTGTTAACCGCCCTTGATTGTAAACGCCCTTGAAAGTAAGCTTTGTTGAAGTTGTTACACTCTGTAGGATTCTTATTTTTGCTGAAATGCTGTGATAAAAAAATTGTTAACCGCCCTTGATTGTAAACGCCCTTGAAAGTATGCTAGACAAAATGAAAGCAGAAAACAATGTAAGCCCAGCTAACAATCGGATAAATACGATATTCATATAACAAACGGTCGGTAATTAAATGACCAAGCGTCTACAAGCTTTACTTGTTCTTTTTTATTACAAGTTGATAACGCAAATACTTTAAAAGTTTCATTTAATTTAAATCCAAAATAATAATTAGATTTTATAAACATTAATTTACTAATAAACCAATTTTTTATACTATTTTTCTTGTTACCAGGTATATTCTTCATTATACTCTGTTGTTACCAGAAGAACAACAGAGTATAATGAAACCAATTTTTTTCATGACATTTAAGTCTGAACAAATTTTACGTTAGCATAAGATTTTAAATCTTTGAAAAAATTTTTGTACATTATCTTCACAAAATTATAAACATTTTTTAATGTTAAAAAACACAGAAACTGATTTTTTAGACTAGAACGCAGATGATGCATTGCAAAACATTGTGTAACTTTGTTTTAAATTATTCAACAAAAAAAAACATTAACATCAGAAATCTTACGTTAACACTAGTTAACATACTTGGACAGCAGAATCGAACTCTATAATTTAAACAATTTATGTTTTCAGCTTGTTCTCGATTGAGACAAACCAATCCCAGTGTTGTGTTGATATGGATAACTTGTCCGGCTAATCGATAATCTTTTCCATTCCATACAAGTTGAGCATCGACTGCGGTGGGATTCGAACACGCTCTACCGGGAAATTGCATATTTATTTCCCGAAGAGTTTCTGAATCTCCATCACCCCTAGGAGAATCTCTGTTAAAAAATTCAGTCCATTGTCCAATGGCGCAGACAGGTGCAGTTAGAGATGGAGCTTCAAAAAAAAATTGTTTGATTATAACAACGAAAAGCAGCGGATAAATCAAAAACTGCAATTAAGGCAGCTATTATAGATGCGTAGATGAATTTTTGAAAGATTCAACCTAGGACTGTCTCATTCATGAAATAATTCAATGTTTCAAAGTTTTCAAATTCGCTCTTACATCTTAAGCTATGGTTGATATAATTTCAAATATTCTTTAGCAGGTGGGCTAAATATTAAACAATGATTATTTTTAATAAACAATTAGAATCATCTGATAAGTTTATTTTGCATTATTTTTCTTTTTTTTGTTTGGTTTTAATTTACAGACAAAGTGCAGCAATGCTTTAAAAATTGACACAATGTGTTTAAAAATGTCAAATTTTTCAAAACCGTGTAATATATTATAATCAAACTAATTCAAAGCCATACTGTATTTGTTTGAAATGTTATTTTAATTAAAAAAAAGAACAATAAGACTTTTACTCATTACAAAGTATTTTTATTTGCAATGCTGTAATACCCTTAATGTTGCACAATGAGCAAGAAAAAAACAAATTATCATCATACATTACTCTTTGATAAGTTTTTACTTTGGAAATCAGTTAAAGAAAATTCCGAAAGTAAATTTTGATTTGTATTGAAACTATTCAGCACAGTAATAAATTAATCTCATTGCGCGGAGTGCAACTTACTTGGACAGCAAAATCGAACTTTATAATTTAAACATTTTCTTCCATCAGGTTGTTGTCGATTTAAACAAATAAATCCAAGAATTGGGTCCAATTGAACAACTTGACCAACTGATCGATAATCTTTTCCATTTGAAACAAGTTGAGCATCCACTGCGGTTGGATTCAAACACGCTCTACCCCCGAAGTGATAATTTATTTCACTTAGTATTTCTGAATCTCCATCACCACCAGGATTGTCTCTGTTAAAGAACTCGGTCCATTGTCCATTGGTGCATACTGGTGGTGGTGGTAATTCTATTACAAAAATTTTTCTTGTCAATTTAATTAATTTGAGTGATAATTTGATATTTATTTAAAACCGGAAAAAATTATGGTAAAATGTAAAATAAACTCTACAATAATTGTGAAAGTCCAACGATCCTTGATTTTGCCCGATTCTTTTAGCACAAATTGATTAATTTTAGTTCTGTTGAAACTATGGGAAAATAGGCCTATAAAACAAAAAATGCTATAAGCCTATCTTATAAAAATATCTCTTTCCCATATTAAAATCCTGAAGAAAGTTGAGAATGCAGTAATTAAAATAATTAATTTTTATGACAAACTTGGTTTATAATCTTAGTTGATAAAAAACATAGTGCTATTGTTGCTCTTGCTGTATCAACTTGCACAGGCTTTTTTTCTTTATTGGGTTGAGAAAAAAAGCCAAATGCTTTGAATTAAAAAATAGTTTTTTGTTTTTATTTGATATCTAAAAACAAACTTTATCGAAAACTAGGTCTTGATTTTTTTAATAAACGAAAAAAAATTTTGTTATTTATTTTAATTTTAAGGAAAAAGAAGTCTTTTTTGGTCTTTGATTCACACTCTTTGTGTATTTAGTTCTAACAAGGAAGTAAAGGCAATCTCAAGTAGCAAATGTGTTTGTGAACGATATGGTCTTCATTTAAAACCTATTTGTGCCATTCTTTTCTGTCTTTGAAAAGACACTTTATGGCACTTTCCCCTACTTGGAGGTCTTTGAAAGCAGTTCTAGATTTAAGACATTGGCCTACCTGTATAAAACTAAAAACTCGAATAATTAAAAGAAAAATAAAGCAGATTTAAAAAGAAAAAATGCATATAAATATTTATTAAAATATTCATTCAAGAACAACACCAATCTGAAATTACATTCTACTCAAAATTTCACTTTTATTTTGTCCCTATATTTACCATCTTGACTCACAGGAAATCGTCAAAGGTGCTATTCATAAAGGAAACAATTACTCCGACTTGCTCCCAGAAATGCCAAGATATTGCTGTCCAGTTAAAATTTCATATTAGGGTTTTTAGTTTTATAGATTTTGCCAAGACCACCAAACAGGGGAAATTGCTGTTAAATGTCTTTCCCAATCGCTTAACAAAATGACACAATTAGGTTTTGAACGAAAACAATATTGATCACAATTACGACGCTCTTAACAACTCAACCATGCCGCCGACAACATTTTTATTAAAATTACTTCAATACTTAATCTACTTTCTATTAGTTGCTGTCATAACTTTAAACGGAAATCTAAAAAGACCAGTTAAACTAGCTAATCCAAATACCTGCACTGAAGTAAAACTGTGTTCTATTTTTATCTATTCTGGTTAAAAAAAAGTTTGTTGCGAGACGAAAGTTTTTAATACAGTTAGTTCCACCTAAACACAAAGTGATTTTTTAGAAAACTTCTTTCCACAAATAGAAAAAAACACTGTTTCTAACTATAAATAATATATTTAAAAAATTCACGAAAAGTTGATCGATTCATCCAACACTTGGCTTTTAAGCTTCACAAAACTCTAAAACAATTTACAGAGCCAACAACTGCAAATAACTGCTTCAATAATTTTGTACTGACTAACTATAAGAATATTTAGCACACTGATGGTTAATGTTAAAATGAATAGTTGGTCCGGCACAAGCAAAAACATTTCTATCTTTATAAAAGTAATTTTCAAGGTGTTAATACTTGACCCTTAAAAAAACTACAGACAACAGGCTGAGCAACGCAAAACGATTTCAATCACTTAACAATCAACTGAAATAACACCACTGGAATGGTCAACTAGAATAATTCGAAAGCAAAACACAGACTATTTATTAGATTACATAAGGTGACACCAGATTACAATAGAAACTCTGAGATTATGGAACCCAATTAACCAATTAAGGATTAAAATCAGTTTACCATTTGTCAGGCAGTAATGTACCTGCAATACAGCCAATTAGAAAAAGACAATAAACGATTACATAATGTCAAATTAATTAGAAAACTCCAGAAGAGACTCCAGGACAGCATTTGCGAGCCCCCGAAAAAAAGAAAAGAAGGAAGAAAAGACGTGAATTCCCTCAGAATTAAAACAGCAAAACAACGAATACTTATGAAACAACTTAAAAATAAATTAATTAAATTAAGTGGGGCTTTACTGATTATGGAATCATTACAGGAGGCGAAAAAGATTACGTCATACTAAAATTTAAAACTACTAAAAAATGAAAATTATCTATAGATTTATGAAGTCAAGATTACATTGTGAATAAAGTGTAACAATTACATTAAATAAATACATTTAAGTGATCAATAGATGCTTTCATTTAATGAAAAATATACACAAAGCTGGTAGCCTATATAAAAAAACAAGCCACAATGCTAGAAATTTAATTTTTTTTGTTTGAAATCTTTTGAATTATGCATGTCTTTGTCTTGTAGATTGGAAAACACGTGTAATTTTTTAGATTAACATCATACCAATTTAAATTATAGTAGCGCAATGTAAAAAAAATATAGGATTAGAATTAATATATTTTAGGAAAAAAAATATAATGTTAAGGAAAATCATAATCGTTAAAATGTAGTTTAGAAAATTTTTTTTAGCGGCATACTTTGACAGCAGAATCGGACTTTGTAGTTTAAACAATTTTTCCCTCCAGACTGTTCTCGATTTAAACAAGAGAAGCCGAAAGTTGTGTTGATTCGAACAACTTGTCCAGCTGATCGATAATCTTTTCCATTTGATACAAGTTGAGCATCGACTGCGGTTGGATTTGAACACGCTCTACCAGGAAATTGAGTGTTTATTTCTCGGAGAGTTTCTGAATCTCCATTTCGTCTTGGATAACCTCGGTTAAAAAATTCCGTCCATTGTCCAGCAACGCAAAGGGGTGGTGGAGGTAAATCTTTAAGAACCAAATTTTAATTTAAATTATTTCTTGTTAAAACGTATTAAATTCTATAAGAAAAATAAGTTCATTTGTTATGAAATAGATAAAAAATTATCTTTTGTTTAATAACATTAAAAATCAATTTTGATATTTTAATACTAATTTTTAATTTTTTCTTTTAGCTAAATTTTAATCATTTTCTTTTTTTAATTCTTAACCGCTAATAAATAGTTCAAACAAAAAGTTTTAAATTTTAGAAAATATCAAGAAAAGGAGAAGCAGCACAACGTCAGACATTAAAACATGCGTAAGGTAAATAAAAAGTACTAGTTCAAAAAGGTAGAAAGCATGGTCGCAACACCTCGATCAGTTAATATATAAGAAATTAGAAAAGAAAAAAGAAAAAGTTATTATCACCAGAAAAATAAACAAACGAATTAGAATATTGTATAACCAGTAGAAATATGCTTAACTGTTACTAACTGCTACTTTTAAAATTTTAACTGTTTCTTTTAACTATTACTTTATCTTCATTAAGCCAACTAAAAACTAACCAAAAGCGAATGTACGTTATTACTATATCAAAGACAGAAGCAGATAAGAAAAAAACAGCTACATTAAAAATTTTGTAATGTAATTACTTTTTTCTAATTGGTTAGTTCTTAGTTGGCTTAGCAAATATAAAGTAACAGATAAAATTTTTAAACGAGCAGTTAATGTAAAAGTTACTCAAAAGTAACAGTTAAGAAGTAATTATAAGAAAATAAGTAATTATAAGATGGAACTATAGCACATTCTCTTCAGAGAGCATTGAACCTTTTCATCAATGACAGACTAATAACAATAATTACTGGTTGGACAAATCAAATGATTAGGCAGGTGAAGGATTGCTTGAAGAGCAGGCAAGAATTTGTCTATGATACTGAAAACATTGAAATAAAACCTTTTACAGGATTATTAGTTTTTTTAAGTTCCACAAAAAGTTTACATGAGTCAACGTCAAGTATTTGGACTCATGATGGAAGTGTAAAATTGTTGTGCATAGCTACTACAAGTCAAAAGATATTTATAGGCTATTTCTTTTTATACTGTCTAACATATGACAATTATTTTACGAGAAATCAGATAAAGTAATGCATTAAATTAGCTCCAATAAAATAACTTTTTGACAAATTTGTTACTACTTGTGTAGAAAACTATAGTCCTGGTCCTAACTACGCCATTAATGAATCTCTCTTGAGATTTAGGATTCCTCTAGGGATTAATTTGTCGCTGGGAAAAAAGCACACTCCAGTCAAAAAACACAAATCTCCCTGTACTGACCAAAGTGATATTAGATTTAGTGAGTTTATATTTCAAGAACAAATCTAACTATAACCTTAGATAATTATCACACATCTATTCTACTGGGAAAATAGTTAAAGAAGCAGGCATTAAAACCATTAGGCACAATGAAAAACAGCAAAAAATGCATACCTATGTTATCAATGCAAAACACAGGAGTAGGCACTACATACTACGGATTTGATCATGAAAATAACTTTATCTTGCTATTCACTACAACTTCTTCTACTTGTTTCGGCTTTTCCCTTTGGTTAGGGGTTGCCACAAAGTATTATGTTTCTCCAAAGCATCCTGTTTTCAATATCCTTCTCCCTCGCACCAACTTTCCCATATCTTCTTTTACTACATCCAAAAATCGTCTCTTCGGCCTCCTTTTTTTTCCTCTTTCCCCGTAACTCCATTTCCATCACCCTTCTTCCAACGTACTCCTGTCTTTCCTCATGACATGTCCATACAACCTCAGCCGGCTTTCCCTCATCTTCATTCCTAACCCTTCTACCGTAACTGTACCCCTGATGTGCTCGTTTCTAATCTTATCTTTAGAAACGAGCAAACCTCAATATTTTCATCTCTGCAACTTCCATCTCTTCTACTTGGTTCTTTGTTACCGCCACCGTCTCAAGTCCATACATTATTGCTAGTCTTGACACTGAATCATTTTTCCTTTTACATAGCTAGTAACCTCCTGTCGCAAATTGCTCCCGATACTTTTCTCCATCCGTTCCATTCTGCCTGCACTCTCTTCTTTACTTCCCTCTCACAAGTACCACTTTCTTGCACCGTTGATCCCAAATATTTAAATTCCTTTACTCTTGGCACTTTTGTATCATCCATTTTTACTGTTTCTTCGTCATTTCCTCCATTTACGCGTAGATATTTGGTCTTTGACCTATTTACTTTAATCCTTCTTCTTTCCCAGGCTTAACTCCAGCATTCTAGTCTCTGCTCTACTTCTTCCCTAGTCTTTTCGCAAATCACAATATCATTAGCAAACAACATCGTCCACGGTGGTTCTCTCCTTACTTCGTCCGTTAGCCTGTCCATAATTATTGCAAACAGGAAAGGACTTAACGCCGATCCCTGGTGCAATCTGACCTTGACCTTAAAACTTTCTGTAGTTCCTACTGCACACCTGTCACGCTACGATTAAATTTTATCAAATAAAGACATTGCACCTTTTTAAATTAAGTGTTTTAATCGACACCTTTTTGGATTAATTGTTTAGATTGAAACCTTTTTGGATTAATTGTTTAAATTGAAACCTTTTTGGAATAATTATTCAGATCGTAACCTTTTTAAATTTATTGTTTAAATCGACACCTTTTTAATCTAATTATTTAAATTGTAACCTTTTTAATTTAATTATGTAAATCGCATTAACGTTGACGCGATTATTTAGAATTTATTTGTGACTATTTACCGTTGTTGCCCTGGACAGTGGACAGCTGTTTGGATTACGGATTTACGCCGTGAAGTGGCTTTGTTCTCGTTGTTGAAAAAGAACGGATGTAAAGCGTTCCTTCACATGTGGTCGCTACAAAAGGTGTATATATACGGGGCGGCAACGAGAAGACTTTATTATTAAGAGATTCAATTGTAGATGCAGATATAAAGGCAAATTCGAGATGACGAACGTATTCTGTGTATATTTTATGTATGTGAATGTATCTGTCGGGACGGCAAGTTGGTATTAAGCGTTAGAGGAAAAATTTATAAAATTGATTATATTCTTTTGCCGCCCTGTAAATTTGGTTAGGTAATTTGTATGTGTTTAATCTATTGGTAAATTGTAGCACCTAGTGTGTAATTTTGGCGCTTGTTCTTATTTTCATTTAATCTTTTTGTCTTCGTTTCTTCAATATAATTAATTCAGATTATAATACCTGTCTGTCCTTCTAAATCGCTAGGCCCCGCCAGTTTAACACTCGCATAAGCTCCTTTCAACAGGCTAGTGATTTTCTGCAATATTAACGTAGGGTTCGCCTCTAGTATCTTGTAGTTATTCCGGTACTAAGTAGGTAGAGCGTGACTACACCTAACCACTGTTTCGCTTTCCTCGTAAATATCCTGTACAAGTCGCACATACTTTTCCTGATTTTCTCATATAGTACCACAACTCTTCTCTTGGAACCCTGTCATAAGCTTTCTCTAGGTCCACGAATACACAATGAAGCTCTTTTTGACCTTCCCTGTACTTTTTCATCAACATTCTTAAGGTAAACATGGCATCGGTAGTTCCCTTTCCTGGCATAAATCCATATTGCTGTTTACTGATCTTTTTTTTATTTTTTTATTTTTATCTCTATATTTATCCTTCTGACTCGCAGGAAAGCGACGGAGGCGCTATACATAGGGTAAGCAATTACCCCGACCTGCTTCCGGAGATGGCATGATATTGCTTTCCTCTAGTAATTTAGTAGAGATATTACTGTAATTTAGAACTGCTTGGTAAGACCACCAAGCAGGGAAAGTGCAGTAAAGTGTCTTTCCCAAGGACACAACACAATGGTGCAAGTGGGTTTTGAACCCAGACAATGTTGATCATCAGTCCGGTGCTTTAACCACTCGACCACACTGCCGACTGATCTCTACACTATCCCTTAGCCTGGCTTTAATAATTCTTTCCCATATCTTCATTGTGTGGCTCATTAGCTTTATTCTTCTGTAGTTTCCACAGCACTGTGCATCCTCTTTGTTTTCATAAATTGGGATAAGCACACTCCTTCTCCATTCTTCTGGCATCCGTTCACTCACCGATAGTTTGTTAAACAGTTTGGTCAGAAATTTTATCTCCATCTCTCCCATGCCCTTCCAAACTTCTACTGACAATTTATCTGCTATGAGGATCTATCCAACCGCTTTACCTTTTTTAATTCTTCTCAGTGCATTCTTTACTTCTTCTCTACTGACACAATTTACCTCTTCGTTAACCACTTCTGCTTCCTCTGTCCTAGGGTCTCTGCTATTTTCCTCGTTCATCAGTTTCTCAAAGTACTCCTTTCATCTTTTTTAACACTGCCTCTGAATTTACCATCAAATTACCGTTTTCATCCTTTAAAATCATAACGTGCTGTGTATCTTTTCCTGCTCTGTCTCTCTGCCTAACCAATCTGTACAATTCCTTCTCACCTTCTTTTGCTTCCAATCTAGCATACAAATTGTCATACGCACGTCTCTTTGCCATCGCAACTGCCTTCTTTGCCTTACTCTTCTTTTCTTTGTACATCTTTTTAGTATTTTCATTTCTTATTTTGTCCCATGCTTTCTTTGTCTCTTTCTTTTCTTTTATGCTCTCTTAAACTTTGTCATTCCACCACCATGTCTCCCTGTCTCTTTTTCGTTTCCCAAATGTCACTCCCAGTACAGTTTCACCTGTTTTTTTTTTTAGCATTTCCGCTGTTTTATTTCACTCATCACGTAACTCATCCTCGCCTCCTAAAATCCTGGTCACCTCTTGTCTAAACGCTTCTTGACAGCTTGTCTCCTTCAGTTGCCATCATCTTATCTTTGGCTTTATTTCTCTGCCTTTTTCTTTTTCACTGTGAGAGCCATTTTGCATACCACCATACGGTGCTGCTTTGCGACGCACTCATTCCCTATTACCTTACAATCGCATGTTTCCTTCAGGTTCCTTCTTCTGCACATCACATAATCTACTTGAGTACTTTTTCCACACTTTTATACGCCACCCTGTGTTCGTGTTTCTTCTTGAAATAAGTGTTGACAATCGCCAAATCTATCTTTTTTTCAAAATCTACAACCATTAATTCTTCCTTTTTTCTCGGTCCAGAACCGAACCTCCTCATTATTTCCTCGTCCCCTGTGATCTATCTTTATTTTCTCGTCCTCTTTCCCCATTATTGCTATTCACTACAACTAAGAAAGACAAAAAAGTAGTATTTCTATCCAGTATGCATTCTGCAATTAACTTGCAGAAGCAACAAGAAAAGGAGAGATCAATGTTTACTGCAATGAGACAAAAGGTAGAGTGACAGCTATGATCAAAATATGCCGTGTTTACTAAATCTAAAAAAAAAACCGCTGGCCAGTGCTGGTTTTCTACAGAATTTTAGATAGTTCTATAGTAAATGCTATTGCTATGTTGATCATGAATGATACTTTGATGAAAATTTTGATGGAAAGAGAAATGCTGAAAGAGCGTCTTTTATGAAGAAGTTGCAAAATCACTTATCACACCATAGACACAACGCAGATATAAAAAAAAACCTCTAACAATAAGTTAGTGATAGAAATTTTTGGAATAGTAAAATGCTTATTGTAACAGTTAAAGAGCCAAAAATAGGTATAACAAAAAAAAATGTAACTTATGACCCTACTATTAATGCTGAGCAATTAAGGCTGGCTGTACAAGTATTAATAGTCTTGCTCTCCTATACAACGCCAAGTACACCACCAGTTTTTACCCTGGCTACTGGAATATCAGCACCAATCCAGATCTAGCGTTCCCTAGCGTACGTTCTAACAGTCGCTTACCGAATAGACTGATCCTTGAAAGGTTCCCTAGATCGCAATATTGACCTTTACTTATTAAACCACCAAGGCTTGCTCTGGCAGTGCCAAGCATGCCTGCTAACAAAGGAACTTCCGAAAGGCCAAATGAAGTTATTACATTGTTTTGACGAATAAATTCGCAATGACTTTGTAGCCGCATAATTCACTTGATGTGGATGCGGCTTACCAGGACATCAAAAAAGCATCTAAAAGGACTATCCCATGCGGATATTGAAACAATTATATTCAGTGTTGGGATGCAGAGTGTGAATCCCTCTATAGAACTTTCCTGCAGTCTTTTCAGGGATACAACTCAAGTTTGGCTGCTACAGCTTTATTTGCCAAACTTGACAGGAAGAGGAGGGATCGATGGTCCGAAGCAGTTTAAAACACCGTCTTTTCACACTCCAGTCGAAAAGTATGAAACATTTTGAACTACTTTACTGGTAGGTCACGACAATCTCCTCGTCATTGTCCCGTCTCAGCTGATGCTATTACATCTTAGCTAGTAAAAAATGGCAGACATGAGGCTATTGACCGCAAGTCATCTTGACTTATCTCTCAGGAAGTGTCTGACCTTTGGAGAACCATAACACCAGACCCAGTAAATATCTCTGACACTTTCTTACAGAGAGAATTTACTGCTGCCCTTCAATATTTAAAACTAGGTAAATCTCCGGGCCCTGATTCTATCTTCCCAGAGTTTATAATCAATGCCGGAGCTGCTCTGAAGCCCTGGTGACGTGACTTCCTTTCTTTTTAATTGCGTCAACTCAAAGTTTTCAAGATCTGGCAAAGAGCACTTGTAGTCCCATCCCAAATCCAATGTAGCCCGTGGGGAAACCAAAGAGTTATTGACCGATATCTCTGCTCTGTGTCCCGTACAAGATCCTCGAGAGGCTGATCTACGTCCGTATCGAGCCGATTATTGATGTACTGCTCCCTAAAAACCAGGATGGGTTTCGACGCAGGAATTCAACTGTAGATCAAGTTGTTCTGCTGACCCAGAACATCGAGGAATCTTTTGAGGCTAAGAAGAAGGCCGGTACCGTATTTTTCAATCGGACAGCTGCTTATGACACTGTCTGGTACCGTGACCTTACCTGCAAGCTGCTGAGGCTTCTGCCGGATAAGCACATAGTTAGAATGATTATGGAGCTTGTCCCAAACCGACGTTTCAACCTAACTTCCGGTGACAGGAAGAAAGGCAGGCTACATCGTCTGAAAAACGGCGTTCCTCAGGAATCGATGTTGGCTGCCCTCCTATTTAACATGTACACGTACGATATTCCTTTCATGATTTCAAGAAACTTTGCTTATTCCCATGATTCAGAATTGTTGCACTCTTCTGGAGACCAGAAGGACTTGGAGGTGACTTTAAGCCAAGACATGTCTACACTTTCAGCATATCTCCAGACTTGGAGGTTGAAGCTCAGTCACACTATGACAGTGATGGCAGCCTTCCACTTAAATAATCGAGATGCCAATCGTGAACTAAAAGTCTACAACAACGATAGACTTTTACCGTTCTGTCCAACGGCTACTTATCTTGGGGTAAAACAAAACAGATCGTTTACGTTTTGTCACCAGCTAGTGGCATTGCGCAAAAAACTATCTTCGCGTGTCACACTGCTGAGGCGACTTGTAGGCTCAGTATGGGGTACTGGCGCCAAAACACTACGCATAGCCGCCTTATCTTTAGTTTAATTAACAGCTAGGTACAGCGCCCCAGTAGGGTGTCTTAGCGCTCACACTTGCCTCATAAACAGTGCCTTCAATAAGGCCTTGCGCATAATCACTGGATGTATACGTCCCACTCCAACGGACCACTTATCCATACTTTCAGGCATCAAGCCAAATAAGCTTCGCAGACTAGGAGGGACACTCTCCTTGGCTTACAATGGATCTCTAAACCCTGATCATATCATGTATGGATGAAAAAACTCGTTACTGGCTTAACTACATCGCTTCCAGCATCTGATCCAGGTAGTAAAAGAATAAACTCTCGGCCCCAGTCCTGTTTGTGTCTGATTTGGAGTGGATACCCTTTAAACGACGACGACAACCATTCTCTTTCTTGTTTTACTAATGTATACGTAACTGAATTGTATCTAAATATCACATGTATGTGGCAATAAGACAGAGGAAAAAAAAAGAAATAGTTATGTTTTAAAAATAAGTCTCTTTGTTGCAAATGTCTGTATTTTGTCATTTTTGTCTGATAACAGAACAATAAAGATTGTTTTTGTTTTTAAACAAAGATTTATTTATTTGAATTAAAATTGTTGGTAGGTGTACCAACAAAGCAAACGAGTGCAAAACAAGCAATATTTTTATCAATTAAATTTTATTTATTATTTGTTTCAGCTAAAGTACAACTAGTTACTTGCAAAAAGAAAAAATATCTAATATTTTAAAGACTATTTTAAAATTGGAAAAAGTGTACTGAATTCTGTAATAAGCTGCCCTTATCAACGTTTCTGGTGACCAGGTCAAGCAGCTTTATCAAATAATATTTTAAAGATATTTGCTTATTATTAACCTATTAAATGAATAAAAATACATTTTGTAAACAAGTTATTAATTTTTTTTTTTAGACCCAGTGGTACTAAATGAGTATCAGATTCAACAGTACCTCCCGAGGGATAAATGATACGCAATCATTTTTTTAAATAATCCAAAACAGCTGGAAACTAAATCAGGTTTAATTTGGTAAAAAGTGGTAGGTTAGATCTACAGTAAAGTGGGATTTATAAACTACGGAAAATTATTTTAAAAACTCATCATAAACAAAAAACTCAAATAAATAGCCTATTACCTACCTAACAGTATTGGTTTTTGTTTATTCAACTTTTTTAAATTCTTGTTTAAGTATATTGCAATTTTTATTATAATACAGTATATAAAAAAATAGTAACTCAAATACATTTTACTAAGCATTCTATAGAAGTACAAAAAAAAAACAGAATAATTTCAAGTGGGCAATTGCAGGAAGAGAGGAAAACAAACATCTAAGATTTTATAACAGGGACAGCATGGAGTAGAAGTTCTGGACATATGAGATCTGGGCCCAGAATTGGACATTCTTTACTTTCTGAAGCGCAGGAGCAAATTCAGTTCAAGTAAAATCTTTAGTCAAACAGTTGCCACTAGACGTAATCATTCTCCTGAGTTCAGAAGCTTTCTGTTTAAAAAGTCTGTCGGACTTACGGTCTCTAGCTGTGTATGTCCCATTTTTCACCGCCTGAGAAGCGATGGCGTTAGCAGATATGGAAACTTGAAAAGTTGAAACTTCATGATGCTTCATGCCCTGGGGCTGAAGTGAGTTAAGTCTATAAAATTGACTACACTAGTCCAAAGTCTGTGCTTCTTCTGATCAAGTCACTAAAACGTTCTTAAATTCCAAAGTGCGGAGACGCTCCTTGGTAGTTGCAGTGCCGAAGCCGAACAAACCTTTCGAGGATCCAAAAAGCTATCGTCCCATCTTTTGCTTTGCATTCCCTGCAAGATCCTCAGAAAACTTATATCTGCTCATATCAAATCTATTATCGACTCATTGCTCACTCATAAGCAAGCAGGTTTTTGACGTGCTAGATGGACCGTAGATCAGATTACTCTGATGACCCAAGAATTCGAGAACTGCTTTTGCGGCAAAATCGAATGTCAATGATGTATTTTTCGACCTCATAGTAGTATATGATACTGTACATAACTGATACAGTACATATGATACTGCACATACAGCATATAACTTTTGCGGTTACTTTCTGACGGGCACATGGTCGGAATCATCATGGAGTCTGTCCAGAACCGCAGTTTACTCTTATCACCGGTAACAAAAAGCAAAGCAGAATTTGTTGCCTGAAGAATGACGTCACTCAGGGACCCGTCTTGCCTTCCTTCCTCTTTAACATCTATATACGCAATCTGCCTCCGACTCTCTTAAGCAAATATGCCCACGCTGATGACTTGGCGTTTGTGCATATTGCTAAAGACTGGTAGACGCCAGAGAAAACCCTTAACCAAGGCATGTCAATTCGCCAGGCATATCTGCACAAATAAAAAGAGAAGCGAATACTAAGTGGTGTCGTCTGCCTTTCAACTCAATAACAGGGAGGCAAAACGTTAGCTCCTGGTTTTTCTAAACGGCAACTAAATGCTTTTTTGTGCAACACAGAAATATCTTGGAGTGCGCTGTACAGATTACTCACGTTCCGACGACACCTAGAATCACTACGCAAGAAAATCACTTTAAGAGTTTTTTAATGAGGCATTTTGCAGGAACAAGCTTGGGGCCGGTGCCATGATTTTTGAACAGCAACTATAGCTGTTGCACATTCTGGTGCTAAGTATTGCGCGCGTGCTTAGTGCTGGAGTTCTCAAATTCGCCTCATCGATCCTTCTATAAACAACGCATTTCACATTGTGACTGGATGTCAACGTCAACACCAACGAAATTTTTACCAGTACATGCAGGCATCCTGCCAGCTGAGCTTTGTCGCCGAGAAGCTATATTGTCTTTTGCTTACCGCGCTATGGCGTCTACCACCTGCTCTTCACCATGATTACAGGTCTTGAGCAAGAGCAGTCTTGGCATCTAAAATTGAGACACCCTTTTGTGTCCGCCGCCAAATGTCTTCTAACAGATCTTGCTCACCAAAAGATGAAAGCGGCTGACTGAACGAAATATTTTTGGACTCTTAAATGATTTAATATTAACAATAGACTCCAGTACTTCATCTCAAATGCCGGAAATTTGCCACTGGGAATTCATCTTCAAAAACATACCTGGGTTTGACTAAATTGTCTTCGAATCAGTTTTAAACTTTTTCTCTCAACTACTAACACGACAAAATACATGAAAAAACGCAAATGTGACAAGGAGAATCAAACGGCAAGCTGTAAAATTTCCTGCTACTATCTCATCTCTTTATCCCGTAAAAAAGAATGAACTGACTACTATGGATAAAATATTTTAGATGAAGCATTTTGGATAAAACAATTTTTTGGCTGCAAAAGACCTGCTGAGAAATTCGATATCGGCTCACACGACCGACCGACAGAACTGGAATAAATTAAAACTTATAAAGTTGAGTTGTATTATTTGAGATTTTTTTACCTATGTTCTTTAATAGGTTTTACTCAAACTTAAGTAAATTTACCCGGGCAACAGAATCGAACTTGATAGTTTAGACAACTTTGTCCTTGATTTTGCTGCCGATTTAAGCAAATGAACCCCAGGGTTGTGTTGATTTGAACAACTTGCCCTGCTGATCGATAATCTTTTCCATTGGTTACCAGTTGAGCATCAACCGCAGTTGGATTTGAACACGCTCTACCAGGATATTGAAAGTTTATATCAATGAGAGTTTCGAAATCACCACTACGACTTGGAATATCTCTGTTAAAATACTCAGTCCATTCTCCGTCAGAGCATAAAGGAGGGGAAGGTGATCCTGTAAAAATTTTTTTAGCATTTCATACAACTTGTTCACAGCAGTCAGGGATACTTCATAAATAAAAATTATCAATATTTTTGTTTGTCTAATCAAATGAAAGGAAAAAAAAAATTGCTAACTAGTGCTAACTATTATAACTATGTAGTAAAAATTAAAGAAAAAAACCAAGCAATGCTTTAAATATTTCAATTAATTTAGGATAACAATAATTTATTCTTTTATAGAATAAAACATTTTGTTTGAAGTAATTTTGTAATTCTTACTTGGACAACAGAAACGAACTCGGTAATCTAAACATCCTCGACTTGATGGCTGCCGACGATTCTCACAAATAAACCCAGTCCTGGGACTTATTTGAACAACTTGTCCAACTGATCGATAATCTTTTCCATTCCGTACAAGTTGAGCATCAATTGCGGTTGGATTCGAACACGCTCTACCGGGAAATCGATAATTTATTTCACTGAGGGTTTCCGAATCGCTTTGTCCGCTTGGATTATCACTGTCAAAAAACTCTGTCCACTCTCCGTTTGTACAAACTGGTGGGGTTGGTAGACCTTAACAAACTTTTTATTAAAAACCTCAAAACTATTTTGTAAAAAGTTTTTATTTAAGTTTTTAGATATAAAAAAACTTTTGATATAAATAATAATAAAATAATTAAAAGCTAAACGTTTCGGTATGTCATACAATCAATGAACATGCTATAGGAGAAAAGGTAATAAAATTTGAACATTATCGTCGCATTAAATTTTTTTTTTTGTATTAATTTTTAATGTTGACTTTGATTTAAAAAAATAGGACAAAAATTATAATAAAATATCTAATACCAAATGCTAAATTATAAATTGTATTGGTTAAATAGAAGTTTGTAGTATAAACCTATTTTTATTTATAGAAATAAATGAAGAGAGTTGATTTTAAGCAGCAAAATAATTGGATAGACATATTTAAATTCATAAAAAGCTGGTTGTTTGTAGTATACCATCAATTTTTTTTTAAATAAATTAAAAATACAGTTGAATGTAAAACAGATGTTTGCATCACGCATGAAAAAGCCTTCCTAAATTTTTAATGTCTTAAAATTTATATAAAAGGTATGTGAGCAATGAGATAAAGACACAATTATGTCTAATGTCAATGACAAACTTTATTGTTACATTATATTAAAGTACTTTAAAGTATACTATAAATTTAAAACCTTCATCCCAAGCTTTATACATAGTGGGACAGACTATACAATGCACAAACAAAAGCTATTAGATTTTGCGGATCTAAATACAGAGTGACTACAAAAAACAAAACCCATATAAATTTTACTAAATCGTATCACCATCCGTAAAATTTCAAAAAACTTAATGGATTTAATATCTTTGTACCATCATTCCTTAAAGTTTCAGTTAATTGGTTGCTTTGCATTAAACTTATGTTCTATGTCAAATATGCTCCAAATGGGTGCAAAAGCATTGGAGGCAAACTTCCAGATGTCTCACAAAAATTTTAATCATTCAAACACACTTTTCTTTTGGGATTTCTCTGATTTTTTGCTGTATTTATAGTGCCTTTAGTTTACCAATGTTCAAACTAAAGACATTAAATTCAGCAAAAAAATTAAGAAATCCCAAAAGAAAATATGTTTGAATGATTGACAACTTTGCATGCGGTCTGCAAGTTTGCCTTCACTGCTGTTACGCCCATTTGAAGCATATTTTATACAGAGCTTAACTTTAAAGCAAAGGAAACAAAACAACTAAAACTTTGAGGAATCATGGTACAAGAAGTAAAGTTCAAGCCTTCCACGTTTCTTGAAATTTCATAAATGTTGATAAGATTTAATAAAATTTGTATGTTTTTTTTTTTTTTTTTTGGTGGGAGTTAACCTTTACATATCTTATTTTAAAAGATGTAGAATAGCAATAACCACCAACAATGATGAATAAAGTTTTTTTTAATTGTCTGTTGTGGGTAAAAAAATGCATTTTTTTAAAAGTTTTTTTAAAGTTAAGAGGTTTGATAATCAAATGGAGTAACTATGTTATGATAAAAATCATAAAACAAATTAAGTTAATTTAAAATAATTCGCTATGAAAATTCGTTAGCAATATTTTTTTTTATCAAAGTTTTTAGGCCTATTACAAACCTCAATAAAGTCAGTGACAAAAAAATTTTTTAATGTATTTTTTTGATGGTGAAACAAATCTTAGGTTATTTAAGCAAATCAAAACACTAAACTTGCCTAAAGTACATCAAATTACAAATCTGATAAAAAATGTCCACTTTACTTACTAACGTTCGTTTTTAAGGCTATAATAAATTAGTTCCAAAAAAAGCAGCAAGTTTTACGATTTCATCAAAACTATTAAAGTGATGGCAAAGGTTTTTGCAAAGGCTGGTTGTTGAGAACAATTGAATTAAGCAGTGATTCATTTAGCTTTCTTTATTTTTGAGTTTTAGTGATGTAATGTATTAACTCGACTATTATTTTCATTGCACATAGATCAACTTTAAAAATTAAAAAACGGGAATTTCAAACTACTTAGATCAGGGGTGGATTTTGTTTGAGAGCTTTTGTTTCACATGTTGATTTTGTTTGAGGGCCACACTATAGTGATCTCGAAAAAAATTTTTCACTTTGAATCAGTCTGGATTTTTTGGTTTTTGTAGCTAAAATCAGTGATCACTAAAAAAAAGAAATTTATATACATGTTTATATATGTATTTTTTTAAGCTTTTGCTGGTTACAGTTTGTCCACCCTTAACCTAAAACAACCAATATTGACAATTTTGAAGCATTGGACAATTGCTTTGCTTAATTAAGTTAACAAAGCTTAACAACCATCATTACAGATGGTTGTTAAGCTTTGTTAACTTAATGAAAGAACTTTTGTAATTTTCAGAAGTTTAACAAACTATTGTTTTATATCACCCACAAAATCGTTCTTAGGAAATTAGTTGACTTCTGAAACAATAGTCTGATTTTGCCGAAGCCAACCTACATGAAGTAAAGTCAATAATACTACTGCTTGTTGTATCGACAATAATGTTTTTTGTTTTATGATCTATTTTTTTGATAGGTCAATAAATTACATGCTGAATCATTGAAATATTACGCTTTAATGGGCATAAAAAATAATGTGCGTCAAAAACGTTACTTGGTTGTTCTGGGTTATTTCACTTATGACATTTTTTATTTCTTATAGACTGGGAATAAAATTATTACTAAGGTTGCCTTTAAGGAAAAAAATTGTCTGAAAAATTTAGCCGAAAACTCAAACTTAGGATAAACGCCAACCGTTTTGAAGTTGAAAAACTTCTAAAAAGCCTCTTGGCTGTTTTAGTGCTAAATATTGTGTTTGGCTATCTGCAAGCAATTTCAGACTTTTTCCAATAAGCAAAATGTGAAAACAGTAAAATTGAAATATTCGAATTTAGAATTTAAGTCACTTATTAATTCAGTGCTATTTTTAACAAAATTAAAACTCACTTGGGCAGCAAAAGCGAACTTGATAGTTCAAGCACCTTCTGCCGTCCGACTGTTGCCGATTTAAACAAACAAAACCAGTTTCTGTGCTGATTTGCACAACTTGTCCAGCAGTTTTGTAGTTTCTTCGCGTTGATACAACTTGAGCATCAACCGCCGTCGGATTCGAACACGCTCTACCAGCAAAGTAATAATTTATATCATCGAGAGTTTCTGAATCTCCATCACCAAAAGGATTGTCCCTGTTGAAAAACTCAGTCCATTGTCCGTTTCTACAATTGACTGTTGATGGCTTTTCTGCAATAACATATTAACTATGTTTATCGCCAAACTAGACAATCTTTTAAAAAGTAATGCTTTTTTTGTGAAAAATCAACTTAAAATCTAGCTTATTGTGTTCAATATGCTAATTACTTTCAATAAAAGCGAACTTGGCTTTTTCCCAAATTACGTCATTAAATAGTGGATATGTTTAATGGAATTTATCGAGTGTTAACTAAGATTTTGAGTAAAATATAGAAGTGATTCTCAATGTGATTTCTAGCGGCCCACAGTGAGTTCCAAAATTACTTAAAAAAACGCTTGTGACAATTGTATCTTTTAAAATAAATTATATAAGACCAGCATTTAGTTTCAACTAATGACATTCATTAAGTATAAACATTGCAAAGTGGTCCATTGGATATTTTTAAAAAAGCAGTGTACACGCCAATAAAGCTCCAGAATTATTTATCAGGAACGTATAGAGGTTGTCCGATCAAACAAAACTTTGACACTTCTACTGTATCTCAAAAATTGCAATAACTACAAAAAGTTTTTTTTTAGTTAATTGCAGCACTTTTTCAATCGTTAAAAATACTGTACATTAAATCACACACTATTTTTTATAAATGAAATAAAAACTAAAAAAACTTGTTTAATCTATTCATTATTTGCACTTTAATTCACTAACTTTATTTTGTTTGTTCAATCAGTCCATCATTTACTATTAATTCTATAATTTTGAATGGTTTCTATTTCTATTAGTTCTTTTTGCAGAAAATTAAATCAAATTTAATTAAACGATAGTTTGAAATTCTGAAAAATTATTTTTTTGAATGTGACAAAAATTCCACGATTTTAGCGCTAAGCTTGTTGTAACTAAACCAAATATTTAATTAATTGCATCTATATATTTCTCCTACTGATTCGCAGGAAAGCGTAGAAAACGCTATAACTAGGGCAGATAATTACCCCGAACCAAAGTTCTTATAAACCATAGGTTCTACGGCTAACTCGTTTCCATCGATACGTCAACTATCCCGCCATTTTGTGTTGATTATTGTGGATACGATAAAACAAAACTTGGCTTTTTGTTGAAAATACTTTTTTCTTTGTCTTTGAATAAACAAAGTATGCGTTTAAAATCTTCCGAAAATTAGTAAAAAAGAAATTAGAGGAATAATAATAAAATATCTATTCAAAATTATTAATTTAAGATTTTGTTGGAAATTTTGATAAAGTTAGTGGTAAAATCAATCAAGAGTTTACAGAAGTACTTTATTTTCTTTATTAAGCTCTAAACTGTGTTTCTTTTGACTTAGTTTATACCTTTGATTCTACTTCTTAGCATTTAACAACAAGAACAAAATTGATAAGTGAAACTTATTTCAAATCAAGTAAATTTTGCGCAATTCAAGTCTTACCATCTGGAACCCTTCAAAAGGAAAGAAACAGGCGTAAATACAGGGTGCGACGTAAGTAACGCCCTTTTTATATTTGTAAGTAATGCCTATATTTTCATAAAACAATGCTTAAGAACTTTCCAACAAGTTATTATCTTTATTTTTTTGTAAGATAATACAATAAATTTCTGTTCAATAAAAATTACTAAATAAAAGTAGTTGTTGAATGGCGCTTCCAATCTTTTGTTCAGCCTGGTAGCAGTTTTCAAAAATTCAGATAAATAAACTAAAAAAATATTCAAACAAAATACATTAAGCAGTGTTTGAGTGCAATATTATTCTATAATTGTACTGGTGTTTTGTCGGCAGCGTGGTCGAGTAGTTAAAGCGCCGGGCTCGTGATCAACACGGTCTCGGTTCAAAACCCACTCGCGCCATTCTGTTGTGTCCTTGGGAAAGATACGTTACGGAACATTCCCCTGCTTGGTGGTCTTGGCAATCTGTTCTAAATTAAAGTCATATCTTTATTAAATTACAAGCGGACAGCAATATCTTGCTATCTCCGGAAGCTGGTCGGGGTAATTGCTTACCCTTTGTATTAGCGCCTCCGTCACTTTCCTGCGAGTCAGGAGGATAAGTACAAAGATTAAATTTAAAATTTAAAAATTTTTGTTTATCAAACAATAATGTTGAAATCCGGACTATCAATTGAATAATTTTTATCGGAAAAAAATGTTGTTTTCATAAGTTTTAAACAAAGTTACATTACTCGTCGCAGTTGAAATTTAAGTTGATGGTAATTCAATTACTTTTTTGAAAAATTTTAACTTTCTGTAACTCTTACGAAAACTAGACCTAACTACTGTAATTCACAAGGCGTACAAAAATTAAAAGTTAAACAATTACGTCAGAAAACGTTAGCAAAATTTTAATAAACAAATATTTGATTAATGAATTAACGTACTTAACCAAAAAAAGAAAACATTTGAAACAAAAAAGGATTTTTCTAAAATTTAAAAAATTGATGTGATCAAAAGCAATCAACTCTAAATAAATTAGTCAAGTCGAAATATTCTTTTATAGTGAAGAAAAATTAAGGTGAGTTCTCTGCGATGTGGAACTACAAACACAATTTTTTTGAGTAATGATTTGCCTTTCTTTTTATGTTATAAAATTTCTTGCCTAAATTATTCACAAAAGGGAGTGAATTTAAAAAATTATTTGATCAATAGCAAAGATCGAAGCGTTGTAAGCACTAATAAAACCTGCTTTTACCAGATTTGCTGTTGTAAAATTTTTTTTTCAGTAAGCATTAATAATCTTGCCAAGTGGATTTCATCTGTCACCATTCCTACTTCTAATTTTACGGATTAATGAAACAGCCGAAGTCGTTAATTTTTTCAAATCGCTCTCTCATTTTCAGCCAATTTACGAAAATTGACTACCCTTTGAAAACTCGCGTTTTCAATCCCAAATGATGTTTAAATGCAATATATAAGTACTTATTTTAAAAGAGTATAAAATTTCCTTTCTATACAAACATGAATGACAATTCTAGCGCCAGTAATTGTTGAGATATAAGCAAGCAAAGATCGCGGGCAGTTTCCGCCCCCCCCCCCCCCCCAGTCGTACAAAGTTTCAAAAAACCCAGTCTGAATAGGGTTAGCTCATAACCGTATAGAAGCGTTAAATAATCGTCAAGCAATTATTTCAACCTGATTTATAGATACCAAGTAATATCTATACAGCTAAAATTCAACGCCAGTTGTTGCCCAGCAAGTTAGGCGGACCCTAAAAATTTAACTAGTGGCCAAAATATCAGCCAAAAAAATGCAAAAAATTTCCAAATAATGAATAGGCTATACGCCTACTTTCAAATTTACAGTTACATTAATAAAAAGTAAAAAACTATAACTACTATTTCTCAACATACTTTATATGTTTGGCTTGTCCGTAACATGGCTGGGTCGGTAGGAACATAAATTTGATGTTTTTTCAGGCATTGCTTACGAATATTTTTGGCTAAATACTGGAAAAGATAAACTGTACTAAATGCTGCAATACAATAAACATTTATCTTAAATGGCCATCTGTTTATTGTTCAAGTGCACTATACAATTTTTATTAAACTTGAAAAGCATGATGCCAAACATTTCTAATTTTGATTATACGAGGTGTAACAAAAAAGAAACCGGACTGTTGTTATGTAAATTTTAATACAACATATTTTGATAATTTATGAAATTTCCCTTTCAAAGTACTCCCCTCCAAGGCAATAAACATTTTTATTTAATCCTGCCACCCACGGAAGCACTTGGTAAAACCCTCTTCTTTGAGTCTCTTCAGCTTTCTCGTCACTGAGGTCTTGATTTCTTCTAGAGACAAAAAATGAGTTCCTTTCATCACCGCCTTCAGCCTGAGAAAAAGCCAAAAGTCACAAGGCGCTAAATATGGGGAATAGGGAGGGTGGTCAAGAGCTGTTATTTGTTTTTTGACCAAGAGCTGCCTCACACTAATTGCCTTGTGTGTGGGTGCGTTGTCATGGTGGAGAAGCCATGACTTCTCACTCCACAGTTTTTGCGTCGAACTCGGTTATGAAGGTGAATGAGAACCTGCTGGTAGAAATGCTGATTGATTGTTTTACCCTTAGGCACAAATTCATGACGAACCATACTCTTCTGATCGAAAAGAGCAATAAGCATGACCTTGATTTTTGATTTTGACATGTACGCCTTCTTAAATCTGAGTGATTTCGCAGTCTTCCACTGCAAGTTTTGCCTCTTTGTTTCAGGATCGTATTGAAAAATCCAAGTTTCATCTCCTGCAATGATCTGCCCAAGAATATCCGGATCGTCTTTAATTTTCTCCAGCATGTTTTCACAAAATTTGCTTCTTCCAACAAAATCTTGGGCACCATTTTGGCACACACCTTTTGCATCCCCAGATCATGCAGCAAGATCGGCCGCACTGATTCTCTGTTTAGGCTCAGTTCATTTGATATCATTCATACTGTCAACCTGCGATCACTTCGCACCAGCTGCTTCACTTTAGTGATATTTTTATCTGTCTTCGTTATGAAAGGTCATCCCATCTTGGAATCATCTTCCACTTCCTCGTGGCCTTTCTCAAAACGTCTGTGTCATTCGAAGATTTGCGTCCTTGACATCAAATCTTTACCAAAAACCTCTTTAGGAAGTTTAAACCACTCAGTTGGGGTGTTCCTCAGTTTCACGGAAAACTTCAAGTTGATTCCTTCTTCGATTTCAACAAACAGCAGCACGGAGTACAAACAAACGCGATACAAAGTAACAAAATTGTGACAAAGGCTCTACCAAGACTACGTAAAAGCCTGAAACACAAGAAAGGAATGACTTACGTTGAAGAAATTGCAATACAATAGAGCTAAGAAGTTGTGTTTCATGGTGAGCAAGTGGCTTGGCATTGTGCCAAAAGCGTGGTTGATACAGTATGGTTTCTTTTGTAAGCATTAAGATGTTTTCGGTTTTTAATTTAAAGCAATACTTAGGACCTTTTTTCGTAGTTTTGATTAGACTTTTAAAAGACTAGAAAAATAATTTTTAGTTTTAAAACTCTTATTTTTTGATAAATAGACAGTCACTATGAATAAATGGTTGGCAACTATACAGCCTACTACGCAGCAAATATTTTACAATTTAAGAAAAAACAATCAATTAAAGAAATTAAAACATTAAAAAAGCTACTATAGCTACTAACAACTAAGCAAAAATATAACTAATAACTAAGTCATTTCAGAAAAACCGTTAAATTATACACTTTTAAAATTGAAGCGATATAAAAATGAATAAATGAAATTATTAATATTAACAAAACTCCGAGTAGCATACTGCACAAAGTTATGTACAAGAGAATTCTCGAGAATAAATACTTAAAGACAACATTTTGTAAAGTTACAGTAAAAAATCTTATGATCAAAAGAACGACAATTAGGAAAATTTTTCTATCACATTAAATTTCGGATAAAATAATTTTTTTGGTGAGTTAGTTTAACACGTCAAGACATTTTTCCAATAAGTTAAAAATATATATTGAATAATGACACATTCAGTCTATAGATCAAGAATGTCTGTATAATATAAACTTAGTTGGCGAAGAATAGCATATTAATGTTGGTTTAAAAATCGAAAATATTTTCTTGCTTTTTAGCAATATATGTTTTTAAAGTCTTTCAAAACTGGCTATCCGGCAGTCTAATAAAGCAGTAGTCAAGTTTGAAGTTGATAATACCACGGATCCAAAAAATGTACCACAATTTCATTGTTTTCATCTTAACAAAGGTAATCTTGACCAGAATTTTGTTTTAGTTGGATATTACAAAACTAGCAACTAAATTTCTCGTCCTATTCATAGTCATACAAAGTTTTTGTTGCAGTTATATTCATAGATCGTACCAGGCAAAACAAAGGACAAAGTTTCATATACGTACAAATCAAAAATAAAAGCGGTAAAGTGATTAAACAAGCTGCTTTCAAGAGTTCTATCTCGTTCTAGTCAGGACTAATCACGGCACTAAAAATTAAAAACCTAAACTGCACTTGGACAATTTTTAATCGGTAGATTTACCCCCAAAAAAGTGACTCACTTTGTTTTCAATGCATAATACACATATTTTAAAAACTGTCAAAATTGAACAAACAAATCATAGAATTAAAAAGTTAAGAAAAAAGTGAAGTTCTATTTGTATAGCTATTCATGCAGCAAAAATTTTTTAACAATCATCTTTTCATATCGACTTGAATTAGTATTTACAGCACTTAATTTAGGAGTTAGTTTTTACTTTTTATCAGTTTGATTGTTTACAAGCTTCTGAAATCACATTTTAGAAACGTTTAGAAAAAACATCAAAAATATATTTATTTTTTATCCAAGAATTACTTAAATAAAAACTTTAAAAAAACGGAGTGGTAAAAAGATCATATTTTAAAACAGCAAAACAGAATAATTCAATGCCATTTTTGAAAAACGAAAACTTTACATTTTTCAACAAGTGAGATAAATCAGCAATAAAAAAGAATTTTTTAAAATTTTTTAAGGCAAAATGTTGTGAACTAAACATTAAGTACTACTTGTTGCTCATTACTTTGCAGATTTCAACATTGCTAAATACATTGATCGTCGTCTTTTGAAAGAGCATCCACTCCATGTCAGACACAAACAGGACCCATACTTAGACTGGATTAGATGGATTATTGATTAGACCTATATATGTTATATATCTCATATACGGTATATTCTATACGTCTCATATTTACATTAACCATATTTACCTATATCATAGACCCATATTGGATTAGATGGGTTTATATTTGAAATAATACATTGAATAAAAAACTCTTTTCACAAATTTATTTACCGTATCTAGTTGTATTATATGAATTCTTTTCATTTATACTGAAACTGGTACAGGTATAAGAGTGTGCTAAAGCTAATAAAAGTAAGTTCATTACGTCAATACCCCAGCCAACATTGATATGCAGGTTCTGCAAAAGTTAAACTTATTAGCATTTTTCTTTTTCAGATTACCACTACAACCTGAAACCCACATAAACCTCTTGCGGGCCTTGCATAGCACTGCTGGCTGGGATGTTGTTTGTATTTTGAAATGAGTTCTTTGCTATGATTTAGGCATTGTTGAACATATCAGGTTAACGCAATAAAAATTTTAACTTTTTTTTAATATTTCTAAATCACATTTGAAATGCGCAACTATATATCACTTGCTTTCTACAGCAAGTGATATTATGATATCAAGATGTTGTGTTCTTGGGAAAGACACTTTACGGCACTTTCCCCTGCTTGGTGGTCTTGACAAGCAGTTCTAAATTACAGTAATATCTCTACCAAATTACTAGCGGACAGCAATATCTTGGCATCTCCGAAAATAGTTTGAGGTAATTGCTTACCCTATGTATAGCGCCTCCGTCGCTTTCCTGCGAGTCAGGAGGATAAATATAGAAATAAAAATATAAAAAATAAAATATTGCTCAACTTTTTTTAATCATTAAACTTTAGATCATATTCATATAATGAAGACACTTAAGTCAAGTAGGGTAAAATTGAGCATACAATTTATAACTCTTAAAAAAAGCAAAAACTAAACGCTTTTCTGCATGATTTCATATACAATACATAAAGCAACCTCACGTACTATTTATTTTTTGTGCAAAAACGTCTCGTTTTTCCCTAGTAGTAAATTTTGTAAATTTTGCATTTTAGATTTCATCCATTCTATAGCTAATATTTGTGCTTTAAGAAATCATTTTAATACTAGATACAAGACTATAAATTTTTCTATAAGCTGAAATCGGCCCAATCAACTTTCCCAAAAACATGTAGCAAAACATAAACTTTATGTTCAATGCAACACATCAAATATTAAAAGGAATTTACGTAGTATTTACAGTATTGTTATTTTATTTGTTTGACGTACTAGATTTATGTGTATTGTACAACAAATCTAGCTAAATTTTTTTTCGAAAAACTTTTTTTTAATTATCTAAAGAGTTTTGTAATGTTTTGATTTAATACAAGTAAAGTAAAAATTAAATAGTTATTAAAATTTTACGTAAAAAAATAAATAAATAAAGAGTTATATAAAAAATTAAAAAAGTTTATATGGTTCAATTAAAAAAAAACAATATTCCTGACTTGATTTTATTTTGATTGTGACACTTCAATTCAAGTAATTACTAAACTCATCAATATGAGTTAATTAACGTTTTGATACTTGAATTTTTTAACAAGTCTAATAGTGCATTTTACAATTAAAAGCTAACTAACAAGATATTCCAAACCACGATTTTACAACGTTAGCTAGTAGCAATTACTGCCAAAACTAGTAATTTTTTTCAAAATTTAATTCATAAAAGTTATTATATATTTTTTTATTTACAAATTTCTTTGCTCACGAGTTCAACTTTGTGTAATCAAAGTACTAAAAATGTATTTTCTAATTTTTGTTTAGTAGATCAGTCAATCTAACAAAACCACAACCAAAACCTTTTTAGAAATTTTTTTTAAACTATTAACAAATATAAATAACCATAACACCTTCAGAAATTTTTAAAAGCAATTTATCTGATCTTTTTTTTAAATGAAGCCGTATTTAGCATTAAATTTAAATTTTTTTTTGATTTGTACAATAGGCTACTCCTGTGCAAAAGGTTGTCTCGATAGTCACTAGTGATGTCGCGCATACAAAATTTTGTGTGCGCATCGACAAGTATTTTTTATTTGTGACACTGAACCAAACAAACAGAAAAGCAACTAATGGATGCTCTTCCGAGTGGCAAAAGGCCTAGACGGCGACCCAGAACTTGCTGGCGGAATTATTTTGAAGATCTGGTATGGACACATCTTGGAATTCCACCAGCGGACCTGCTGGTAGTTGCAGGAGAATGTGATGCTAGAAAACTATAGCTCGAGCTGCTGCCCTCGCAACCCCAAAAGGACAAGTGGGCAAAGGGAAATACACTGAATTAATTAAAACAACAAAAGTGACAAGACAGATCCTTGATGTACATTAACCACCGCATAAAATTCTTCTGAGAATTCAGATCCAAATTTAACCTTCGTCTTTGAACCCTCATACAGACTCATCACTGTTTTTACCAAGATCTCTGGTATCCCTATTCTTCCTCAGTGCTCGTTGCATTACTCTTTTTGGAACTTTATCAAAGGTTTTTTCTAAATTTATAAAACACATAAACAATTTTTATTCTTCTCCCTATATTTCTCGTGCATTCTTCTCACAATAAAAAGAGCATTTTTTCTCCCTCTTCTTGGCATTAAGCCAAATTACATAATGTTCACCACCACCAAGCTCTTAACCTTTTCTCCAATACCTTTTCAACGATCTTCATTCCATATTCCAATAACTTTACTCCTCCGTATGCATCGCAGTCCGTCACATCTGCTTTTTCCTTGTAGATTGGCACCACCACACTAGTCTTCCAATCTTACGGCATTTCTTTTCCATCAAGTACTCTCTGACGAAGTTTCATCATCACATCAATTCCAACTTTTACTAGCATTTACCATTTCCAGACTCACCTCTGAAAGTCCAGATGCTTCTCCAAATTTCACTTTCTTCATTGCACTTATTATTTCTTCTAAGAAAACCTCTTCCACTAAACCTTCCACTATACCAATAAACCAATCTCAGTCTTTTGATCCCATGCATTCTCCTTATTCATCATTTTTTTAATATGTTCTTTGTACACTCTCTTTTGATCCTTCTCGCTAAACAAAAGCCTATTATTTATTCCTCTCAAATATCGTCTACCGTTTACATTTTGTTCTTTTTTAAAAACTTCAGAAACTTAAACACATTGTTTGGTTTATCGCATAAATCATTTATCTCTTGCTAAGCCTCTCTCCTCATTGCTCTACTGAAAATTTTTCTTATTTGATTTCTCTTTCTTTGGTAATTATCTTTACTTTCTTCTTATCGAATTTTGTACATCTCTTTAAATGCGTTCTTTTTTCTCTTTATTGCTTTTTGCACTTTCACATTCCACCACCATAAGCTTCCTCGCTCCCTCCTTCGTTTTCTTTTTCTACAAAGTTTTTCACAAGCTTCCAAAATCCCATCCTTAAATGAACCCAACAAATTTTTTGCTTCAGTATTAATAGTCCTTAAATTTTCCTCCTGTTACTTTTTCTTTTAATTTCCATACCCTCCATTGCATGTTCCGTTTTATTTTTATGTGCTTGAACAGCTTTTCTTTTTTCACATCAACAATCATTAACCTGTGTTGCAGTTCCCACGAAACCATCTTGACATTTTTCAAGACCTTTCTACTTTTTTTTCACCAAAATAAAATTAATGTCAATTTCATTACGATTTGAACAGCAAATTGTCTTCCTTATCTCCTTCTTTTTAAACCATGTATTCGCCACACATAGATCTTTTTGATTATCAAATTCAAACAGTATTCTACCTTCGAAATTTTGCTCTCGTATTTCATTTTTCCCGTGTACACCTCCAAATTAATCCATTTTTTTCCAACATGACCATTAAAATTTCCAATTCCCAAAGTCAATTCTTTTTTACCATTTATACCCCATTCATGAACCAGTTTATCATAAAATTTATCTTTCTGTATATCTGGCTTTCTACTTTGGGGTGCATAGACGCATATCTCCCGTATCATTTCTTCCCCAAATATAAGGCTGATATTCATCATTTTATCACTCCTGTTACGTATCTCAATAAAACTCTCACACAACTTTCCTTTGACCAATATTCCCACACCACCCTTCCCAGCATCATTTTCTGACCACCATAACTTGTATCTTCTTTTCTCAACTTCAGTAAAAAGTTCTTTGGCCCCTCCATCTTACCTTTTGTAGATGACAAATATCCACCATATTCTTCCTCAATTTCTCTGCCTTCTCCGTCTCTTTGTTGCAAAGACTATCGACGTTCCAGGTTCCAAATCTAATTGGAATCTACAGTAAGTCATTTTCTTCTTTTTGAATTTATACCTAGAGATTCTTTGCACCCCCTGCCCATTTAACCCTAATTTACCTAAGGAGGGGGTCCTCAAAGGACCCCCCCCGCCCTTATATAAAAACGATATAACTCGTAAAGTTTGGATGATAAAAACCTAAAGTTTTATGACTTTTCCTAAAATTTATTCCTGAATATTTTGGTATTTTACTTGAGCAAATCTGATGGGTAGTTTTAGTGTAGCAGGTTATTTTTTTTGACTTACTTCATGATTTTCGTACCCTTTTTGTGTACAAAAATCATAAGATAAGTCAAAAAACGTTTTGAACGTCTTGCTGTGTTTGTCAAGATTACTGCCTGATGTAGTAGTTATCTATTTTTGCAGCTAACTGTGACTAATCGGACTATGTCGTAAAACAAAGCGAACAACGAAAATTTGAGGACCTTGAACTTTGTGCAAAATAAGAAAAGACTAATAGCAAATATATTAAAAGTAAAGACATATGACTAAACTAGAATAAATTTTCTCCAACATAACAAAAAATCAACTGCGCAGCTACTGTCTGTTAGGAGTAATGGACATGTAAACTTAGGGTCCTCCGAGT
The DNA here is from genome assembly GCA_963680785.1 of Diplosoma virens. Classification (NCBI taxonomy): domain Eukaryota; kingdom Metazoa; phylum Chordata; class Ascidiacea; order Aplousobranchia; family Didemnidae; genus Diplosoma; species Diplosoma virens. Next base: position 1,902,700 of record OY796881.1, on the reverse strand, counting down.
ACCCCCCCTTAGGTAGTCAAGAGAAAAAACAGCCTAGGTAAATAAGCGTTAAGGGCTGCTAAAAACTGGGGACCATTTTATTAAATTGAATTTTCACAAGAATTTGTAGCAAGCTTTTATTGGTCGCATGCCATTGCTCACACGAAACACATTAGTCTGCTTTGTCCATAGCCTTTGCCTAAAAAGATAGTAACTGCAAGGCAACAGGTTAATCTATTTAATCCACAGTTAGAACCCTAGCAGGTGCTCCCAATCCGGGTCAGAGTGATTCTGGGAGCAATGGTAACTAAAGGGTAACTCCAATCTTTCTATAACTTTAGAAATCCCAAACTGAAGCCTTCCCATCGGATGTATTAATAGATTAATGTCATACCAAGGACCATCATACTCACAACATCTATTTCTTACAATTAAACTATATGGAATAAGTACATTTAATTTAATGCTTAGTCAACAAACATTAAAAATTACAACTTTGAAAGAAATCACAAAAATTAGATAGAAATAATTACACCAATTAATCAGTTCAGTTACGATCAATTTTTATCTAATTTATTTGATTTTAAATAGTGCTGCCAAACTAGCTATTGCAGCTAAGGAGACTTTTCAAATCTTAATCTGGTTAAATTTTGTTAAATTATGTTGCATAATATATAGCTTAATATGCAAGTGCAATATGAAGTGAAATTGACAAGTATAACTAAATAATATAATTTTAATGTATTTATAATTCATTCTTTGCAAAAGATTTTATTTCTTTACTTTCTTACACAAAAATAGGCCTTAAACTGTTACTACAAGATTAGCAACTGAATTACTAACTTTTTTTTGCATTTTGTAAACATCTATTCATGGTACTATGGTGTTTAGAAATTTAGAGGTGTTTTGCAAAATGCAACATGCCATTACTGTGGTTTATTTATTTTAAACTTTATCAAACAATTCTCACATACAAAAAATGATTTTTTAATCTCCATTAACTCATTTTGTTGACTTCAAATTTAAATTTGGCTTTTTTTAAACAAAGTTTACCAGCTTTTAACGTTTTTGTAATATATTAAGATTGCATTAAACTTTGTCATAATTATGCTAAGAACAATATTATAGTACTATTTAATGCTTTACTAAAATCCTAATTTACATTGTAATTTGATGTAACTTTTGAAGATAGCTAATTACAAAACTCATCTCTAAGCTTCTCGTCCGACACTCGTCAGAAGATAAACGTCAGAGTGAATAAAGAAAAGAAAAATTCAATTAACTTTGAAATAAAGCTGAACAAAGATGATTGTATGTTTGAGAGAAACAAACACGTGATCAACGCAAGAGTTTCAAGTAGTAAACAAATTTCTTTTGGCAGTATAAATTTGTGTTGCATAATTTGATGTAAACGGCTTCTAAAGCAAATAAATGAAAGGACGAATGGCCAAATAAAAGAATAGTAAATTTTCCATCATTGTAATTTTGGCGCACATGGGCTTATTCAAAAGGTTTCGACCAATCGCAGATTCACTGAAGATGACAGGAGTTGAAGATTTTTCAGAACAAGTGGAGATATTGCGAGAGTTTGGAATTTGGCCGGTTCAAATAAATTTTGGAACATGTTGACGAATTCTGTCCTGTAATTGTTGAAATGTGCGGCCCACGTACCAATTATAACAGTGTCACGAAAAATTATAAACTACATTGCTTAAAAGCGAAGCAGGCAAACAACTTTTTGATTGCAGGAAGAAGTGGGTGAGATGTAAAAATAACACGTTGTATTGTATTGTCAATAACAGCACATTATGCGCATATTTTTTGCATACTACAATCAGAATGCAAAACAGCTACGAGTATTTACTCATAAAATTTTATCAATATTATTTAAAAAAAACATTAAATATTTTGATTGCAAAAAATTGTACATGGAGTACATGGAATAAAAAATTTCAATTAGCCTCCTGGCTAACCTAGACAACAACGTAATATAAATAATAAATTTGTTCACTTAAAAGTTTAAAAAGAACAAAAAAATTGTAAGAACAAACCTAATAAACTAAAAAAGAAGTTTTTTAATTCGTTAATTAGTTTATAGTATTTTTTCTTTTGTTATTAATTAATTTATTCAATTATTAATAATTTATTGAATTAAATTTTTATTTTATTAATTTTTTATTTTTAATAAATTTTTTGTTAATATTTTGTTTTATTGACAAGCTCTTACTTTTTTGATTTCTTTATTTTATTAATTTATTAAGTTATAATGTTATTAAATCAAAAAGAATAAAAGCCGCGTGACTGAACTGAAGTAGGTATATGCATTCACGCGTTTAACGGGCGACATAAAATCAGGTCACGTGATTGAGATTTCTATATTGATAATGTATGCTGCTGTGAAGGACACATAAAAGAATTGCAAGAAAAACTATAACTTTTATAATTTTTTTGATTGTGGTTGTCACAAAATTTGTTTACAAATTTATTACAGTCTTTTTATTTCCCCAAATAAAAAAATTTAATCTTTTTTTGTCGGAAAACAAATGTTTTACATGAAAAACTTACTCGGACAGCAAAAGCGAACTCGGTAATTCAGACAATTTTGACCCTGGATCTGTTGTTGATTGGAACAAATTAATCCAATTGTTGTGTTCACTTGAACAACTTGTCCAACTGATCGATAATCTCTTCCATTTGATACAAGTTGAGCATTGATTGCAGTGGGATTCGAACACGCTCTACCGGGATATTGAGTGTTTATTTCACGAAGAGTTTCAAAATCTCCATCCCCACTTGGATTGTCCCTATCAAAAAACTCTGTCCATTGTCCATTCAAGCAAACAGGAGGTGGTGGTAGCCCTATAGAATTTTACCCATTAAATTTTCGAACTTAATATCAAAATAAAAAGAATTAAAACAATGAAACATTAAAAAATAGCCATCAGCAAAAGTTGGTAGGTGCTTTTCCGCAGCCTGGGCCATGAGTAAGTCTGTTCATTGGTATTAAAGATGACAGACCGAAACCGAACCTACCAAAACGAAAGGGTATCCACCTATTCCGATGTTCCCTGTGTGTCTGCTAATTGGCTAACGTCTTTCTCAGGACGGGGCAATGCCTGGATAAAACTGCCCTTTTCAGGGCACATTGCCAACAAGTTCCGAAGACCCACTTTTTTTCAGCTGAACATCGAAGGCCTCACTGCAAGCAAGATGAACGTTCTTAATCACCTCGCTATGCAGTCTGAGGCACTCGTCATCCTACTGCAGGAGACCCACTGGACTGATGCAGAGAAGTTGGTACTTCCAAACTACCAACTAGCTGGGTCTTCTTTAAGCAGGAAGCATGGCCTTGCCACGTTTGTCCACAAGCGACTAAGATACACACTTTTGGACCAATCTCCACCGACATCGGAGATCGAGTGGCTGTGTGTGGACGTTGATGGCTATAAAATAGTCAACGTCAACAAATCACTACCAACGCGATTGCGAACCCTGGATCTTCCAGTGTTTCCTCACCCCTGTCTTTACGCTGGCGATTTTAACTGTCGTCATGCTGACTGGGGTTACGACGACAACAGTCCGGACGGTGAGTGCTTGGCTGGATGGGCAAGTATTAATTGTCTTGCCCTCCTATATAATGCCAAGGACGCTGCCAGTTTTTATTCCGGCCGCTGGAACACTGGCACCAATCCGGATCTAGCTTTCGCTAGCGTAGGTCCAAACAATTGCTTACCGGATAGACGTGTCCTTGAAACGTTCCCAGGTCACAACATCGACCTTCGCTTATTACACCACCAAGGTTTGCTATGGCAGTGCCAAGCATGCCTGTTAAGCGATGGAACTTCCGCAAGGCCAAAAGGAGTCACTACATTGCTTTGACGAATAAATTCGCAAGGACTTTGTTGCCGCTTGATTCACTTGATGTGGATGCGGCTTACTAGGACATCTGTAACACCATTAAGAAAGCATCCAAAAAGACTATCCCACGCGGGTATCGAAATAACTATATTCCGTGTTGGGATGCAGAGTGTGAATCCCTCTATAAAACCTTCCTGCAGACTCCTCAGGGATACGACTCAAGTTTGGTTACTACAGCTTTATTTGCCAAACTTGACAGAAAGAGGAGGGATCGATGGTCCGAGGCAGTTCGGAGAATTGACTTCTCACACACTAGTCGAAAAGCGTGGAGTATTTTAAACAACCTTATTGTTATATCACGACACTCTCCTCGTCACTGTCCCATTTCAGCCGATGCTATTGCATCTAAGCTAGTAAAAAATGGCAGATACAAGGCTGTTGACCGCAAGTCATCTCGACTTGTCTCTCAGGAAGTGTCTGACCTTTAGAGAGCCACAACACCAGACGCAGGGAATATCTCTGACAATTTTTCACAAAAAGAATTTACTGCTGCCCTCCAACATTTAAAACCAGGTAAAGCTCCGGGACCTGATTCTATCTGCCCCGAGCTTATACTCCATGCTGAAGCTGCTTTGAAGTCCTGGTTACGTGACTTCCTTTCTTCCTGTTTGCGCCGACTCAAAATTTCCAAGATCTGGAGAAGAACGCTTGTAATTGCGATCTTAAAACCAACTAAGCCCTTGGGGGACCCAAAGAGCTATCGACCGATATCTCGGCTCTGTGTCCCCTACAAGATCCTCAAGAGGCTTATCTACGCCCGCGTTGAACCATTAATTGATCCACTGCTTCCTAAAGAGCAGGCTGAGTTGCGACGCGGGAAGTCAACCGTAGATCAAGTTGTTCTGCTAACCCAGAACATCGAGAATTCTTTTGAGGCTAAAAAAAAGGCCGGTGCCGTATTTGTCAATCTGACAGCTGCTTATGACACTGTCTGGCACCGTAGCCTTACCTGCAAGCTGCTGAGACTACTTCCGGATAAGCACATGGTCAGAATGATTATGGAGCTTATCCGAAATTAAAGTTTCACCCTTACTACCGGTGACAGCAAGCAAAGCAGGCTACGCCATATTAAAAACGGCTTTCCTCAGGAATCAATCTTGGCTCCCTTCCTATTTAACATCTATACGTACGATCTTCCTTCCATGATTTCCAGAAAGTTTGCTTATGCTGATGATTTAGCATTGTTTCACCATTCTGGAAACTGGAAGGACTTGGAGGTGACTTTAAGCCAAGACATATGTACTTCTTCAGCATATCTCCAGACTTGGAGATTGAAGTTCAGTCACACTAAGACGGTGACGGCAGCCTTTCACTTAAATAACCGAGATGCCAAACGTGAGCTAAAGGTCTACAACAATGATAGACTTTTACCGTTCTGTCCAACCCTTACTTAACTTGGCGTAATACTGGACAGATCGTTCACGTTTCGTCACCATCAAGCAGCATTGCGCAAAATAACTATGCTCGCGCGTCACACTGCTGGGCGACTCGTGGGCTCGGGATGGGGTGCTGGTGCTAAAATACTACGCATAGCCATCTTATCTCTAGTCCACTCAACAACTGAGTACTGTGCGCCAGTCTGGTGTCGCAGTGCTCACACTCGTCTTATCGACAGTGTCTTGAACAGCGGCTTGCGCATAGTTACTGGATGCCTGCGTCCCACTCCAACGGACCATCTACCTGTACTCTCAGACATCCAGCCAGGTGAGCTTCACCAAATGAGAGCGAAACTCTCCTTGGCTCACCGTAAATCTCTGTACTCCGATCATATCTTGTATGGTCTTTTAAGTGGGTCCTCAGATACTCGCCAAGTGAGACTAAAATCTAGACGCCCATTTGTGCCAGCTGCGCGGAATCTTTTGGACAACCCTGCCAAAATTAGCATCCGCGCCCCTGAATGGACAAATCACAAATGGAAAAGGGAGTACTGTAAAAATGCTTCCAGGCTCCGTGCTTTTGTGCCCGGGACCGGTGCCAGGCTCGTTGGGATGGGCTTACCCCGAGCAGCTTGGGTTAAGCTCAACCGCCTGCGGACTGGTGTTGGGCGATTCCATTTGTCCATGCACAAATAGGGTCCCGCTCCTTCACCGAATTGCGAGTGTGGCGCCTCTGAGCAAACCGCAGACCATGTTTTAACAACATACCCTATACATAGGCATCACATGGAGCACGAGGTCTGACGGTTTTGGATGACGAAACTCGATGCTGGCTTAATAACACCACTGCCAGCATCTGATTTAGGCAGTGCAGCAGCCTGAGTTAGTAAAACAATGAAATCTCGGCCCCAGTCCTGTTTGTGTCTGACCTGGAGTGGATACCCTTCAAACGACAACGACGACGAAAAAAAGTTAATTTGATTGGTTCTCTTTTTTACTTTTTAATAAATTTTGCCGTTGAAGTTCAGTTTTAAGCTACATTAAAAGAAAATGTTCTAATTTGATAATCCAATATTTTTAATTGATGATAATTTAAATAAAAGCTTGCATGCGTTTTATATAATTTTAAAAGTCCTTAGTTATTGATGAAATAAAGCAAAAACAAACTTCTCATTAACGGAATAAACGAAATGTTAACTCTAATTTACCTAAGGGAGGTTCTGAAAGGACCCCCCTTATAAAACAACGAAATAACTTGTAAAGTTTAGATGATAGAAACGTAAAATATTATGACTTTTCCTAAACTTTATTCCTGAATATTTTGGTATTATACTTGAGCAAATCCGATGGGTAGTCTTAGTGTGGCAGGCTATTTTTTTGTAGCAGGCTATACTTTTTGTGTGCAAAAATCATAAGATAAATCAAAAAACGTTTTGAACGTCTTGCTGTGTTTGTCAAGATTAATTTCTGACGTAGTAGTTTTTTATTTTGGCAGCAGACTGTGACTAATCCGACTATGTCGCAAAACAAAAGAATCAACGAAAATTTGGAAACTTTTAACTTCATGCTAAATAAGAAAAGACTAATAAGAAATAAGAAAAAGACTAATAGCAAATATATTAAAAGTAAAGATATTTGATTAAACTAGAATAAATTTTCTCCAACATATCAAAAAATCAACTGCGCAGTTATTGTCTGTTAAGAGTATTGGACATGTAAATTTAGGGTCCTCCGAGGATTCCCTTAGGTAGCCAACAGAAAAAAACAGCCTAGGTAAATAAGGGTTAACGTAGGTGTTACAAGAACAATTTTAAATTTTTAGCTTTTTTGTCCGGACCCAATAGTTTATCCAACGACAGTTTATCAAAACTCCAAAAAAGGATATATGGGATTATAGCTTTTCATAGTTATCCTGTAATGTTAATAAATCTAATGAAAAATAACAAAAGGATGTTTTATTTAAAGAAACTTGTACACTTGAATTAGCAGTTGTTTAATTGTCTTTTTGCTAAACTGTTATTGAATGGATTGTCGTAGAACCGGCTATTATACGTTGGGCGGCTATGAAGCAATTATTAATACTAATATTATTGAGCTTTACAGACGTCATAAATCTGCTTTCCTTTGACAAATTTGATTGATTGAAACGCTGATGTAAGCTGTTGTAATTTTATAATTAGGTCTACATAATACTTAATTTACCACGCTTTTGAACAGGACGACTAATTTACATTGTAAAAATTGATACGACTATTATGAACGCAATCATGACAAAAAGAAAAAATATTTAACCAATCAAGAATTTGCTAATTAAACAATCCTTTAAGTTTAAACCAACTTTTATGACTTTATTTATAAAACATGTTGTTATGTTTGTATTATATCTTGTTATCGGTACTTTCAAGCACTTACTTGGACAGCAAAATCGAACTCTATAATCTAAACAAGCTCTACTATTTGGCTGCTCTCTATTTAAGCAAGTAAATCCAGTTGACAAACTTATTCGAACAACTTGTCCAACTGATCGATAATCTTTTCCACTTGGTACAAGTTGAGCATCAACCGCGGTTGGATTCGAACACACTCTACCGGGAAATTGAAAGTTTATATCAGGGAGGATTTCAAAGTCTCCATCACCATCAGGATTGTCTGTATCAAAAAATTCTGTCCATTGTCCATTTGAACAAATCGGAGCTGGGGGTAATCCTGTTGAAGGTAAAGAATCAACATCTATGCCCACATAAACCATTTGAAATCAAATAGTTAAACAGAATTTTCGTGTATTTGCAATGCAATTATCAATGCAAAAAAATTGCAGACAAAAAATCCCAGTAGCGATTTATACTATTTTAATTTCATTGAAACGGTTTTAAGATTTGAAGTTGCTCACAAACTAAAAGTTTTTTTTTAATCATGCTTGTTTATTTGTTTCTAATCGATGTATAAGCCTATCATACAAACAAATTTGACTAAAGTTAAAAAAACTTAACTTAATACTTTTTAATAAGTCTCAATTTAAAAACTTTTTAAAACTTCATTACAAAAATATTTAAAAGCAGTAAATTTGTTAGAAAAACAAGCATGTAGCTACAAATTTAAAGTAAATAAAAGAGTGAAAAAGGTTACAACACTAAATTTAACAAAACACTTATGATTTTGAATAAAAAAGAAAGCCAACATACTGTGAAACATAGCTTATTAAAGGATGTACATTAAACTTACACTTCTTAAATAAACCAAATTATTTAACTGACTCATTGTATCATCAACTGCAATGCAGTTGATAATGAAATGAGCTAAAATTCCAAGACGTTTTCGAATAACCTACGTTTTGGAGTATATTGGCTTTACTTTTTTATTGCAAAATTTTTTAAGTGTTTCCAAATTTTTACTCCAAGACTTATGATTTAAAAACTGATTTTTGGCCTAAATAAACCAATATACGAAAAGGAATTTTTGATAATTTCTTAATCAAATGAATCGATATCGTAAGTTTATCAGTATAGTAAGCAGTTTACGAAGGATTAATTCATTCATGCAGATTGATGCAATAATCAAAAGTTTATATAACTATATTTCAACTTTTTTTAAATAAAATTACTATTACAAATTAATAAAAACGAAACTTGAACCGAATCAGTCATTAATTTATCATTTTAAGTTTGCTTTCAAGTTTTAGCATTAAACTCAAAAATAATCGTTTGTTCTTGAAATGTAATGTTTCAAACAGTTGTCTTACTTACTTGGACAACAAAACCGGACTCGATAATCCAAACAATTTTTTCCGGTAGGTTGCTGCTCATTAAAACAAATGAATCCGATTTGTGGACTTATTTTAACAACTTGTCCAGCGGATCGATAATCTTTTCCATTTGATACAAGTTGAGCATCGACTGCGGTTGGATTTGAACACGCTCTACCGGGAAATTGATGGTTTATTTCAAGCAGAGATTCAGAATCAACACTACCCCTTGGACTGTCACGATTGAAAAACTCAGTCCATTTTCCGTCCGCACAAACTGGATACCGCGATAAACCTTAAACACAAAAGCGATTTTAAGCAGAGTTTCAGAATTTTCAAAATTTTCAAATATTTTTCATTTGATTTTAGTGCAAGTAAACAAAGTATTTCAAAAATTTTTTACTTGATTTTAGTGCAGGTAACAGTAATAGTTAAACTCACTTTTTTATTTTTGTTTTAATCCGTTTATCTTTAATTAATAAGAAGTAAAAAACAATTCAACAAGCACAAAACAATAAGGCTGATTTAAGCGTATAAAGTTGATATACATGTACGTAAGCAAAAGCAGACGTGATAAATTTTAAAATAACTCAAAACACAGATTTCGCACAACTTTAAACAAAATGTTTGATAAATCTTTGGTAGGACTAGAGTGGTAAAGCATTTAATATATTTAATATTGTAGCGAAAATGAGTTTTCTGCATGCAATTCTTAAAGCATTTAATTACTGCAATTTCCTACAATATTATACAACTTTATGTTCTCTCAGTGTATCTTGCATTTTGCAGTTTAGCACGCAAACAATCTCACTTTGTTTACTCACACATTTTGTCTTAGATTGTTATATTTTCAGAGCTTAGTTTGTTGAATCCCTCCCCCATACGCGTTGGCTGGTTGAGAAATCGGATTTTTTGTGTTTTTGTTGCTTATCCTATCCAACCGCATTTATCAATAAAAAGTTCTGATCGCTTTGCTTTAAAATCCACAATTTTTTATTTTTTTTTTTGAGAAAAAGAATATAAGTGTCATAAAAAAAAATAATAATTTAATCTGTTGTTTAAAACTTACGACTCATCGTAAATACTTAAAGATTGGCTGAATGAGGCAAGGCAACCTGTATTCCATTTTCATACAAAAATCAAAAGCAGACTAAGCAACAGAATTTTAAATTTATTGTTTTTTGTGCTGTGATTTTGTTTTAAATTATTGGCAAGAATTATCTTTACAATAAAAGAATTCAACTTCTTTACCTTGTCTACTCGTCACAAGTTTAATTTCTAAAAAAACAAAATTTGGTACGAAATGATCAAAGATTAAAAAAAATCGGGTTGTATTTTTATTTATCATACTCTTTAAATAAATTTTGACTCAGTTATACATAATTACTTTCAACCATAAAACTCACGTTGAGATTTTGTTCTATATTTAAAATTGCAAATAACAAGTAAGTATCATCAACATTGAAATCGAATGTCTGAGGGGAACCAAAAAAGTACTACATTATCCTTATACAATAAAGGTGAGAAAAATATTGTTTTAGGTTAATTTTTCTCCAAAAAGTTTAGGCCAGGGGTTGTTAGGTTGGGGAGAGTAAAAGGTTTATCAGGGGTGCGCGAGCAACTGGCTGCAAACTGAATTGATAGCTGCATTGACATTTATTTAGTCTTCACCTTTAATTGCTGACAGAAATGGAGAACAATCCAACTCTCTGTGCAACGGCAAAATTGCTTGATCATAGATTGTATTAAATCAGTTTAAAAACTGATTAAACCTAGATTTTTTCATTATTTTTCAACAGTTAAACAAATAAATGATTTCAATTCTAACTGATTCGTGTCATTGTTTGTTCTAATGCTAAAGTTTGCAAATTTAAATCATGAGTTAAAGAATAAAAGCTAGAATTGATGTATCAAATAAACTACAAAGTCTTTTCTTTAAAATACGTTTCTGCTGAGTACAAGTGTAAACTACATCCTGTTGTAGGCTTATCAACTGATACGTCCGCATGAATGAAGAAACCCAATTATAAGTTCCTCCAGTCACCCTTGCGCAAGGTATAGCACCTGCTAGCCTCTTGTTCAAGAGTTAACAGTCCAATGAATAATATAAAAACAAATTAACCAAATTGTGTTGATTTTTTTGTGACTGTTTTTTTCTTTTTTTTTCTTTTAGAAGACGCAACCATGCAAATCGTTAAATATACAGTAATTTTTTTATTTATTCATCTTTTGTATGTTTCAACGATGCTTTCTTTTTGCTGCATTTTTCTTTTTCCGCGTTGTAAATAAGTTGCCGTATAACATTTTCTTCGAAATGTTTCGAAAATAAATAAAAAAATGAGCTGACTAATTGACGATTCTCGTTTGCCTATTGACAAAACCAACAAAATTGACTAAACCAAAGCTTTTTTATTGGGATTACTGCAGTGCACCTTCTAGGCGTGCACTAACGCAATCGGTTTTGCAATGTATAGTAATTTCAGAATAACTCCAATTCATAACAAAGGATGCAATATTGACTTTGATAATATTAACCTTTTGGGAAGGAGTGAAAAACTTTGGTTAAAGGTTAAATGCTTGACAAGATAATACATTCTCAGCCACATATTATTATTAATTACCCGCTTTATTTATGAGGCATATAATCGAATATAAGTTTAAGTAATATTTAATAGAGATAATTACTTTTGACAGCACACCAATTACAGTAGCGTAACTAAAACACAATTTTGAACGTCAAAATTTTTGCAAGATCAAGACAATTTTGTTGAAAGTGCCTCTAGTCATCCTCCATCATAACTTGTCTCCAGCCTCTATTCAACGTTTTTCATAAGTTTTGTATTCTGTGAAAATCTCTTGGACTTCTTTTTCTTCGTTTAGCAGTGAGTGTGATTACAAGGACTTATCAGACATTGCTTCTGATGAATGATAGGGAACCATTACTTTGTAATCACACTTTGGTCTATCCCTTAAAACCCAGTGAAACATCAATTGTTTTAACCTTTATGTTATTTTAATGAAAATGATTTTATATTTTTATACTTTCAAAAAGTAAAATAAACAATATACTAAAACTTAGCAAACAATAAAAGTACAAAGAGTTTTATATAAGCATAGACTTTCCGCTTCCTCAAGTAAAATCCAGAAGAACTGTTGAGCTACCTTGTTAAGATAGCAGCACATTGTAAAAATCCAGTATTTTTTAATACTATGATAAAACTATACAACTACAAAAATTGAATATAAAAAGATTTACATCGAAACTTATGCTGATTTTAACAATTGACTTACTTGGGCAGCAAAATCGGACTTGGTAGTTTAAACAACTAACACCATTTGGCTGCTCCCTGTTCAAACAAACAAATCCAGTTGACGGACTTATTCGAACAACTTGTCCGACTGATCGATAATCTTTTCCATTCGATACAAGTTGAGCATCCACCGCGGTTGGATTCGAACACGCTCTACCAGCATATTGTATGTTTATGTCGCGTAGTGTTTCAAAATCCCCGTCCTCACTAGGCCTTCTGTTAAAAAATTCTGTCCACTCCCCATTTCTGCAAAGAGTTTGTTTTGGTAAACCTACAGAAAAATGTCAGATGTAAAAATATTTTAACATATGAGAGTCTTGTTTTGAAATAACAACATTTAGATAATGTTCAACAAGAGTTTAATAAACGTTTAAACCAAAAATTTAAATACACTTGAAATCTAAACAAAATAAAAACACTATTGGTATTAATCTTAACTAGCAACCTGAAAATGGCTTTTAACCACTTGACAAAGTAACACCTAATAAAACTAAAGCGTAACAGAAAAATTAAAATTAACGCGTTGGAGAAAAGGCGCAACGGCGGGAAACATTTCACACAGAGTGAGTTGATACATAGTTCGTGCTTTTATTTTAAAGGTTTGAATTTGATTTTAATAAGTAAAAATTAAATCTAGTAAATATTTTAAAAACAATAGACTAAATCAAGTTTATATCATCAAAATTCAACAGTCAGTTCAAAGTAACCGAACTGATTTTACATCTTAAAGTAAAACTAAATTTACAATCACTTTGTAGCCTATTATCAAAAACTTTGTCTGAATTGCTAAAAACAAATTTGTTGAAACAAGCACATTCATTTCTCTGCTGACAATTTTTTTCTAGTTTGATTAATCACGATCAATAGAGCACATGTACTGTAGTGTCAAGCAATAAGTCTCAGCCCAGTAATTAGCTAGAGCAAATTCCCCGTTACAGATTCAATCAAAAAATACAAAATGTTACTTACTAGGACAACAAAACCGAACTCGATAATCTAAACAACCTCTTTGATTGGTTTGTTGTCGATTCTCACAAATTAATCCGATTTGTGGACTTATTCGAAGAACTTGTCCAACTGATCGATAATCTTTTCCATTTGATACGAGTTGAGCATCAACCTCGGTTGGATTCGAACATGCTCTACCGGCATGTTGAGTGTTTATGTCGCGTAGTGTTTCAAAGTCTCCATCACCATCAGGATTGTCTCTATCAAAAAATTCAGTCCACTGACCATTTCTGCAAACTGGTGGAGAAGGTATATCTGAATAACAATAAACAAAGAATACATATATAACAAAAGAGGGATCTTTTTCTTTAATAATTATAAAAAAATATTTTAAATTAGGTTAAAAAGTTGATCATAATTTGAACTTTTACTAAGGTAAGCGACAAATTTATCCTTTAAAATATCTGCAAATATATTTTAAGTTACAGGCTGTCGATTGTCAGAGCAAAAATGTTTTTTTCTTGAATAAAACGTTTATGGTGACGTTAACTTTTAAAAAATGATGACTTACTTGGACAACAGAAACGTACGCGATAATTTAAGCAACTTTTCCCATCTGTCTGTTGCCGGTTTTCACATTTGAACCCCATCATTGGGTTTATTTGAACTACTTGTCCAACGGACCGATAATCTCTTCCATTTGAAATAAGTTGCGCTTCAACAGCAGTTGGATTTGAACACGCTCTACCAGCAAACTGAAAGTTTATTGCATTGAGTGTTTCATAATCACCATCACCGTCCGGGCTGTCTCTGTTAAAATATTCTGTCCATTCTCCATTTGTACAAGTTGTGGATGGGGGTAAACCTAAAAGTTACCAAGATGCATAAAAGTATCAAGTAGTTAAGAATGGGAACTAACATTCCTATTAAAATATAAAAAATTTTTTATTGACTACTTATAACCAATATTAATTTTTAATTGAACACACCCCTTTAAAGGGAATTGATGATGCGCAACTTCGCGACAAGGGTGGCTAAAAAATCTAAAAGTCTATTCGCAGTCTCCCTGCAGCATCATTACATATAATACATCTTACGTACCGTATATAGGTTATTAATGTTTCTTTGTTGGTTTATATTTAGGCAATTAAAAATGTTTGATTGTTTGTTTGTTTGATTGAGGTACAATCATTTTCAATATTTATAGACAAAAAAATTTCAAAAAAGTAGATTGAATTATTAATAAAAAAAGCTTTCTTGAAAATGAAATAATGTGTTAGTTAAATGCTTCTGTTGTTAAATCGCATCATTGGAATGGACGCAAAAAGAACTGCCGAGCAAAAACTAAAACTTTAATTTATTTTAATCTTTAGTAAAGTGTTAAATTGTTGCTTTTTACTGTATGATTTCATGACAAAATCATTTACACTTGCAGGCAACATTTGGTGCCAAATTTTTTAGAAATTTTTTCATAGTTTTAAACAAACACTGAAAACTGAAATTGCTGCATTCTTGTTGCGAGTTCTTAGAATTTGGAGAAGTGTTTTTAAGGTTCACGTCACAATGACCATCTAGCACAGTGTTTCTCAACGTTTTTCCGATTGCGGCACATTTTTGAAATTCTTCGAAAATTGCGGCACCCTTAGACCATTTTTATTAAATTTTGTTCCCAAAATCAGGTAATCTCTAAAAAAAAAGGTCTTCACCTAATTTTATGTACCGATTTCCTGCTTTTTATCTCAAAATACAGGCTTTTTCTAAAAAAACAAAGGGAAAAACGCTTTCGCCACAATTTTCCCCTCTGTTTTTCTCATTTTCGCCGCAACAATAGGCTGTTCTCTAAAAAAAAAAAAAGATCTTCACCTGAATTCATGCTCTCTCTTGTCAATTTTTTTCCCAAAATCAGTTCTTTCTAAATAAAAACGGTCTTCGCTTGGGATCTTGCATATTTCACGTGTAAAAAAACGCAATATTCGACGTTCCTAGATGATTTTTTTCCAAAATCTTTTGCGGCGCGCCTGTAAACATCTTGAGAAGCAGTGTTGTGCGTTGACGG
This sequence comes from Diplosoma virens, assembly GCA_963680785.1. Classification (NCBI taxonomy): domain Eukaryota; kingdom Metazoa; phylum Chordata; class Ascidiacea; order Aplousobranchia; family Didemnidae; genus Diplosoma; species Diplosoma virens. The sequence goes on along the minus strand of OY796881.1, from coordinate 1,887,370 downwards.
CGCTAATTTGACGGCGTCAAATGTCGGCGACAATTTTTTATTGACTACGAGGTGCATTCAATAAGTTTCCAGACTTTTTTTGTACAGGCATTTATAATTGCCGTAAACTCGAGATATTTCAGTATGTTGTTACTATACTCCTTATGAGATGATTGACCAATTTTTTCTTGTTTAGGTGCAAATTTATGGCTACAGTAGGAATTAGAGTACACCTTACTAAATCCTGATTGTCACAGCTGGTGAATTTCAAAAATGCAATCTGGACGTGAGGACACATTAGAAGAACGATATGCGATCAAGTTCTGTTTTAAACTTGGAAAAACTGCCACGGAAACGTATGGTATGCTTCAGACTGCTTATGGACCATCTTGCATGAATCGATCATCAGTTTTTCAGTGGCACAAGAGATTCAAGGAAGGCAGGGAGTCCTTGAGGGATGATGAGAGATGTGGGAGGAGTAGGGAAGTCAGAACATCAGAGATGATTGGCCAAATAAACGATTTCATGAATAGGGACCGTCGTGTTTCTATAGAGACACTAAGCGCACAGTTTAATGTCAGTGTGGGAGCTGTACACAAAATCAGAAGGCCAGAACTCTTCGAATCAGGTCAGTGGCATTTCCATCAGGACAATGCCCCAGTCCACAAATCCATCCTCGTCACAGACTATTTGACCCAGATGGGCATCAAGACAGTTCCCCATCCTCCCTACAGCCCGGACCTTGCTCCCTGCGACTTTTGGCTATTCCCAAAGCTCAAGGAAAACCTCAGAGGCAATCGTTATTCCGCAATTGAGGACATGAAAGAGGCTGTGACGAGGGTCCTAAACACGCTCACACAAGAAGACTTCCAGGGGGCTTTCCAGAAGTTGTTGGAACGGTACAACAAGTGCATTGATGTCGGAGGAGAATACTTTGAAGGGGACTAGAGTTTTTTGTGTGTACGGTTAATAAAAGTGTCCATACCAAAAAAGTCTGAAAACTTATTGAATGCACCTCGTATGACGCGAACGCCGTAAAGATATTTTTCGATTGACGGAATAGGTGTCGCCGACAACTTTTTGCTTGTTTTGTGCGTCAAGCGTTAAGCCTCAATTATTTTTTGCAAGGTAAAAATATGTACAAAAATTTTTCCATCGCTGACTCCAATAGCGCATTTTCATTCAAGAAAAAAAGTTACGAAAGCTACAGCATCTAACACACAGATTTAGACCATGTCAAATAAACTACTTGCAAAAACACTATAAAGTTATAAAAGGGTGCTCACGAATTCTTGCTTTGAAAATGCAGCTGCTTACAATTGTTAATAATGTTCTCAAGGATCACAACTTTGCTTTCTACATGTTTTAAGAAAATCCATCTGCTGGAACTTAATTAAAAGCCGCAAAATCAAAGAAGCGCAGTTGTTTTTATTAAGGGCGCGATAGTAACTTTCTTTGTTTTCGCAGGGTGTTGTTTGAACACCAAAAAAATATAAAAATATAAAAAAAAAGATATGCGTTGTGCTTAAAAAAGTTCAAGTCCCAGCTCAGTTGGCAAATTTAATCAAACTAAAAATCACATAATTGTGTTCTGTGGAAAATGCTAGCAAAACAGAGACTCAGAAGACAGAAAATTGCTATCAGAAAAATAAATTTTAATTTTAGTTATAGAGCAAACAGACTAGGCTACTAAATAAATAATTTCACAGTATAGTTAATTTTCATACTATTAAAACTACGAAAATAGTAATTGCAATTTCAATATACTGTCTGTATAAGATCACAATATTAGGCTTCAACCGATATTCAGCGCTATCCATAGTAAGTGTTAATGCAGACTCGAGTTCAGTCGAGGTTAGATTTTTTAACTATAATTGATTTTTCCACCAATGTCTTTAAGTCAAAAGTTGCTTTATTTTCGTTGCCTTACGTAATTGTTTTCGCTGTTTACATCATCTAAAGTTGTCTTTTCCCGCCAATATCTCTTAGATCATAAGTTGGTTTATTTTTGACTTACGTAATTGTTTTCGACAATAACATCATGAGAAGTTAGTTTTTCCCGCCAATACTTTGTAAACCAAAAGCAAAAGTTACTTTATTTTTTATTGCATTACGTAATTCTTGCCGATAATGAAATCATTTAAAGTTACTTTCTCGTCCCGCTTCTCTCCACGTGTTATCTTAGTATAAATAGTCGGACCCTCGTGGGCCATTTTCAAATCAAACGCAAACGTCATTCTTGTTTGAAGATCGTAAAGCGGATTTCAGTTAGTAAGTGTTCGTGTGTTGTGTTAGTTTTAGAATTTGTGCTTATCGTCAATTCCAGCGTATAAAGGCCCGTTTCCACTACGAGCGTGGAAAAAAGCATTCTTTGTTTTTTTATTGATTTTCGATTGAAGCGTGCGGTTAAAATTGAAGCAAGCGCAAAAAAAAATTAATAAAACAAACAAAAAATGCTTTTTTCCACGCTCGTAGTGGAAACGGGCCTTAAGTCGAAAATTTGACACTAAACTTCAAGTTTAAAAATCCATCCTCGACTTATACGGCGGTGACATTTTTCATAACATGGTACATATTAAATCAGGATTTTTAGGTCAAACTTATAGACCTCGACTTATACGCCACGTCGACGTATATGCCAGAATTTACGGTATTTCTGTTTTATAATTTTTAAAATATTATATGAAGCCGTACTCATCCAAGGTGCGCGTATTTTCATCCCAACTTCACACATTGCAACAAGTCAATTTCGCCGCAATAGTAAGAATGACGTTTGCTGAAAATACACGTACAAAACCAAATAAATTTTTTTGTCCTGTTGGCTGTTGTCAAAATTTGATAGCTTGTTAATTTAATTTTTTCTGATCATAATCAAAAAATTATCTCCTGATTTGTAACCCAGCGTAACCTTTTTATAAAAATATGTTTCTTAAATTCATTGCTTTTTAAATTAGCTATAGGCGAGACTAAATTGACAAAAGGTTTTATAGCCTTTGACTAGGCTTCCACAGGGTTTCTGAAAATTGGTATTCATTTAATAAAAAATATCATATACCCGTCTAAGAAGCTACTAAACTATCTTATCGAAGCAATGTTTAATGATTAGTAATTTATAGTTGTGGATTTAGCAATATCTCGGCATCTCCGAAAGCTGGTCGAGGTAATCGCTTGCCCTAAGTATAACGCTTCCGCCGTTGCTAGCGAGCTAGAAGAATAAATAGAGATAAAAATAAATAAAAAATTAGATAAAAAAATGTAAATTTACTCGCCACTATAGACACAGGCGACGGCTTAAAGGACAAAAAGCGGCCAAAGATCCATCTTTCTAAAATGATAATTGAGATGTGACACGTACAATCAAACTTTAAGAGACCCAGGCGTTTACGAAAAAAGAAAATATAGTTTCGGTAGAGAGGTTTTTTTTTGTACCATAAAATTGCTACTAAAAGCAGCTATATTTGGATTTAATATCTTTTTTAAATGATTTATTTATTTACATATTAAAGAAAAAACAAAAAGCAAAAAATTAAACGAACGCTTTCGGCTAACTTCAGCCCTCTTCAGGTTTTCATATTGCTATAGTCTTCCTGACTTTATTTCGATTTAAATAGAGGAGTTGTTTGTTAACGCTGACAAAGTAATTTTATACACGACGAAGATATTTCAGAACTGTAAACACATTAGCGTAGTTAAATGAAGCAGAAAAAACAAGTAATTATAAAGACTGTAAACACTTAGCGGTGAATGAAATTACTTGAGCAGATTTTTTGAAAAATGTTTAGTAAGAATGATGTTCCATTGGCATATAATTGGCGATTTAAATTAGGACTGAGCTTTCTTATAATTAGAACTTCATGTATTCTAGTGTAAAATTCTGATTAAATCTGATTAAATGATCAAATGTGCCTTCCACAGAAAAAAGTTGTTGCCTGTACAAAAAAAATCACGAAATGGCTTGAAAAGTCATTGTAATCGATTTCACTCTTTGATTTCAAGCGAATTTAAAAAATGTCTAACTGATGGAACAAAAACTAGCCGAAAACGACCCTATCATTAAATTGATAAAGAAGGTATAATTGCATCGACTGGTTGCTCAAAAAAAAACGAAGTCATTGCAACCAACAATACAGGAAATGCTTTCGCTTGGATCTCAAAAATTCTCACAGTTGTTTAACGATGAAAAGGTCAGTACAGTATTTATACTTCTTTTTAAAAAATTGTTTACGCTATAATTCTTTGCAAAAAAGTTTTTACGTCAATTTTCCTGGTAACTTATTGCAAAGATTAAAACTTTAAGTTATTTTTGTTTCTAGATTAGTTTTTAAAAAAATACATTGTTTCAAGACGTGATTTTATTTTAATATGGGCTATTTAAAATATTTTATAGATTAACGATTTTGTTGTGGAAGACATGCAATCCATGAACGTAGTGCAGTCGCCAGCTTTTAATGCGCTGCTTAAACTTATTCCTGGCCACAGCACCAATTCAATGTCAAGAAAAAAATCACAAAACAAATCGAAACGAGGTATATTATATATTGATTTATTGAGGTGGTTCGGCTTGGTGTTCCCCCACGCAACAATGCAAATACAACATTCGCCAACTTGTGGCTTCTGAAATGGTTTTTAAGCAAATATATGTTTCTGAAAAAATGTTTCTAAAAAAAATTTCAAAAAAAAATGTTTCTGATTTGATGATAATCAAAATATAAGAAATATTTTTGATTTGATTTGATGATTACAGTGAGAGTGTAAGAAATATTATTTTTTCACGAAACTGCATTTATCATCCAAATTAACTTTTTAAACTTTTTTTACAGCTTTGAATTGCAACCAAAAAAACTCAGAAATGACTTAAAAACCTTGAAGTATGTGGATACAATTCCTGACGCCTGGACTTGCCGCAACAGGTTTCTTGATCTATGATATAAAGAAAAAATGCTAAAACAGTTTTTGAATAGAAATGTATGTTTTATAAACAAGGAGGTTTTCCATTTTACGTTAGCTTTGATGATGGGATAAATATTTTTCGAAACTCCGGCAATAGATTGTTTTCAGCTATTTGAGTTTATGTTTTTTATTGAAAGATTTTCATTGTATTTTTTTATTCCAATTGATTTGAAATATGGACCTCGCATTGCCATAAGTAGTATAGTGGCTAGTTAAAATGTTTGTTAAAATTTTTTCCTTGCGAAAGCTTCTGATAGTTATTTTTGGAGTAAACTCAAGTTTGATTTTTTAGATCTTATCTTGGAATGACAGTTCATTGGATTAATCCCGATACCCTTAATCGAGAATAAAAATGTTGGCATGCAAACGCTTGTTTGGAAAACATTCATATGACAATTTGGCAAAAGCTGTTCAAGGTGTTCATATGACATTTGGAATAACGGACAAAGTTGTTGGGACAACAACGGACAACGGAAGCAATTTTCTAAAAGCGTTTAAGTAAGTTTTGTCTTTTTACTACACTTAACTTTCAAAGCGGGTAACACATTTAGAAAAAACTTATGTTTTTCATTGTTGCAAAAAAAAAACTTTAAATATTTTTTTCACTCAGTGCATTCGGCGAATCCTTTCAAAAATGAATTCAAAAAAGTTCGACGAAAGCGACAAATTTGACGAAAGCGACACCGACGAAGAACCGCGCAATAAGACTGAAGCACATAGTGTTACTAAGATATTGACATCTGTGGAAGATTACTTAGAATACGAACTTTCAAAGCACTAGAGATGCGCAGCGCACAAACAAACTTAACTATAAGTGTCGATTCAGAAAAAGCTTTTTCCGACACAAACTACAAAAAAGCCCATCGATGTGCGTTCGGGAAAGTCGTCGAGCTGTGGAACAAGCAGCAAAGGTAGTACATATAATATATATACAAGTATACATAACCGAATTGTCTCACAATGCTGGTACAGTGATCGATAACCAGGTTAGAGCAATTTAACTACGTATTATTTTTTACTAAAACTAACTGCATTTTTAATTTTCTAGTAACCACCTGACGATTCTATAAGATGAAACAGACTGTCGTGGTTTCAACTTTTTTGTTGTAGCGTTCTTAATTTAATACAAGTAAATTTATATATATATATATATATATATAGATAATTAACTTACAGACCACAAAATTTTTTTAATTTAACATTAATTTTATTTGCCCCAACAGTGTCTTAAAGCTGTCGAAATAAGATTATTTAAATTTTATAATGTCCAAGTTTTTAACGATCTCGAACATATGAAATTTTGAACATCAAAAAGATTAAATGCAGTTTAGTTACCTTGATGCAACCTCCGGAATGAGACAATCAAGTAAAGGCAGGTAGTAATTGAGATCATCGTTGCGCTTGGATTTCAATTTTACTAATACGCCAGTCAAATTAAATTAATGTTAAATTAAAAAAATTTTGTGGTCTGTAAGTTAATTATCTAACCGCTCTGACTCGACGTCATTGAGCACTTTCCTGATGAGCACCGACCAAAAAATTTTGAAAAATTTCTATATATATATACGAGGGTCAGTCAATAAGTAATGAGACTTTTTTAATAACTCAAGTTTGCAATGACTGGTAATCAAAAAATGCTTTTTTATTTTTCAACATAGTCTCCCTCCTTTGCAACACACTTGTTCCATCTTGATATTAGATTGTCTATTCCTTTGGCATAGAATTCCGTGGACTGGGTCCTTAGCCAGTTGCTCACAGCAGCCTTCACTTCTTCATCAGTCTGGAAGTGAATTCCCCTCATACTCTCTTTGAGTGGGCCGAAGAGGTGAAAATCAGATGGTGCAAGGTCTGGGCTGTAGGGTGGGTGTGTTAGAAGTTTCCAGCCTAAATCTTCAATTTTGGCTAGGGTTCTTGCTGCTGTGTGGGGCCTTGCATTATCCTGAAGGAGAATCACACCTCTTGATTGAAGTCCTCTCCGTTTGTTCTTAATGTCTTTTTTCACTTGAGTTAGCAGCTCACAGTAGTTCTCTGAGTTCACAGTATTGCCCCTTTCCAAGAAACTGATAGTGATCGGCCCATTTCTGTCCCAGAACACAGTGAGCATGACTTTCCTTAAACTTTTCTGAGATTTGAATTTTTTCTTCACTGGGGAAGAAACATGCTTCCACTCCATTGATCGTCGTTTCGATTCAGGTTCATAATGAAAGACCCAGGTCTCATCAGTTGTCACTATTCTCGATAGAAATACATCTCCCTCCTTTCTGTATCTGCGTAGTGATGCTCTGGAAGCCATCAGGCGCTGCATTTTGTGATCATCCGTTAACATCTTTGGAACCCAGCGACAGCTGACTTTTGAAAAACGCAGCTTCTCACGCACAATTGCGTACACTGTGCCATGGGAGATGTCCAAGTTTGTAGCAATTTCATCTAAAGTGACCCTTCTATCAGATTTGATCAGGTCTTCAACTGCCTGTACTGCTTCTGGGGTAGAGACATCCACAGGTCTTCCACTTCTCAGATCATCAGTAATGCTTTCGCGTCCATCTTTGAATGCTTGCACCCATTTGTAGAAGTTTGCTCTAGACATACAGGAAGGACCATATTGTCTTTGCATTCTAGACAGAATCTCACATGATTTTACACTCTCTGCGAACAGAAATCTGATGACTCCTCTTTGTTCCAAGCATGAGCTGTTTCCTAGCCTAGTAGTCATTTCAATTTATCGTCACACCTACAGTAATCTGAAAATAAACAAGTTTTGTTGTAAATAAGATGACAACTCCATTCATAATCATCACATAAAATTTCAGTTGCATAACTCCAAGAACACCAAAGTAATTGAGAAAGTCTCATTACTTATTGACTGACCCTCGTATATATATATATATATATATATATATATATTTTTTTTTTTTTTTTGTTAAATTTCAAACGTTGTTGGGGTTTTATTATTGGTACGGATAATGGCAAACAGCTTGCAACAGTAGCATAGCCAGGCTACAGTATAAAGCAGGGGGGAGGATGGTTACTGAAAATAATTTCACAAAAATGAGAATGAAAAATGGCAAATGATTTAAATGTTTTTCCAATATGACGTAAAATTTTGTGAAGTATGACGTCAATATAACGAAAGTTCTAAAAAAGTGTATCTTAAATATCAGCGCCCTATTTAAACAAAAATTAACACATTTAACTTGTTTATTATAATAACTTAAGTATTGATACCATCAATCCTTTAAAAAGTATAACTCTTGCCCTCAAATCCCCAGCCGGGCTTGCTATTAATCTATTTTTATTTAACATATTTATGTATAAATTAATTGCATTATGAATTTTTAGGAGTTCCCAGGAAACTGACACTATTAAGCAAGAAATCAAAAAGGTACTTGTTGTTTCCAACGCCACTCGGTGGAACTCAGTATTCGACGCTGTGAAAAGTTTGCTCAGCGTGTACAGCAGCACTAATAAAACGGGCCTTTCAAATGTCTCTCAAAAACTAGAAGTTCGTTGTTTTACGTCGTGTAAGTATTTCAAAGTTATTCAAAAGTGCTTTAAAAGTATTCTAAGTTTTTGTAAGCCTTTGAAATAAATTGTTTCTTTGTAATTGAAGAATTTCTCTTGAGGTCTATTTGACTCAATAGTCAAGCCATAGATGTTTGACGAGTCAGATACAAAAATAATTTTCTTAAGTTTTTTTCCCGCTTTCTGAAATCAACCATCTATCAACTTTGAATTTTAGAAAAAACTTTTATATGAATATTTTATATATTTTTTCTAATTATATTTAAACACAAAGATAGAATGCTTCAATCGAGAAACACTAACTTATTTTGTTTTGTTTTTTCAATGCAAGCCAGTATATTCTATTGATTAGACATAACGTCTTTGCGCATACACTTTATATATCTGAATCACATGAATAAAATACAGAAAAAATGATAAAAATCATTAAACATTAAAAAGAAATTTTTTTGTTACAAATATCATTAATTGCATTTAACGATCATATAGAATTATTTGACTTGCTTTAATTATAACCTCTTAAACAAAAAAAACTTGACAAATATTTTTGCTATAGTTTTCGCTGATTTGCTCAATAAAGCAAACATTGAATTATAATTAGTCTTTAGGGTAAACGAAATTTGTTTGCAGTGGACATAAAGTTTTTGAAGAATACAAAAGCATAATGAGTCCTATAGCCATGAGTTTGGATATTCTTCAAGGGGAAGAAAAACCGTATATGGGCCGATTACTACCTATGCTGACTGGCGTATTAGTAAAATTGAAATCCAAGCGCAACGATGATCTCAATTACTACCTGCCTTTACTTGATTGTCTCATTCCGGAGGTTGCATCAAGGTAACTAAACTGCATTTAATCTTTTTGATGTTCAAAATTTCATATGTTCGAGATCGTTAAAAACTTGGACATTATAAAATTTAAATAATCTTATTTCGACAGCTTTAAGTTTCCTGACTTGAAAAAGCAATATTTTTGTGAAAAGCATTTATTTAGAAATTTGCTATTTCAGGTTTCATCATCTTTTCGAGGACTTTTGAGTGCGTCCTTGTTAGCGCGACGCATCCTCGGTATAAACTTGCATCATTGGTCGACTGGCTTCCTGGTGTTAATGCAGAAAGACTTTGCTACCGAACAAAGGAATATTTAATTAACATAATAAAGGAAAGCGAACCAGAGGAATTTGAAAACAACAAAGCAGGACACAAGATTGAAACCAAAAATTTAGAGGACGAGTTTATGAGCACTTTATTAGAATTCCGTAATAAAAAATCAGGAGTAAATTAAACAGAACAATTTTTACGTGAAAGCCCACCATTGAAGCACTTTGATTTAAGCGTTTTCTCAAACGATACAATTAAAGACTTATTTATCAAATTCAACACTCCAATTCCTCCTAGTGGAGCTGTTGAGCTTCTTTTTTCAACTGGAAAAGATGTTTTGAGACCCAAGAAAAGCCGCTTGAGCAACAAGCATTTTAAAATGTTATTGTTTTTACGAAAAAATAAATAAGTCTAATATTCCACGAATTATTGCATTGTTGTTTGTTAATCCGGCTTTTGGTTTGATTAACCAAAATTTCACCACCGATCGTCACTAAGATTATTACCACATAATATTTCTTGCCTTATCAGTGCACGAGAATCTCAGGTTTATAATAATATTATTACTTTTTGACGCTATTTTAAGAAAAAGTATACGTCCACTTACATAAATTGATAGTCTTGTAAACTTAGATGTTCTTTTTAAATCCCATTTTTATGGCTTTTACAAAAACCCGCTGTGTATCTAAATTATTTAGCCCATATTATGCTGCAAATTCGTGAAATAGTATTTACTTCAATGCAACTTTTTTTCTTTTACTGTTGTGCTTAGTTGTTATTAATGTTTTATGTGCCATTGTTCGTATGGGCTCTAAACTTGAAGTAAATAAATGAATAAAACAAGTGTAACAATCATTTTGTGACGCGTCTGTTTTGAAACTAAAGCATTTTATGACAATTCAGAAATTCCTAATTTTTCTGCTCTACTACATAATCAATAATTTTTTCCTAACAGTACTTTAATTTGTGGGATTGACGCTAATCTTGACGCTGACGCTGATGCCGTTAACATTTTTTAGCGCTATCGGCGTAAATGACGCCGATAAGAATTTAAAGAGGTGACGCTGACGCTAACGCCGTCAAGTTTTTTTGTTGACGCGCACAACACTATTGAGAAGCAATAATGTATTAGTAACATTGAAGTTTGCAATTCAAAATAGCATCATAGCACTCTATCTTTTTCCTGGACTAGTAAATAATGTGCAATAGCTTGCGGCACCCTAGCGAAACGCAAATGGCACCCCTGTTTAGAACCACTGACCTAGCATAAAAGAACTGATAATATTTCAAAACAATACAATTTTGGCAAGAAATAAATTTTCTTCAACCATTTTGTTGCAATAATCGGTAGCACAATTAAATACGTAAAATTTGTATTTTCAAACATTTTCGGCTTCTTAAGTTTTTTCAAGAAAAAGGTTTAAAAGATTCCGCGCACCTGGCACAAACCGGCGTCTAGATCTTAGTCTCTCTTGGCGAGCATCTGAGGACTCACTTAAAAGACCATACAAGATATGATCAGGGTACAGGGATTCACGGTAAGCCATGGAAAATGTCGCTTTCAGTCGGCAAAGCTCAGCTGGCTGGATGCTTGAAAGTATGGGTAAGTGATCTGTTAGAGTGGGACGCAGGCATCTAATGACTATGTGCAAGGCGTCATTCAGAACATTGTCTATGAGACGAGTGTTTCAGAGATGCCAAGATATTGTTGTCCCCTTGAAATTTTTAATACAGATATGATTTAATTTGGAACTGCTTGTCAAGACTACCAAGCAGGGGAAAGTTCCGTAAAGTGTCTTTTCCAAGGACAAACCAGAATGGCGTTAGTAGGTTTTGAACCGAGACCGTGTTGATCACGATCCCGGCGCTTTAACCACTGCACCACGCTGCCGACTTTCATGATCATCGCGTTAACTATTTTATAATCAACAACATTTACGCACAACCATTGAATCGGTGGAGATTGGTCCAAAAGCGTTTAAACTTGAGTCACTTGTGGACAAAATGGAAAGGTCATTCGTCGTGCTTAAGGAAAACCCAGCTAGTTGGTAGCTGCAAAACAGGGATATGTAAACTAGTGGGATGCGAAACTCCGCTTTTTTCCGTGGGACTTTGTGCACACTGTAGGTCTAGTGCAAATTGAATGCATTTGCTGCTTTACACTAATTACAGTTATAACAGTATATATTTAAATTTATTTTTTAGTTTTTATTCAATTTATGTTAAATTAGTTTTTAATTTTTTTAATTGATCATGGTTTTTCGATATTAATAGTTTTTATTTTGTAATTTAATATATGATATACTGTTATATTATAGATTTTCACCAAATTTTTTATAACAATTAATCTACTTAATAAAATTAACATAATATTAAGATTCTTAATTTAGATATTTTAATTTATTTTGACTTTTTATTTTAAAAATGTTTTTTTTAAAAATTGTTTAACATTATTTTAACTATTTGAATTTTTATTTAAAATAACTATGAATTTTTTCAACTTATTGACCCACTTTTTCAATTCACATCTGTAATGTGTTGGGTGGTACTTAAAACAATCTTACAGGTTTTTTTTGGCCCATTATAATTTTTTTAATAAATTTTTTTGAGTATCAACAAAACATTTTTTATAGTTTTTTTAATTTTTAGGTTATAGCTTAGATGTTTATGATCTGAAAAAAGTTTAAAAATAAAAAAAAATTATTAGTACATTTACAATCTAAAAAAAATTATAATTTGTGTTTGTATAGCCCTAAGTTTAATGATCAAAAATATTTTTTTTGTAAATTCTAAAACTCAAAAGCTTCTTGTTGCTTTATGCAATAAATTTATTGTGACATATGTAATCCATTGATTGTTCAGTGACAGGCTATTTTCAAACAAAGTACTTCACTACAACCAGTCAAAAACTTTGGTTTTTGTTTTATAGATATGTTAAATCTTAGTTATCTTAATATAAATTTTCCTTTTTTTCTATGTATACTTTTTTATACTTTAAGAATGAATTTACATCTCAAATAAATTACACAGATATAATTACTCATTATTATTATAAGTAAATTTTTTTAAGCATTATTTGATTAACTTTTAATATGGGATAAGGGAGACCGGGGCACGTAGTAACACTTTTTTCTCTTTTTACTATTTCTCTTACGATAAATTCTTTTGGAAAATTCTTCTTTAATATGAAAAAGTTAGATCACTGTTTAACTAGTATCAAAAAAATAAATAAATAATTTTCAAAGCTTAGTGGTTAAAATTACGATTTAAATATTAAAAGAAAACGTTACAATGTGTCCAGTCAATGGGGTAAGTTGTAACACTAGTTGGGGTAAGTTGTAACAGCAACAAAATTACTAATAAATGTTTAAATAAAAATTTAATTTGAAGAATATAATAATATAAAAAAGTAAAGACAATGAAATTACACATAACCTTGTTAAAATCATAAAAAAATAGAACTCGCACTGTAATTGAAAAAGTTAATTAACTGTATAGAAGTCTTTTTCGAAACCTATTAATTAATTCTATTGTTTGCGTTCAATGCTTTATAAGCGGATCACGTGCAGCGATCTTAATGAAATCTGATTGGTTTTCTTACACGTGGCGAGTACGCTATAAATGGAAATGTTAGTAAATTTAATTTTTTTTAGTCGTTGGTGATCAAGTGGTTCGGTGATTTGGTTTAGTGTTATAGTTTGAAGAGTGAGTTTGCAGATCGCAAGCGAAACTTGCGAAAATTTTGTCTTGCTATTGCACGTTGGTTGCACGTTGGTTGTATAGTTAACTGCATCGTTGGCTGTATCGTTAGCTGCATCGTTTGGGCAGTATTGTCGATTAAATAATTGTGGTTGTTGGCTTGTGGAAGCCTGTTATACCTTCATATCGAAATCTCAAATTTAAAACATATTTTAAAACCATAAGACGTGTGTGAAAGTCAGCGGTGTGATTGGGGAAGGCTCGGATAGCTTCTCCATAGTTGAAGAATTTAAAGCCAAGAAGAGAGGGATTCGCTGTGCGGTCTACTATAAGCTTTTGAAATTAACAAGCCTAGTTATAGACATGAATATCAAGCACAAAAAATGAGGTATTTGGCCGTTGCCTAAAAATGTTAAAACAGTTTTTTTTCACTGCTGGATTAGCCCAATCATAAATTTCAGAATCACATTGCGACAAAAATATGTATTCAAATTTTTGGCACAAGCTAAATGTGACCTCTTTAGGTAACCATAGCATTGTACTACACGATTCTCAGCAAGACGACTGTTAAAATAGGGCTCAAGAATTGTAATGCAAAATTACTCTTTTGGTTTGGTGTTTTTCAAAAATGGTTTTTGTTTGGAGCTGTAACAGATTGTCCTTTTCTGGTGTTTCTGTTGAAAGTTTTTTAAGCACTTTATAGAGTTTTACCTGGCCAACACCATTGTTTTGCTACTCTCCTTATTGATCTCTTTTAAATTATAGCAACTGCTGCAGCAGCTCTTAATTTGTCTTGTAATGATCAACTGGTGTTCCTGTTAGTCTCTTTTTTTATAATTTCTCATATTATTCACAAATGTTGTTGCCGAAGTTACTTATAATGTAAGCTGGTTAAACCTATGCACAAAAATATGTGTTACAACTTGCCCCATCAGCCTATGTTACAACTTACCCCACCTCATGCTTAGTCAACTTCTTGTTAATATCTCAATAGTTAACTTTTAGTCGCTAAATCTTGTTAGGCATTGAATAGCCTATTGTTTTGTGGTTTGACTGATATGAAACATTTTAATAAAACTGAGTGCGCTATCTCTCCAGAAGATAAAAATTAAATTTCGAAAAATTTACTTTGCCTACTCAAAAAGTTTGTTTTAACAATAAACCTATTTTTAGTCATGGAAACTAAACAATGTTATTTGCTAGCAATTGTCTTAATATGACTGTTATTTGGGGCTATTTAAAATTCTGTTGGTTTATGTTAGATGTTACAACTTACGAATGAAAAATACGAATGTTACAACTTACCCCATGTTACAACTTGCCCCGGTCTCCCCTGTACTTGTTGTCTTCCCAAATGCAAGTTCCCAAACTAGTTATTGTACCAACAAAAAAAAAATAATCGGAATTATCAATCTCCTTGTATTGATTGTCTTCAGACAAAGTTCCATGTCAAAAAATGGATTAAAGCTATTCCACAAAAAAATTAAAAAAGAGTAATTCATGTAGACTTGTGCCAAACATTTTATTGTCATATATTCAAACTATCTGATATTCAAATTCTCTGAAAATGATAAAAAGTGGAAATCAACTTGTTGAATTAAAAATGGTTCAATTAAAGTTATCTGCAACTCCTTTAATTTTTCCAATCTTTCTAAATATTTGTCAAATAAACCATTGCTTAAATGTTTTGATCCAAGCACTGCTTTACACTGATACAAAAAACACTTCTTGCCGCAGGAAAAAAGATTTTATTGAAAAAAATTGCAGTACTTCCTTCTGATTATTTTAAATTGTTCGAAATTGATGCTATCAATTACATTGCTTTTCAAAAGATTGTCTTTTGACGTCAACTCTGCCACAAAACTTATTGCATCAATTATTACCACAGAAAATTTGATACCAAATGCTTTTGCAGATTTTGTGCATATTCCAAAGAAAATGTATAAGCATTTATTAAGCTCTTTTTCAGTGAATAGTCAGACAGAAGTTTGCAACATTCTTGCTTTTTGCAAAAATGTATTTAATCAACGCTTGAAAGATTGTATCAACAAAACTGTACTAGTAGAAATTGCTGTTAATGTTCTTGAAAAATACTTTACTTCTGGTATTGAATTGAAAATGACAATAATTTTTTTGGTTTATTTTAGTTTTTGGTGGAACAGCCAATATTAATACACAATAATAAAGGTGCTTATAGGTATTCATCTGACTTGTTGACTGTTGCCTTTTTTTGAAAATTAACCAGTACATCTTTGTGTAAAAAATTTAAGTAGTTTTTTTGTGCTTCACTCAATTAAAAGATTGCAACAACTTGTATGTGATGACAATATTGAAATTTGCGTCATACAAATGCAATATCTCAAACAAAGAACACTTAACTTTTCTTAAGCAAAAAAGCTAAAATTTTATTCAAAGATCAAGTGTATACAGCCAATCGTGTAGAATACCAAAATGGAACTTGACAGAAGATGTGCATGTGCAAGAACAATTTTGACCTTTATGGTGCTGTCAATTTGCAGAAATTGCAAGTAGGTTGTCTGCCTGGTGCCAGTAGAAACACTAGACACTAGCTTGTTACATTATTGGTTTGATAAAGTGTTAAAATGCCTCAATAACTTTTTTCTTGTAAATGTTTCCGTGGATAATCATATTTGCAACAGGTGAAAAATGTTTTTTTAATCTTATGCTTCTTAATTTTTTTGGCGACAATGAAAAAAGCTTTAAGTTGATTTAATATATGTATTTGACTACCTGAATATTAAAGTATGTTTTACTAAAATAATTTCGCTTTTTTGATAGAAACCCAAGTTAATGCAAATTGTATTTTTGCTGGTATTAGGTGGTTCTACATTATACTTTTTTTTTGCTTTGGTGTAAGCTAAAACAAAATTACAGTGTACAGTGTAGACCTTCTTTTAAAGCCTTTAAATAGTGAAACAGTTGTAGTGTAGCTACGACATGGACGCTGAGTAATTGTTTATTATGTTGTTAGGTTTATGCCAATCACACATTTACAATGATTACACTACGGTCAAACGCTACAAAAAAAGCTAACTGTTTACTTATTTTAATCAGCGCTATTCGTTTTTGTGTGCTGTCAAAACTGTAGTGAAGGGCTCACCCAACTTTAAGTGTGCTTGTCAATTAATTTTGCTTGGAAGGGCATTCCAATTTTTTCTTTCAGTCTGCATTTTCACTAAAAACAAACTTAAATGCTTAAATGCTCCTAAACTTGAAAACCTTGGACCAATGGTTCAAAAAATCCGAAAACGTACTAAAAAATATGCATAAATCTAAAATTCATAAAAAATTTCATCATTCACAAAAAAAGTATGTATTTTTTATGATTATTGTCAATTGTTTCATAGTTGGTCTTTTTTTTGCTAACGTTTATATTTTTGTACAAATCAGTAGCGTGCGGTGACCTCTGGACTGGTCATGCAACTGGCAAGCCAAATATTGGTCATGCAATTGGGCATTTTCTGGGTAGTTAATGGGTAGGACGTGCAATATTTTTTGGGTAGCAGAAAGAATTCCGTGTGAGATTCGAAAACATAGACCGATTATTTGTCCCTAAACCATGGTGTTCTCCAAAAGAAAAAAAAAAGGTCATTGCCTAAAATCATTCGCAGTTTTTATACTTTTCATCCTAAAATTGTGGTGTTCTGCAAAAAAAGGTCATCACTTCCAATCAGTCGCAAATTTTATACTTTTCGTCGTAAAGTTTTAGTGATCTCTAAAAAAAAAAAAAGTGATCACATCAAATCAGTCTCCTAATTTTACTCTACATAAGATAAAAAAAAAAAAGTGCTTCGTCTCGGATAGGCTTCAAATTTCTGTAGTTTTATATCAAACCGGTACCATTTCTCATTCAATTAAAAAATCTATACCTCATCGCGCAAAACTTTGTCATGTAATCCCTACAAATTTGGTTGTGCAACGCATGACTTGCATGCCCTGACCGCACACTACTGGTATAAATGCAGAGCTTGTAATTTATTTAAATTTTTCATTTTCGTGTTGCGTAAATTTGCGGCTAATTTGCTCTTAATACGGTTTGTGTGGCTTTTTTTTAAAAAAAATGCTAAGAATAAATTATACGGTACGCTCTAAATGTGATATCACAAGTTACAATATGATTAATCTATATACTTAGTTGAATAAATATTTTTTACGTTGTGGAACTCAAAATTGCAGCTTTAAAAGCAAAAAATCAAATATCTCTACTGTGTGCACGCATTTTTTCAAGTTTCGCATCCCGGTAGTTTAGGTATTCTTGCTGGAAAGTACTAGCTTTTCTGCATTAGTACAGTAGGTTTCCTGTAGTAGAATGACGAGTGCCTTAAACTGTAGAGCATGATAATGAAAAACGTTAATTTTGCTTGCAATGAGGCCTTCGATGTTTAGGTGTAGAATGATGGGTCTTCAGAACTTGTTGGCAATGTGCCTTAAAAAGGGCATTTTCTCCAGAAATTGCTTTGTCCCTGAAAAAGACGTTTTCCTATCAGCAGACCCTCTTTGAACATTAGGATGGGCAGATAATTTTCCAATGTGGTAGGTGTTATTTTGGTTTGTCATGTTTAACAAGCCGAACAGATTTACTTACGGCCCAGGCTGCGAGAAGCATTTGTCATCTGGGCCTTGAAAACCTTAATATTGAAAAAATGAAAAAAAAACTTGGAGAATTCTTTTATATGATTAAGAAAAGAAAATGAGATATTTTTAAAGCGCCAAAAAACACATTAAAAGCAGCGAGGCTCAAAATATCTTTGCTGATTTTATATGATGTTCCTACTGAAACAAAAATAATCTTGATGGATATCATGCAACGATTATTAAACAGGTCTGATAAGATTTTAAACAAGATGATGTGAATAGATTTTAACCAGTTCTGGGAATATAGTAAAGTAGGTACGAGGTCTGTCCAAAAAGTATCCGACCTTATCTCCTCTAGCCAAAAATAATGCCATGCCAGCAAAGGGGTTTTGTCGGATTGTGACGTCACAATTACTGCCCACGCATTAAAAAATTTCAAACCGATAGTTGGTGTCATTCTTTTTTATTGAAACATTTAGTGCAGTTGTATAGTATGTGTATGACCGTCGATTTTTTGCTCGCAAGCGTAATGACAGAAAGCATCGAACAAAGCTATTGTATCAAGTTCTGCCAAAAGCTAGGTAATAATCAAACAGAAACAATTCAAAAGGTTCAGCAAGCTTTTGGAGATGAGGCCTTAAGTCAAACTCAAATAAAGGAATGGTTCAATCGCTTCAAAAACGGTCAAAATGCCAGTAGAGAGTGAGGCACGCTCTGGCAGGCCTCCCACATGCGAAAACGAAGAGGTGATTGAAAAGGTTTGCCAAATTGTGATGGAAGATTGCCGTCTAACACTCAGGAAAATTGTTGAAGAAGTGGAAATAAGCAGAGAATCAGTTCACTCCATTTTAACTGAAGATTCGTTCATGCGGAGAGTGTCGGCCAAATTCATTCGCAAGCTGTTGACGGAGCAACAGAAAGAGCTTCATGTGGAAATCGCCCAAGGCTTGCTGGATTGTGCAAACAATGGCCTAGAATTTACGAAGACTATCATAACTGGTGATGAGACCTGGGTTTATGGTTACAATTCAGAAAGTAAGTTTCAATCTTCACAATGGAAGTATCCGAATCACCAAAGACCAAAAAAACACGACAAGTTTGCAACGCTAAGTGATGTCTGACCTATTTCTTCAATTCCCACGGCACAGTGCATCACGAATACGCACCAGACGGCCAAACAATTAATAAAGAGTATTACTTGGATACGTCTGCATAGTTTTATCTCGCCTTCGTGATGCTGGGCGAAGAAAGCAGCCAGACACGTGGACAGGAAAAAACGGGCAACCATGACAATATTCCCGCTCATTCAGCCCATTTAATCAAAGATTTTTGGGCCAAAAACAATACAACACTTGTACAAAAGTCTCCTTACTCTCCTGATTTGGCACCATGCGACTTCTGGCTATTCCCCAAGTTAGAAACTACGCTAAAAGGGACGCGATCTTAATCATGTAAGGACATTATGAAAAAACGACGGCAGAGCTCAGGAGCATTCCAGAGGAAGAGTTCAAGAGGTGCTTCCAAAAGTGGCAGAGGCGCTGAGAAAAGTATGTGCACTTGCAAGACGAGTATTTTGAAGAAGATTAAATAAAATTTGTGATATTTATTGTGCTATGTGTTTTATGCCCAAAGGTCGGATACTTTTGGACATACCTCATATATGTGCTTTACAAGTGTCCGGTAGAGTAAGCAAGATAGAAAAATGTTGTACCAAAGTAGAGAACGCGAAACAAAGTATACTTGAAGGAAATAGTTATTAATAGTACAAAGTGAAATAACTAATCAATTACATTTTTAAATATGGAGCAAACTAAAAGATGTTACTTACTCGGACAACAAAACCGAACTCGATAATCTAAACAACCTCTTTGATTGGTTTGTTGTCGATTCTCACAAATTAATCCGATTTGTGGACTTATTCGAAGAACTTGTCCAACTGATCGATAATCTTTTCCATTTGATACGAGTTGAGCATCAACCTCGGTTGGATTCGAACATGCTCTACCGGCATGTTGAGTGTTTATGTCGCGTAGTGTTTCAAAGTCTCCATCACCATCAGCATTGTCTGTATCAAAAAATTCTGTCCAGTTTCCATTAGTACAAACCGGTGAAGGTGGAAGACCTGTCAAAAAACATAATCAATTAGTGTTTTTAGCTAAAAAAATGCTGAGTACATCTCTTAAATAAGACAGAAAGTTTAAATTTATTCCAATTGTTATTAGAATATTACTTTTGGTTTCGCACTTAATACTTTTTTTTCAAAAAACAAGTGTAAAATAAATATGACAGCAATAGTCGAATAAATTTTTTAAATTAAGATAAATAAAAATTCTATTAAGCTGTCTTATCCAATTTACAAAAAAACAAAACTTGTCAAAAATAAAAAAAGTTGTTAATTGTTTGAATTGCCTTTAAAACAAACGCTTAAAAAATATGTTTTCAATTGCCCATATGTGTCACTATTTCAAACATATTTGCTATTTTAAAGTAATAAAACTAAGTTGCTTATATTTTTTGATCTCATTACATGGCGTTTTAATTAGTATTTTTTTGTTAAAAATTAGCATTTTTTCTTAATAAATTTTTGCAAACTCATCTCTCGCAAACCGTTCTCCTTTTATGCAATCGTGTTGATTTTATAAAAGCAATGAAAAGTTTAAATTCGCTGTCGCTTTATAACGATTTTGTAAAATTTTTTGTAGAATTTATCCGCTTGTTGCAACGTAACTTTGGCGCTCAGTTGGCAACCGTCATTTTCCCAAGCTTAATTTTTGTATTTTTGTTTGTACTCTCCTTTTTGTTGCTATAAAAATATCCCTTAACTGATTGTCAAATCGAGACCATTACCGCCTAAATTGTGTGGCTGGGCTGCTTGCATGTCACCAAAAAATTTTCCGTATTGTGAGCCGATACCGCGTAATTTTTCCACAGGAAAAAATAAACGTCATTAACAAAAATAATTAGAAAATTCTCTCCATATATTTGAAAACTCTGCGACAAACAGCTCCGGTAGACCAGAACCTTATCAATCATCGAATCATTTTGCATAGTTGTATGCTTAACTAAAAGTTATTATTTTTTCTGATATAGAATTATAATTGAGAATTTTTGTGATAACGAAATTGATTGTAACTCAAGTGTCAACGAACTCAATCCAACTTTTTTACGATAATCATACGTGACTATTTTCTTATTTTCTGGCATAAATTTTATGATGACATATGCGCTGATTAATTTGAACTCGTTGATTAAAAGAAAATATTTTATTCATAGGTTTATCAATTAAGGTAGTGTTTCCCAAAATTTGTTAGAATAGCGAGCCTTTATACAACTTACGTATTAATTGGGTAAAGTAAAAAAAAGTTTTTGAAATTAAAAAAAAGGTATAAAAAATTGCCTCTGAGCCCAAAACTTTAGTTAAAAGTGGTTTTAGTAAATCGCTCCCAAAACTGAGGTGGCTGTTTTAACAAAAAAGATTGTAAAGGGGTCAAAGTTTTACAAAATCTCATATTTCAAAAACCACTTGGGTTACAAAATTTATTTTGGTGTCAGGACATGCAAAAAGTCTACTATTTTATGACTACTAAAACAAATTTTTCTTTTATTTTCGAAAAAAGTAATTGAAACTAAAGAATACACATTTTGAGGTCACGACAACACAAAAATTAAAAAATGTCCAAGTTAAAACACTTAAACATTAAATTGTATCATTATAATCACTTAACATATACCATCAGTAGTTTTCTAGATACGTACATAAGGTGGATATTTTAATTTAAACTAAAGACTATTTAAAACTCTTTTTGTCAAAGATTATTCAAGGCCTCTTAGCTTCTGTAGTAATGCTTTGTGAACTAAAGATATTTCTTGGATTCCAAAATAATTCCAAACATGTATTAAGAAATTACAAAGGAGCTACAGTAAATAAAACAAATATTTTGTTTTACAGTTTATACTATTACTTATAAAGCAATTCAACCTACATTTAACATCGATTTAAATTATTTTAGAAACCAAAACAAAGTTTGTTGACACAAGAAAGTTGTTTCAGCATACATTCCTAAAGTCAAATTAAACACCAAAAATTTGCTTATTCAATCTGTCTGCTTAGGAATGGCATTAAAACTTGGAGTTAAAATGCTTTATCAGCAATCTCAAAACCATTTTTTTGACTAATTAGACCACAGGTTTATCAAACCCAGCAAGAGCAAACTTGGTTTAGTCATCATTTTTACGTGCCACTCAACTGCTTGGATATAGCACGGATAATAAAAGTGTAATTTTTATCTTTCCAATTGTTGATTTTTCTTCTTTTAGCTTTTCCAACCAGGGATCGCCACAGCAGATTGCCTCTCTACAACTTACCCTGTCACTCACATCTTCAACACACAAACCCACAATCTTCATGTCATCACTTATTCCATCCATGAATCTTCTCTTATGGCCGTGTCACAAACTTTACACAAGAATCCAAAAAAACTAGTTGAACGGTAACCCTTATACCAGCGCTGAAGTAAAAATATGTGTATTTTTTGTTTATTTCAGTTCAAGAAATAGTTTGCCGCAAGACTGAAGTTCTTAATATAATTAGTTCCAGCTAAGTACAAATCGGTTTCTTAGAAAACTTTTCTCCGCAGACAGATAGAAATCATTATCTCTAACTAGAAAGAATATATTAAACAAAACTTGATCGGTTCACCTAGA
This sequence comes from Diplosoma virens, assembly GCA_963680785.1. Lineage (NCBI taxonomy): Eukaryota > Metazoa > Chordata > Ascidiacea > Aplousobranchia > Didemnidae > Diplosoma > Diplosoma virens. Next base: position 1,864,820 of record OY796881.1, on the reverse strand, counting down.
AACTCGACTTCCAAGCTTCATCAAACTTTAAAACAATTTCAGCACCAAAACTAAAAATAATTGCTTACAACTTTGTACAGCAAGCTACAAGAATGTCGTGATTTGTGTATGCCGAATGCGTGGTTGCAGCATGCTTTTATTTTGTCAATCGTGCTCCGCTTCCCATAATATTTATGATGTGAAATTCTGTGTCCCAATTTCGTGTGATGGCGTTTCTGTGTTCCACGGTCGGTGATTTGGATATTCGATCATATTTACTATAGGGGAGACCGGGGCAAGTTGTAACATGGGGTAAGTTGTAACATTCGTATTTTTCATTCGTAAGTTGTAACATCTAACATAAACCAACAGAATTTTAAATAGCCCCAAATAACAGTCATATTAAGACAATTGCTAGCAAATAACATTGTTTAGTTTCCATGACTAAAAATAGGTTTATTGTTAAAACAAACTTTTTGAGTAGGCAAAGTAAATTTTTCGAAATTTAATTTTTATCTTCTGGAGAGATAGCGCACTCAGTTTTATTAAAATGTTTCATATCAGTCAAACCACAAAACAATAGGCTATTCAATGCCTAACAAGATTTAGCGACTAAAAGTTAACTATTGAGATATTAACAAGAAGTTGACTAAGCATGAGGTGGGGTAAGTTGTAACATAGGCTGATGGGGCAAGTTGTAACACATATTTTTGTGCATAGGTTTAACCAGCTTACATTATAAGTAACTTCGGCAACAACATTTGTGAATAATATGAGAAATTATAAAAAAAGAGACTAACAGGAACACCAGTTGATCATTACAAGACAAATTAAGAGCTGCTGCAGCAGTTGCTATAATTTAAAAGAGATCAACAAGGAGAGTAGCAAAACAATGGTGTTGGCCAGGTAAAACTCTACAAAGTGCTTAAAAAACTTAAAAATAGGCTAAGTCCTTGGTGCAAGACAAGAAAAGGTTTAAAAAGTTTGCCATGCTAACAGAAACACCAGAAAAGGACAAACTGTTACAGCGACAAACAAAGAAAAAACAACTTTTGAAAAAACACTAAAAGCAAAAGAGTAATTTTGCATTACAATTCTTGAGCCCTATTTTAACAGTCGTCCTGATGAGAAGTGGGTGGTACAATGCTATGGTTACCTAAAGAGGTCACATTTAGCTTGTGCTGAAAATCTAAATACATATTTTTGTCACAATGTGATTCTGAAATTTATGATTGGGCTAATCCAGCAGTGAAAAAACTGTTTTAACATTTTTGAGCAACGGCCAAATACCTCATTTTTTGTGCTTGACACTCATGTCTATGACTAGACTATGTGTTATTTCATTGTGTTTACTTTTTCATATTGCTATTTTCTTCAAATTGCATGTATATTTAAACATTTATTAGTGATTTTGTTGCTGTTACAACTTGCCCCGACTGGTGTTACAACTTACCCCATTGACTGGGCACATTGTAACGCTTTTTTTAAATATTTAAATCTTAATTTTAACCACTAACCTTTAAAACTTATTTCTTTATTTTTTTGATATTAGTTAAACAGTGATCTAAATATTTCATATTAAAGAAGAGTTTTGAAAAAAATTATTATGGGAAAAATAGCAAAAAGAAAAAAAAGTGTTATTACGTGCCCCGGTCTCCCCTGTATACAGTAGTGACGTGACTGTACCACTCAGTAGACAGGCGAAAAATAATGCATAAGATGATAGCGCTACTCTGGGACAGAGACGTGGTTTTATTATAATTAATCAATGAATTCTATTTGAAGTGTTGTAATACTGTTTTAGGGTTAGTTTTGAAACAAAATTTCTTATCTTAACCAATGAATTAACACGCCGATGGCTAATATTAATTTTAATAGTTTGTCCGCTACACAAAGCAATTCTGTTTTTCTATAGAATTAATTTCCAAAGCCTGAACATTTGACCCTTAACAACTACAGTCCACAGTCCCAAAACACAAACGACTAACTGCAATACAACTACTAAAATTACTTACTGAAATGGAATAAAAACAAAGTGCGCGCATATACCAGGTCACGTCGCGTGACGCCAGACTACGATAGAAACTTTGAGATTAAAGAGACAAAAGAGAAAGTGAGAAAAATGCGTAAAAGCACATATAACTAAAACGACAAACAAACAATTACACTTCCGAAACAACTAGCAAATAAATTAAACGAATTAAATTAGTGGGGTTTACCGACTATGCAATAATTACTTGATATAAAAAAGATTACATTATATTAAAACTTTAAATTACAGTCAAAAGAAAATCAACCAAAGATTTATGAAGTTAATATTATATTGCAAATGAAGTGTGACAGTCTGCCTCTTGATCCTTTTTCTCATAACTACCATCTGTAGTATTGTTTTACCTACTTAGTTTTCTTGTCTTCTCTGTTCATAAACAATCTTACTCTGGACTCCCTCAGTTTATCATGCAATTGTCCCGCTTGTGTGTGACAGTCTGCCTCTTGATCCTTTTTCTCATAACTACCATCTGTAGTATTGTTTTACCTACTTAGTTTTCTTGTCTTCTCTGTTCATAAACAATCTTACTCTGGACTCCCTCAGTTTATCATGCAATTGTCCCGCTTGCACTGTTTTACGAATTACTTTATTCTTGATTTTATCTAATTTCGTTACTCCCAAAGAATATCTCACCATTTTTATTTCAGCTGCTTCTAGCTTTACTTTCTGCTTTTTATTAAGTGAAACCGTCTCCAATCGATACATCGATGCTGGTTTCACTAGCACCTTGTACAATTTTTTTTTCATTCTAGCTGATAACGTTCTGTCCCAAACTACACCAGTTCCCCACCATTAGTTGTGCCACCCTATTTAAACACGTCTTTTAACTTGATCCTAAATACTTAAATTTTTTTACCTTTTCAATACTTATTCTTTGTAGATTTAATGAATATTAATCTTTTCATTTACAATTATACATTGGGTTTTGTTTCTGACTTTCATTTCCCGTTTTTTCTAAGCATGTCTCCACTTCTCCAGATAGTTTGTACTGGTTTCGTGTTTTCACTATACAACACAATGTATCTTCAAACATTATATTCCAGTGTAACGCCTATCGGTTACCACTTGTCAACCTGTTTTTCTAATAACAAATAGTAAAGAACTTAATTACTGATAGTTGATGAATATAACCTATGTAAGAAATTTTAAACTTTTCTACAAAACTATAGAAATTGGTAATTTATTTATCAGATGTATTGTTATTATCAAAACGATCTTTAATTTGAGTGTCAACAAAACTTTAAGCCTGAAAGAAAAAAAGTTTTATCTAAATTGGTGTTGTGAATTTTGACTTCAAGAATTTATGCTTAAACTACTTTTTTGTGTGAATTGTAATGGCCTTTAAAATAATCAAAAATGGATCCTGTTGTTTTGCTCTTGTGTGGATTGAATTGTTTCATCAGGTAATAATTTAAACTGTGAATGAAAATATTTGTTTTTATGCACTGCATTTCTAGTTTGCAGACCATTACTACAGAAGCTAAGAGACCTCGTGTAATATCTGGCAAAAAGAGTTTTAAATAGACAGTTTTTTTGTTTACATTAAGGTGTATGTACTATCTAGAAAACTACTGATGTTATATCCTAAGTTTGTATAATGACTAAATTTAATATTTAAGTGTTTTTATTAATGTATAAATTTGTTGCTTTTTGTATTGTTGTGAACCCCAAAGTATGTATTTTTAGCTACTTTCTAGTGAAAATTTAAAAAAAGTTCTTGTAATGATCATAGAAAAGTGAACGTTCTGCATCTTTCACAATTAAAATAAACTTTGTAGTCCCAGTGATTTCGGAGATATAGAATTTCGTCAAAATTTGACCCCGTTGTAACCTTTCGGCTGACGTAACCATCTCTGTTTTGAGGGAAATTTACTAAAATCATTTAACCAAACTTTTGGCCCAAAAGCAACTTTTACCTTTCTTTTTAATTTCAAAATACGTTTTTTTTTAATCTACCAAATTTACTAGTTGTTAAACGCTTTCTTGACTAAAATTAAAAACAAAGTTAGTTTTCATTTATCACAATTTAATGTCTAACTCCAATTAGACAAATAATCTTGGCTCAATATCATCAGCTTTTATCTGGTTCTATTTTGAATAGAAGATCTTCCTCCATGACATCATCAGTGGCAGTTTCCGCTCTTATCCCAACCCGTAGTCACGGCACTGACTGCACCTTCTACAAAATATAGGAAAAAGCGACAAAATCTGGGAAAAACAACAAAAAAAATTTTAATCTGATCTCATCTGTAATGGTATTTCACTTTTTAATGGTTCTGTAAAAGAACGACTAATAAAAGACATTGAACTTCAGTTTCGAGTTTAAAATTGCGTTGCAATACTGTAAGTTCTCTCTCAAGAACTCCATCTTTGGAAATAATACTAAATATATCGGCTATCCGGTTGAAATGCAACCTGGAATTGAACTTTTATATCTTTATGTAATTCTTGAAAAAAACAACATTAGATATGCCTTTGTCACTGGTATTACGTTTTTACAAGCATGAGAATCGGAAAATTTTTCTTCTAACCGAAATTTTCTAATAAACCAACTTGTAAATTAGATTCATTTTGTTAGCGTAAACGAATAACTTCAATTTATTATATTTAGTTAATATGTCCGACAAGTATGCAATATTATTTCTTGTAAAAATACCTTCTTTTACAAGGCCAGACTCTCAACTTTGTAGTAATTCCACAATACTATTTAAAAGTACATAAAATCGTTAATGACAGTAATTCTCAGAAAACTATCTTATGTTGTTGTGGTGTAGTAAGCGCTTAAATGCTTCACTGTTTTCCTTGCACATTTGTTTAAATAAGCTTTGTTCAGCACGTGGACTTTAATTTTATTCAACGTCTTGATGACAGTCTTTAAGAAAATGTTAAGGCGACAGCTCATTTACTTGGCTTTGAAGATTTGTTGCGTTTGGATATGCAGCAACGTCACGGTAACAATTCATCAAAAAGCTGCAGTCATTTACACACTCTATGACATTGGTTAAAAAAATTTAATTTTTTCAAAATATGTTTTGACTTCCCCAAAAGCTGTCTTACTCCGGGCATCTGTATTTAACGATAAACCTATTTCCACGTTTTCATATAAGTTGTATAAACAGTCTACAATTCTAAATCATAAATATCATTTAAATTATTTGTTCAGATACGCTTTTAGGGTTGAGTGCAAAAATTTAAGACCACCTTCAAAAAATTTTTTTTTACTTTCAGCATTTTGCTGTCATCTAGCTTGTTCCAGATTGTACCATCTTATTGCATCAGTCTAGCTAGATGCGTTTAGCAATACAATTCTCAGTGCGTGCTTAGTTAAAAAATATTTGGGCTGTTTTGTCAATATTTTTATCGTTTTTGGGAGTTAAAAAATGAGCAAAAAAGCCAGTTTGTCTGAAACTAAAAAAACTTAAATTGTAATTTTACAAAAGAAAGGTTTTCTCAACAAAGATTTGCAAAAAAGTGTCCCGTAGTAAAATTGTTGTTCATCAAGCAATTGATAGATTTTAAAATTTTTGACAAGAAATGGATTGAAAGGTTAAAAAAACCAAGACTTTGACATGGATTGAAAGTTCAAAAAAACTAAGAACTTGACTTGGCGAATAGCTATTCGGTCTCCAACCAGCTCTTGCAAGAAAATACGCGCTGCACTGCTTCTTAAAGGCACAGATGCTCATCATACAACTGTTAGTAAGCGTCGTGTTTATGATTTTGACCTGAAAGCATTTAAACCTGCAAAAAAACGTGCTTAATCCCAGCCATGATAGCAAAGAGGTTGGTCTTTGCCTAGCAATATGAAGACTAGAATAAAGCAAGGTGGAGTCAAGTTCTTTTCTTGGATGAATTCACAATCCAGCAGTTTGCTTGGAGAAAACGGACAGTTTGTAGGCCTGTTGGAACACGATTTAATAACTACTATACACAAACTACGGTAAAACATCCTTCCAGAGTATTGATTTGGGGGCCTACGTACAGTAATGGCATAGCTGGTCATTTCTTTTTTGTCAATCCGAACAACAATGAACGGCATCAGGTACCAAAAAATATTGAAAGACAAGCTCGAAATTTATAGAACGCATATGGACGCAAGAGATTACCGCTAAATACTGCAAACACCTGGTGCATAGCAAGCTTTGTTGTCTACAAGCTGTTACCAAGAACAAAGGTGGACTTACGAAATTTTAGATTCTTACATAAAAAAAGGCTAATGTAATTTACTTTTAAGTTGATAAGCTTACTTTTTGACATTCAGTGTTATTTTCAATGTATGGCTAGTTTATTGCAGTAATTTAAATAAACAAATTATAACATAAATAGAATAAAATTGGTTTATTGTATATATTGGATAAAAAATACTAGTTGGTCTTAAACTTTTGCACACGACTATATATTGCAAACAATTCTTAACCTTTAAAAACTTTTAGAAAAATTTCTTTTAAAATTTTTTAAATAAACTTACTTGGACAACAGAACCGAACTTCATAATCTAAACAACCACCACGGTTGGTCTGGTTACGCTTCTCACAAATAAATCCAATTTGTGGACTTATTTGAACAACTTGTCCAGCTGACCTATAATCTTTTCCATTTGATACAAGTCGAGCATCAACTGCGGTTGGATTCGAGCACGCTCTACCGGGATATTGAAAGTTTATATCAGGGAGGGTTTCAAAGTCTCCATCACCAATAGGATTGTCTCTATCAAAAAATTCTGTCCATTGTCCATTTGAGCAAATCGGAGCTGGGGGTAATCCTGAAAATGTTACTTTTTTGTTAGTTTATCTAAAATAAAAATTCACTAAAAATAAAAATTACGACAGCGTTTTTTAAAGGAAAATAACCCCAGCCCTGCAATATTTTCAAAATGAGGATTTAAAGGGGACTGGATACTTTTTATGCAATTGCAAGACAGAAAAATTGTGATAAATTTGTCATTACAATTGTAGAATCTCGAGAAGAATTAATCAAAGTATCCAAAATTCAATATAGACCAAGGGCCAGCAAACGTTTTTAAAAAGAGATATGTAGCGATGATAGTGAAAAATTTAGCAAGCTACGCAAATTTTTAAAAAAGTATTTTTTTCTTAATAAGACATTTTCAACAAATTTTAGCGTACTCAGGAATATTTATTTAGCGTATTCGAAAATATTTACACAAGAAAACTTGATAAAAACCAAAAAAAATATCTTGATTTGAGTTTAAATTGAAAGCCTATTTTTGTGTAAAGTAAAGAAAATGATTTTCAATTCCGCCAGTTTATTCAATATTTTTGATCCAAATGCAATTTCGGCTAATCAAAAATATTTGCAGCCTAAATAAATAAAACACTGCAGTCAAATTTTGAAAGTGAAAGCTTTTGCCGGGGTTTTCAGTTTTTTAGTAAATACTTTCTCCAATAAGCTAAAATTTGCTTTTTTTATAAGTGCCTATTCAACCAAAAAAAGCCCATTTTTAACCTTGCCTCTCCAGCCAAAAGTTTTTGGCGCCCCTAATCGGGAAAAACCGAAAGATGAAAAACAAAAAAATGTTTTTTCTTTTGCTTTTTCCAATTATAAGTCGCCACACTAGATTTCCTTATCCGACTTAACCTGTTACTTGCATCTTCCACAATAAAACCTATACCTTCATGTCCTCATATAGCAATCTATAAATCTTATTTATGTCTGCCATGAGACCTTTTGCCTCGTAACTACCATCCGGCAGAGAATTATTTGAATTACAAAATCCTTTTATCGCTTCTGTACATGACCAAACCATTTCAGTCTCGACTTCCTCAGCTTATCATGCAACTATCTCATATACGTTGCCTGAAAAACTAACTCATTTTTACAAATTACTCTCAATCGATTTTATTTTATCTTGTTAGTCCCAAAGAATATCTCAACATTTTTATTTTAGCTGCTTTTAGCTTTGCTTTCTGATTTTCAGTAAGTAAAACTGTCTCCAATCCATACATCATTGCTGGTCTCACTAGCACCTTCTACAATTTTCCTTTCATTTTAGCTGATAACATTCTGTCGCATATTACACCAGTTCCCCACCACGAGCAATGCCACCCTGTTTGGACAAGTCTTTCAACTTCACGGTTACATTCTCCAGTGCACTGAACACTTGATCTTAAATACTTAAATTTTTGTACCTTTTCAATACTTATTCTTTATAGATTTAATTGAATATCAATCTCTTTATTTGCATTTGCTTTTATTGTTTAATTCCTTTTTTCTTCAAAGCATGTCTCCACTTCTCCAAATAGGATGTACTGCTTCCGTGCTTTCACTGCACAACACAATGCATTCTGCAAGCATTGTATTCCTGGGTGACGTCTCTCGGTTACTATCTATCAGCCTCTTAATCATTAAAGCAAATCGGAAAAAACTTAATGCTGATTCTTGGTGCAAACCGATCATGCACTAAACTTCTCCGTTGTCCCAATAGAAGACGTAACTTTTGCTACGCTACGACACACATCTTGGATCACGTTTACATACATATTTGAAACGCAGGACTTTTTTAAACTATCTCACAACGTTTTGATTGGTAGTCTGCCGTATTTCTTTTATGATTCCATAAATCACATTGCAGTTTTTTTCCTTCTCTGTATTTAATAGCCATAGAGCAAATATTGCATCGATGGTGCTCTTTCTTTGCATAATTCTGTGGCTTGCAGATCTGTTCTTTCCGCGTCAGTCTCACTTCCACAACTCGTTCCCTAATTTTTCATGCTGTGACACATTAGCTTTATGCCTCTATAAATGCTGTAATTCGGATCATCTTATTTTATTTTAAAAATTAAGATATCAAGAAAAAATGAAAAACAAATTGGTGGTCAAATTGATACCCAAGAACAAATAGCGAATAGCAGCGATAACTATATGCGTATCATGATTTGGTAAAGGAAAAGTCACAACATAAAAATCAAGAAATAGCGCTGATTATTGAGAGTAATAGTTCCAGACTATCATTTGACTGAATAAAGACAGTCATCGGAAAAGGTTAAGTAGGGAGAGACAGGAATTTCGTAAGTAACTGTTTTGGAAATTTGGAATTCAAACCAAAAATCAAAAATTCCAAGCTTAAATAAGAGCATTGAACATTAAAAAAGAACCAATCAGAAAAGAGTTGAAAAAGTTATAATTTTGGACTTTGTTGAACCAAATGGGATTGTTAGTTTCACCTTAAATTTTTCCACTTTTATCACAAAAAAAGAAATGCCAAAGATTTTGCATTCATTTATGAGAAAAAATGGAATCCAAAAGAAAATAATGCATGGGTGTGTCCATTGATAAAGATAAGGAACTAAAAAAAAGATACCAAAGCAAATATGTACAATTAGCATTCAACTATTACACCAGACATTAAACGTCTATTGGCTTCTACGCAAATTCAATCTTCTAATTATTTTTATATAAAATATTTGTCAATTTTTTTTTAATTTAACTTTTTTTTCATGTAGTAGCGAACTCATCTCCTACAAAGCATTCAAACGTGTTTATTATGTAAAATATTATTCGCTCGATGCATTACGTATTTCGTATGTAGTTCTCAAAGCTTGGTTTCTCAGACCTTCAATAGCAAATTATTATTTTTCCCAAGCTTAATTTGTTATATTTCCTCCCTTTTGTACGCGTTGGCTGGTCGTAAACTCGGCTTCGTGGCGCCTTTGTTGCTTAGTTAGTCAGGTCGCATATTACATGTACTAAAAAACTGCCGATCTTTTGTTGTAAAATCTCGGGATTTTGTATAAAAAAAGTATAATCGTCACCAACAAAAATAATAACTAAATCGCTTGTTTTAATTACGTAACTCAAAATTCTGGGCAGAGCGCAGAGCAGAAACTTAAGTTCTGGCCAATTACCTGTGATTGTAAAACTGATCCATCTTTGAGAATTTTGTTCAATTCCGCGCTTCTCGCACTGTGATTACTGTTTAGCTTCTTGTTATTTTATGAGACTCATCTTTGTAAAAAACGAATTCAGCTTTGTTAATTTGTGTGCCAAAGCGAACTAGCTACAATATCGTATGCTCTATTTTAAGGGTAGCATAAATAACTCTATTTTTTTCATAGCAACGTGCAAATTTAAAGGTATAATTTTCTATTTTTATTATAACTTTTGCTTGCTGTAATACTGTAATCCTGTAGACTAATCTATTAAAATTGTTTTAATATTTAGCTTTGACATTACTTTGAAATTTATATTCAGTAGTTGATAACAATTTATAAAATACAGCTCGAACAAAAACAAAAGTTAGAAGTATAAGTTTTTATACTCGTAATTTATGCATATTTTGAAGTAATATTTTCAATAAAAAAGTAAATAAACCCTAACGGGTTGTTACATACTTGGACAACAAAATCTAACTTGATAATTTAAACAAGTTTGTCCTGGAGGCTGTTGGCGGTTTTCGCAAATGAACCCAACAATTGGGTTTATTTCAACAACTTGTCCAGATGTTTGATAGTCTCTTTGGTTCGACGCTTCGCGGGCATCAACCGCGATAGGATTTGAACACGCTCTTCCAGGATACTCATAATTAATGTCCTGGAGAGTTTCAAAATCCCCATTCCCCAGTGGATTATCTCGGTTAAAAAATTCACTCCATTGTCCACTGCTGCATCCAGGTAATGGTGGCAACCCTGAAAAAAACACAATCGGTCAGTTCAATGTAAATTGTTCACAATTTATTTTACAGTATCACAACAGCATGTTGTAATTAGTTGTTTTGTCGTTCTAATTCTGACCGCGTGGTTGGCGCTCTAATGTTTGCTATTTTTTTGTGCAATTTTATTTTTCTTTCTCTAATCTTGAACGCTTATTAGTGCTTTAAGAATTTTCTGGTAAATTCGGGCTTACGTAATCGTTCATTGTGTCTGGCTTCTGATAGGGTTATTGCAGGGCCGTTACGCGTGACCGATGGTAAACTTATTTTAATCCTTGATTAATAAAAGTTGTCGACGTTAATTTTAAAGTTTCTATTGTAATCTTGAGTCACGTGACGTGATCTTAAATAAGCGCGCACTTTGTTTTCATTTCATTCCAGCTAAAATTTCGGTCTGTCTTTCTAGTCGAAATTCCAGTGGAAAGTTTTAGAGTCGTTTTGCACCTGACTGGCCATAGCTGTTTTATAGAGAGATAGAATTGCTTTGTCTAGCTTACAAACTATTAAGATCAATATTTGCCATCGAGGTGTCAATTTATTTTTATAGCTGGCTAGCACATAATTGTTAAAGTGATTATTTGCAGTTTTTGGCGCCGGAATTGTTTTCAAGTTTGGTGAACCTTGAAAACCGAGTTTTTCGTGAATCGATCAAATTAAAAATATCAAATTCACTATTGCTGATACATAAAATAATTTTTCTGAATGCAATTTATAATTTTTATACGAATTAATTACTACGAAAAAAACAAGTTGTGTTAGTTAATAATATTTGTAATCGTAAATCATTAAAATACGTGATAAACTGAGTTTTTTATCTTACTAAACAAAAAAATACAATTATTTTCTTCGACTCTCATTTAAATTAGCGTTTTTGGCAACAGTTTAACCAAAACGTTTGCGCAAAAGCTCGGCCAAAATCGTTAATTTAAAATAAAGTATAAAATGTTTGACTCAAAAAAACGGCCTTAATTATAAATTATGTATATAAAACCGCAAAATTACGTTTATACTATACGTTTAGTACTTTAACAATAAAAGTTAGAAAACATTTAAACTAAATATGGCTGTTTAGTACAATTTTTATATTATTAAATGCAAGAATTTAAAATGCAGTTGTAATAGATATAATTATTGAAATTTTCAAATACTAATTTTTATAAAAAAATTTTAAATAAAAAAATAATATTTATAGGATCTTTTTAAAATCATAAACAAAAGTTTCAACAACTTACTCGGACAACAGAATCGAACTTTATAATTTAAGCAATTCCTTCCTTCAGGTTGTTCTCGATTTAAGCAGATGAACCCGAGGGTTAGGTTCAGTTGAACAACTTGTCCGACTGATCGATAATCTCTTCCATTTGAAACAAGTTGAACATCCACCGCGGTTGGATTTAAGCAAGATCTTCCATTAAATTGTCGCTCGATGCTTGCAAGGGTTTCAAAATCTCCATCACCATAATGGTTATCTCTGTTGAAAAATTCAGTCCATTGTCCATTGGTGCAAACTGGTGGTGGCGGTAAACCTGCATTATGACTTCCAGTAAGTTGGTCACAATTCATTGTAAAGTTTTTAAACATCCAACATTACCCTGCTCACTTTTGGCAGCATAACATTATCATATTTACATAGTTTCGCTTGCTGGTGATTAAAGTAACATTTCCTATCCTATTCAGAAACTCAATAAATCTGAGATGCTGATTAAAACCAACACATATCAAAAACAAAACAATGTTCAAAATGAAAAAAATCCTTTGTTTCCTGAAAACGTAAAAAATTATAATTTTTAGAATTTTTTGGTCGCTTTTGGACGTAGCGTATGCAAAAATTTGTCATGGGGGAGGTTGCCATCCCAAAACATAATTACTTTACGTTGAAATAAAGTGAAGATCTTTTCTTTTCGTATTCACATTTTTCCATACCTTATTTTTTTTCTAAATGGACTTTGTATTGAATTAAACCAAAAAAATCTTATAGTTTGTGACAGGATAAGATAAATTTACTTCACAGTACTTTAGGTTTATTCCTTGGATTAGTTTTAAAAATTGTATCTAAAAACTAAAACCTACGCATAAATAGGATTGTGATTATACAATGTACACCACGGGTGAGTGGTCTATACTTCGGCCATTCAAAACGTTTGAGATTTAAAAAAAGAAAAATAATTTCGAATAAGACACAAAATATTCTAAAATGAGTTTAAATTTTTTAATTTCTGTAAAATGTATAAACAATGATCGATGTATAAACAAGTAATTAGCGAAACGTTGACTCACGCGGGCAGCAGAATCGAACCCGGTAGTTCAAACACCCTCGGCTTGAAACTTGTTCTCTGTTTAAACAAACGAATCCCAGTGTTGTGTTGATATGGACAACTTGTCCAGCTGACTGGTAATCTTTTCCATTCCATACAAGATGAGCATCAACCGTGGTTGGATTCGAACACGCTCTACCGGGAAATTGATAATTTATTTGTGAAAGAGTTTCTAAATCTCCTTCACCATTTGGAGAATCTCTGTTAAAGAATTCAGTCCATTGTCCGTTTGTACAATTAGAATTAAAGCCTGCAAAAGGAGTTCATGAAAAATAATTGAAAATGATATAAATTGTTGATTAGACCAAAAATACGTACATTTTTGTAGTAAATAATGTATATGCAAATTACATCAATACATTTTGTTAGTAACGGTTTCATAGTTTACAGTAGAATCTGACCGGCACTGATATATCAAATTATGTAGTTTTGGCAGAGAAAAAAGTTATTCTTTGACTAGAAATTGGAAAAAAAGGTCGCTTTTAGTAGTCATTTATCTATTTAGACAGTTTCAGACAAGTAAATTTAAACACAAAGCTTATCTATCAAAGTATACAATATATTACAAGTAGTTTTAAGTAAAGCTAATAGGCTAGAAATTTTATAAAAATTGTACCGTCAAATTCTACAAGAATAACGTTTATTTTCTTTTAAGGATTATAAACACTTTCTGGTACTGGTTAATTATGCAGCCTACCATGTGGTTGAGTATACAGTTTACAATCCCTACGCGGTCTATTACAATTATTGTGGGCTATTCAGTAGTTATCTATTAACAAGATGCAGTTGTATAAATTATTAAATTAAAAAATATTTTACTCACCGCTAGTTTTGAATACGAAAAATGTTACAACACAAATTATAGCTAAAAAAACATTTTTATTATTCATTATAGGCCTACAGCAAGTTTATGCCTGTACACACAATGAAAACATTTTTTTTGCTACATTTATCAATTTACAGAAGCAATTAACTAACAGTACATATTATTGGAACTTAACTACAAACTAAATGGCAAAAAAGCTTTTGAATCAACGACCAATAGAATGTATTTAACGTGCAGTTCCTTTTTTTTCAATAAGACCACAATGTTTGACTTTGTGAACAAACTTGTCCTTTTCCTAAACCTGAGCTTTTGCACGAAATGTGAATCAAAAATATTTTTAATGCTTTTACTGTCACGTTTACAGAAACTTGCTAAATTTAAGTCATTATTTTGATATAAATTTTTTTTAGTTTTTGTTTTAATTACTAAAAAATTTCAAACGTTAAAAATTTATTCACAGTTAGGCTAACATACAAAATTTATTACATGGAATGTTTATCTTTGTTAATGCATTCTAGTAAATATATAAATTACAATAAAAACAATACCAATTGGCTTGAGTCTAATTTTTTGGCTAATTTTTAGAAATTAATTACGTATTTCCGCTCAATCTTTTTCATGGCCAACAGCAATTTTGATTTTGAAAAAAAATTTTGATTATGATAAAAAGTCTACAATGTTTTGTGATTTGCATTGCAGGATTGGAAAAGTTAATTGTAATTCTCAAACAAACTGATTATTAGAAAAACTTATTACAATCATTAAAAGATTAAACAGCATACAAAGTTTTGAAACAAGATCAAAAGTCCATAGAAAAATATTTAAATGCATTTATTTTTAATTTATAAAAAACATCATCGTATTACGAAACAACATAATTATTTTTTATAAAGCAGTGATTCATGTGCACCACGTTTACATGGTTTACCAAAAGTTCATAAAAAAGATTTTCCCAGGAGATCTATTATTTTTTTTGTTAACTCACCGCTTATAACTTATATAAATATTTATATTAACTATTATCACCGCTAGTTGGCAAGAATAAATATATTTTTAAAATTTTTTACCAATTCGGTGATTTATTAAAAAATCTTAATGCAGTCAATAATGAATGCATGATTTCGTTTGATGTAGTGTCATTATTTACTAAAATTTCTATTAATCTTGCAAAAAAAATGTTACATTTGAACTGCAAATTAAAGCTGTTACATTTAGTAAACGTAGAGAAATAGCAATTAAAGATATTGAAATAGCTTTGAACTTCTGCTTAAACAATACGTGTTTTACATTTCAAAATTTTTATCCACAAATCTTTTGTCTTCAATTTATTTGTTCATATATTTTATATCTCATACTCCAAAAATGAAACAGATACAAAATATTTAATTAAGAGATGAGCACTGCAGAAAAAGGGACTCTCCATGGACTCTCTCTATTATTCTTACTATGGAAAACTAGGTCATGCAGAACATTAAAGTCAAAGCAATAAATTCTATTTTGCCCCTCCAAAATTATGGGCAAATTTGGTAGGTGATACATTTGTCATGATAGAATCAGATATGGTCAAAACTTTGAAGCAAGCATCAACTGTACCATTGAATATGGAAAAAAGAAAATTTACCACATCTAAATGTGCTGGTCATGAAATAGAAAGGTGGAGTATGGAAAACAATAATATACAAAAAGAAACCTTTGCCATCCGTTATTTCAATTACAAATTATGCCATTCGTAGCAACAAAAACAAGTTATTATTGTGTGTTTATTCATTAGAGCATCTAAACTGGTTACGAAATCTAAAGGTTTTAAAGAAGATGTAGAAATCCATCCATTTAAATTTATGAAACGTTTATGATGAAGAAAAGAGCAAATCTTACAAAGGATTAGTGGATCTGCCTTATTTACCAGGTATAACTGAAATTTTAACCCAGTCGTAGAATTCACTCGATTTATCTCTGATCATGTTTGCAATATCTTTGATTTTGCCAAGCTTGTTTTTACAGAGATAAATCGAGGTTTTATCTGAGAAATATATATGGTTTATCTTTGAGATAGTCAAAGTCGTTTTTTTTAAATATAAATTATACTTGATTTATAATAGTTTTACTCATGTATGTTTACACAGATAAATCATACATGTTTTATGAATTTTATATCTTTGATTCGATCAAAGTTATTTTTTTTAGTACGATTTATACTTGATTTTTAATTGTTTTAAACATGTATGTTTATATAGATAAATCATGCATGTTCTATGTATTTCATATCTTTGATTTGGCCAAAGTTATTTTTTTTAGTATGATTTATATTTGATTTATAATTGTTTTACACATGTATGTTTACATAGATAACTCATACATGTTATATGTATTTTATATCTTTGATTCGGTCAAAGTTTTTTTTTAGTATGATTTATAATTGCTTTATATATGTATGTTTACGTAGGTAAACTATACATGTTACATGCATTTTATATCTTTGATTTGGTCAAAGTTATTTTTTTAAATATTATTTATACTTGATTTATGATTGTTTTACTCCTAAATGTTTACATAAATAAAACATACATACTGTATATATTTTATATCTTTCATTTGGCCAAGCTTGTTTTTAAAAAATGAATTATCTTTGATTCGTAAGTGCTTTGCATATGTATGTTTACATACGTATATTACGCATGCTTTATGCATTTTTTATTTTCAATAAGCCAATCTTGTTTTCATAAAAACGAATTATATTTCATTTTTATTTATGAATATATGTTTAAAGTTTTATCTATATTTACGTATGTAATAAGCAGTGATGGCCTCACAAAAGAGGAGCCCAGTGCAAGAAAAATATAAGGCCACTTTTTTTCCAAATGTTTTTGGCCCTCCCAAAAAAAGATCATCATTTTAAAGGAGGCCGCTTTTTAGTGTTCCAAAATAAAGTGATTTTCAATAAAAGAAAGTCTCAATTTGTGGGGTCAACTTCATAGTGCCAGTAAAAAAAGATAGAGCATTATTTTGCTGAGGGGATTTACGCATTAACGCTTTTAGGGGGGCGGTGCGTACACTGCGTTTGTTCCATACTAAAGCCATCACTGGTAATAAGCAATCTGTATCTAGAGCATAAACAAATTTGTTTTATAAGTAGATTATGTCTATTTATTATTGTTTTACTATTTTTGGTAGTAATTGATAAACAATTTTAAGAAACAAGATATAATAATTAATCGACATTTAATTGGCATAATTCGGTATAGTTGTTATGATCTAAAAAAGGAGTGCCCTTTTTACTGTATTTAAAAAAATTTGAACTGTAGATTTTGTAAAGGCTTTTCTCAGCCAAAAAACAATGTAATGAATTCTCTCCGTTAGGTAGCGCTAAAGTAAGAAAACCATTGTTTGGTTGAAACTTGAAAATTATTTTAAAGAGATGTGTTTATTGTCATAATATGTATTCGTTGAAATTATTCACATAGATTTTTTTAAACATTTTTACGTTTGTACAGTGGTTAAAATGAAAAAAAATTTAAAAGACAAAAAGAGAACGGTTAAATATGTTCAAAATAAAAATCGAAGCCGTTTCTGAATCGTATTTAAAAAAATACTATTTTCGGTGCGTATGGATAAATTTTACTTTTTTTTCTGTAAAATAATTGAAAGCTTAACCACTTAACATACCAATTATTTTCGAGTTGGTGGGTAAAAAAATGTCTAATTTTTTTAAGGCTTATTCGGTTTCTGCTACACATACGGATCATTTTAATACCAAACTTTGTGCTCAAAGCTAAGTATTTCTTAAGATATTGACATTTGAAATGTTGTATATTCCAAAAAATCGTAGGCAAAAAAGCAGTAGAAAAAAGACATTGACACAACAGTAAATTAACCAAAATCATAACAAGGCCATCAAAATGCAGTCCTTGTGTGATACGTCTGAAAACAAGGTGCTACACATAGTCCAACATAACAATCATTGCATTGGTAGCGGCTTTCGCGACGAATTTTTTTGCCGTTGCTGTCTCGTTTTCGGCTACACACAGCACAAACTCTGTTGGGACAGTTTTTCTTTTCAGTGGCTGGGACATAACAAGGGAAATGCCTTTCTGTCAGTCGTAAAGGTGTTTCTGTTTGGGATGGTCTTCCAGGTCTAGGTGCATCTGTTGGTGAGTGATATTTTCCAATAATATCCTTTATCAGATCAGTTCTAAAAGAAAGGGGTGTGTGTTTCCCACCACACTTTATGTACAAAACATAAGAGTTCCAAATCGCCAAATCAACCAGGTGGAAAAAAATCTTCTTATAATACTTTTTCCCCCTTTTTCTGGGGGTGGGGTAGCATGACAAGTGTTGATCCACCCTATCCATCCCACCCATAGTATTGTTATAATCCATGACAAGTTTTGGCTTTTGAATGGTTCCCTTTCTTGTTGTGACATCAACCATTTCTGCATTGTGTATAGTTGAAAGGAGTGTTACATACTTTTTGTCTTTCCATTTCAACACCATCATTTTGTTTTTTATGTAGGCAGACACTTCACCTTTCCTTAGTTTTTCTTTTTTTATTCCAACTGGCAGATTTTTTCTATTCAGTCTGACAGTTCCATACATATCAGTTTGATCCTGCACCAAAAGATGTCCAAGTTGTGGTGATGTATAAAAATTATCAACTGTAAGGCAATAACCTTGGTTGAGCAAAGGCTTCATCAGAGTCATTACCACTTTGGTAGAAACAGGCAAATCATTATAGGCTGCATCAAAAATTGTACTTGCCCCAGTGTATATAATGAAATCACAGACAAAGCCTGACTTTGATTCACAAAGCATGTAATACTTTATACAAAAACGGGCTCTTTTTAGTGGGATGTACTGTACCCAGCCCAGTCTTCCTTTGTACAACATCAGACTTTCATCAATTGTGACATCTTTGTCTGGGGTGTACAAGTTCTTACACTTTTCTACAAATCTGGAATAAACTGGCCAGATTTTATTCAGCTTTTGATTAGGGTGGGTAGCTTCGTCGTATGTCCTGTTATTCATGAAGTGTAGGTATTGCTTTATTTTTTGGAATCTTTTGAAAGGCATGCATTTCCTAACAAATGGAGTTTCCAACATTGGATCTTTGGTCCAGTACATTTGCTGTTGTGGTTTTTGCACTACACTTTGCAAAAAGTTTACAGCCAAAAATACTCTGAATTCATTGGAAGAGAGACATTTCCAATCAGTAGATCCACATTGATCTGCATATGTGTTTGTTTCCTGAAAAATCAGGTCCACTATATCATTGTCAAAAAACTTTTCAAAGTACTGCAGTGGCCCAGTGGCTTGATCGACATCAAAGTGAACATCACTATTCCCAGTGAAGGGAAAAGGTGGTCGTGTCATCCCCTCATTACTAAGTTTTGTCCAGCCTACTGAATCTGGACCAATAGCCACAGTAGGTGCAGTACTGTCATCATTCTCTTCAGAAGAGCTGAAGTCATCAAAGCTAGTGTCACTTCCTGACACTTCCAAACTAATATCATCATCATCACTTTCGCTAAAATACATTTCTATCACAAAGTATTTTTCAATGCTAAAAAAGAAAGCACAGTCGTTATGTTACTTTTGTCCACTAACTTCCATTTCGTATTGAAGCAAAAAGCCCTCAGAAGGTGCTTTTCTCAAAGTTCTGATCAGTCAACCTTGAAATAATATTTATGTACCGATGGCGCTAATGATCGGGGACAAACGAATTAATACGGGCGAAAAAAATCATTTCAATGTACAAAACGAGATATCTCGAGCAAGCGCGTTTTTGCACAGACGTGCTTGCCCGAGATATCTCGTTTTAGTACGTTAAGTGGTTAACTTTTTAATCTAATTGACAAGCAAAAATGTCAATTTTTTAAATTTTTAAACTAGATGTTTGCGATTTATTGTCTAAACCAGATAGAGTCTTCTAATTATCTGTCTGTTCTTACTTACTTCACACGTGGTCTGATATAATAAAAGGAATCTTTATTGAAGTTTTAAACTTTACACATCTGCGCCTTCGATAACAACTGCGATACGAAAAAATGAAAGAAAACAACGAAGGACCGGCAACGTGGTAGCGACAACAAGAAAAAGGCGATTCATATGACCGACAAACGCGAATGCGGAGTCATGTGGCCACCGAAAGCGCAAGCACATATTGAAATCCGTAACATTAGTCTTTTAATAATTTTGCAATCAACACTTTTGTCAATCAGCTCAGATTTTTAGTTAATTATTCTGAATACTTATCCAGTGATAAAGCCGTCTACTATTCATACTTTTACTTTGTTTAAAAACAATTAAAATGTTTCACTAAAAGCGAATGCAATCACATATTTGCCTTCGGAGTTACCGGATGTTAATATTCGTTTGATGAAACTCAACTTGAAGGTTTAAAAAAACTAAAAGTTTAATTTTCATGTTTATTGCAGGGTTTTTAACCTTTTCATGATTGCCTTCTGGTAACAAATCAAAACAACTTTTGCAGTCAGGCAATGTTTTATCAAGTCCAGACGACAAAAAGATCTTCACTAATTTTTCGAAACGATTTTTATTTTCACAACCAGCTTTATCTTCTTAAGCATCAACCGAGACCTTTTTTTTGGTTTGAATTTAGCGTAAAAATAAATTTTTTTATTCGAACAAAAACGGATCAATGCGAATTCATAGCCTCCAGAAAAACAAAGAAGTTCAACTGAGACTATATCAAGTGTTAAACTAAATTCTATATTTCATGTCCACGTTTCCAAAATTGTATTCTTAATTTGCTGTTTCTATACTTGCAATTTTGATTATTAATTGAAAAACAATCAATCTGATTACATATAGAAAAAAAAAATGTCATTTTATAAACGTTTAAATTAACGTAATTTAGGAAGATAGGTAATTTTTAAAATCTACTTGTAATTATTAGCAATCAATAGCCAAGATTTAATCATTTATACTTGATAGTATACTTGCTTGCTAGTGAATATGTTTAACGCTTCGTTACAAAATTGTAATGCATTAATTCACTAATAGTCTGTTGAATTTTTTTTAATTGCCGTACAAAAGCTCGATCTCTTTGGGGCAAAAAGCAGTTTTTCGCTGCTTTGTTTCTTTGTGTTTATTACAATAACAATTAGAGCGGATGTCGGCCAACCCGACTTTAGTTTCACTCAGAGATTAGAAGGTTTCTTTGACACACAAATGACTTCGTCAATTTTCGAACGTAATTTTAAAGTCAAAGTTAAGATTCTCGACAATTGAAACTCGCGAAGCGATCTTTTTACATTTTCCAGAAAAGAAAAACTTATATAATTTTGGCAAGGAATAAATTTTCTTCAACCATATTGTGGCGATACTCAGCAGCACAATTAAATTCATAAAACTTTTATTTTTCAAACGTTTTCGGCTTCTTAAGCCCTTTTCAAGAAAAACTTAAACTTAAATGAAATTAACAATAATGCGTCAAAACAAAGAAAATTAATTTTGACGCATTATTGTTAATTTCATTTAAGTTTAAGTTTTTCTTGAAAAGGGCTTAAGAAGCCGAAAACGTTTGAAAAATAAAAGTTTTATGAAATTAATTGTGCTGCTGAGTATCGCCACAATATGGTTGAAGAAAAACTTATCTCAGCGAAATCTACTGAATGCTGATTTACCAGTTTTTACAACGCTTCAATGTTTGCAACTTATAAAGAATTTTTAAGATTCTCTCAAGGTTTTAAACAATTAGTTCAAAAATTTTTTTATTCAATCAAAAGAACAACAAATTATCTTTACCAAGAATCCAATTTCTTTTGCTTACATCTCAGAAACTATCTTCATACTTGCTCGATCATATAAAATTGTTTCAATTTGAAAATTGGTCGGGTTCATTGCTTTAATCACAATAATTTTTTTAAAAACTTTCCGAAATATTTCAGATCATAAATTTTTTTTACTTTGTCAGTAGTAGTAGTAGACCACATTAATAGTAGTCCTCATTGATGCAATATTTGAGCATTCAGGCGTGACAAATACTTAATTTTTGGAATTTAGGTTGTTTTATTGTTTATTGAATTAATTATATATTTTGTAAACGATAAAAAACCTAAAATTTTTTAAAAAAAGTCATTGAATCATAATGAAGTGAATTGCAACTTTATTGAAATACTTTATTATTTATACAGTAATCTTTCGGCCATTTCAACGAACAACACTAAAATTCTATTTAATATAGATAATATCTAATTCGTAATTCGAATTTTCGATTAGATTGAAAAGATAAATAACAACCAGGACAACCACTAAGTGATACAAAATATTCAGTTTTACTAAGTGATACAATATTGTTCCGCCAATCGCCTGTGTTTATTGTTTTATTTGTTTCATACGCTTTATTGAAAATTGGTGGACCATGGAACACTTGGCCTAGACGCGTATATAAACGGCGTTTTGCTGGAATCCGTCCTTTTTTGATTGGTAGTGACGGCAAAAAGGTCGGAGTAGATTTGCGTTAAAATTCTTTGGCTAGTGATTGAGATTATTTCCTCCGAAACGCATATTTAGCAGTGGAATAAAATTGAAACAGTGAATCGGGATAAATTGAGTAAACATTAATTAGAATTTCAAGAAACTGGTCAAGGGATAGGCAAAGCTAAGTTACTAGCCCTCACTTCGCTTCACCTATGAAAAGGAATCTAATCACTCTCTCCCTTTCCTTGACGTGTTGGTAGAAAGGCATGATTCAGAATTTCTAACTTCAGTATATAGGAAACCCACCTTCACTGGCCAATATCTACGTTGGAATTCTTTTAGTCCCC
The DNA here is from genome assembly GCA_963680785.1 of Diplosoma virens. Taxonomy (NCBI): domain Eukaryota; kingdom Metazoa; phylum Chordata; class Ascidiacea; order Aplousobranchia; family Didemnidae; genus Diplosoma; species Diplosoma virens. The sequence continues at coordinate 1,842,196 of OY796881.1, read as the reverse complement.
AGAAACGGAAAATCAATCTAATTGGTACTCTCGTTCACAGAGCTTTTATGATTTGTTCTAAAAGCAAACTGGACCAAGAGCTTGGCAAAATTCGTTCAATTCTTTTGGAAAATGGCAACCCGGAACGTGCAATCAATTCGGCTTTCAAGCAAAAACTTCAACAACTAAACTCTAACCCGGTCCACACAGTAAAAAAGTGTCCTGTCTACCTACACATCCCATGGATTGGAAACGTCTCGATGAAGTTCGAAAAGCAGATTATGTCTGCTGTGAAACGCTGCTTTTTCTCCGTCAAACCACGTGTTATTTTCAATACCCGACAGCTCCTTCCAGCGATTAAGAAAGACGTGTTACCTTCCCATCATCACAGCAATATTATTTACCAGTTTTTGTGCCACTGCGATAGTCGGTACGTTGGTCGCACGTCTCAACGGCTAGAAGAGCGAATTAAACAACACGTTCCTACTGTAGATCCATCACCAATCCTCGTGCCTCGGCCAACCGCCAAAGTCTTTCCTGCTCTTGCAAGACCAACACACGCCCACAACAATTTCACGAATCCACCATTGGTCAACATCTTCTTGACAACGCCCAATGCGTTATTCATTACAGTAACGAAAAATTTTCTATTCTCGCTCGAGGTCGCTCTTCCTTTCACCTTTCTGCTCTTGAAGCGACTTTGATTAAATCTCTCAATCCCCTTCTGTGTAAGCAAAAAGGATTCGTCTACTCTTTGAAAATTTCTTAATCTTTTCTCTCATTAGCTGACTTTTTTCAGCCAATGAGAACTCTACTTTCTTCCTTTATAACTTAGTTCGGTTTCAATTCTGCTTCATTCTGACGATTTCCCCTGAAGAGTGTCAGATGAAAAGCTTTGGAAAGAAAAATCTTTTACTTCACGCAATCTTCAAATTCTGTACCACCAAATGCTTCTACTCGTGGCTCCCTAGAGGGGCCAAGGGCCCCGGTTGAAAAACCCTGGTCAACACACTTTTATTAATTATTGTTGTCCCAAAAATACTGTGTTTTTGTATACCAGTTTTTAAGATTTTGAGCAACAAAAGCTGACTTGGAAGTTTTTTTATTGAAGGGCAAATGTTGAAATTCTCTTTCGCATCTTTTCAACCTCACCAACCCCACCTGGCTTATTAAGAATGAGCTAACAGTATGTCGTTAAATAAATTGTTAAATTCAAAATCATCTTACTCACCGTTAGCTTTAAATACAAAAAATGTTGTAACACAAATTAAAGCAAAACAGACATTTTTATAATTCATTATAGACCTATATCAGGTTAACCTTTAACGGGTAGAAATATTTTTCACGCATTAAAAGTCGAAGTGGGTCTTTTTGACCCAAGCCTTAAATTTTTGAATAAAGACCATTAATAAGACCAAGCCTTAAATAAAGACCAATTATCTGTTGTCAAGTTTCTGCCTGTGCCAACGATTGGGGAAACCATACGAAGCGTAATATCATGTGGTTTATTGGAAAGCTGAAATGGACCTTCAGGTTGTTTTCCGACATACACTTCCATGTTGCATATGTAATTGGTCTTCGCGTCACATAAGCACTGCAGTTTTATTCCATACTTGGCTGGTTTCTTTGGCATGTATTGCACAAAACAACACCTGCCTCTAAAAGCTTCTAGTGCTTTATCAAGTGTCAAATGCTCTGTAGGACTGTACATCTGACGGAAAGCTCCAACCACACTTTCAAAAATGTTGCGAATCGGGGCCAGACGGTCGGTTAAACGGCGTTCTTTTCTTGTGTTACTATCATCAAATCGCATATGGCATAAAAGAAACTTGAAGCGTTTGTAGGTCATTACAGATCGCAGTAAGTCCATTCCTGTTCCATCAGATTTCCATAGGTCCGCAATATCATGGCGAGAAGCTTGCTGTGCACCAGAGATTACTAAAATTCCCAACATTGCCAAAATTTCCGAAGTTGTTGTTGCAGTAACATCGTACTTGGACGAATATCGATCCTTTATTTTCTCAATTTTCTGGTTTGTATGATCAGTAATTTTGGCAATCACTGCTGGAGTCATAAAAAAACTAAATATGTCCAAAGGAGTTTTAGCATTTTTTGCAGCACCAATTGGTCCAGGCTGTGTTGTTATTATGTTATTTGCACTACGCCTAACATTTGAACGAAAAGGAGTTTCTTGCCACGTAGCTCCAGTTTTGGCAAGTAGAATTCGTTTTACTGGAATTTCATCATCGTCGCTTTCGCCATTGTCATAAGAAAGTTCTTGCTCAGAGTCAGAATTGTGTTCTGTTTCTTCAATAATCTCCTCCTCGTAATCAGAATCACTGAATTCTTCTTCAAAATCACATGAGTCCGGATCATTTTCTAGCAATTCCACTACATGTATTGTATCTAGTACACGTTTAGACGCCATTATAGCTCTAAATAATCTAAAAATGCAAGCATAACTTTAGTAACTTAAAGTGTCGAAGCGGGTCAAAATGACCCAACAGATAAATAAATCACTGCTCATTAGAAAAATATCAACTGCAAAAAACTTTCAAATGTGCCACATGTCCGGCCCACTAATAGAGGCAGCTATAGAAAAGAACAGCCAATTTAGGGCAGCAGGAACAGAATTAACAATCAATATGTAGCCTTATGGGTCAAAAAGACCCATTTCGACTTGTTAAAGGTTAAGCCTGTACACAAAATAAAAACTTTTTTTTGCTACTTTTATCATTTTACAGAAGCAATTAAGCAATTAAATATACGGAATTATTGCAACTTAACTGCAGACCATATGGCAAAAAAAAAGCATTTCAATCGACGAGCAACAGAATATATTTAACGTGCAGTTTCTCTTTTTTTCCAGCATGATCTCAATGTTTAACTTTGTGCACTAATTTGTCCTTTTCCTAAACCTGAGTTTTTGCACGAAATGTGAATCAAGAAAAATTTTAATGCTTTAGCTGTCACGTTTACGAAAATTTATTGCGACAAAGTCATTATTTTGAAACAACATTTTTTAGTTTTTGGTTTAATAACTAAATAAAATATTTTTAAGAGTTAAAACTGTTGAATCACTTACAATTATTATACGAAGGAATAAAAATATATCTATACGAAGCTGCGAACAATTACAAAAAGTTTTTTAATTTAAATTTATTTAAATTAAATTAAAAAACTTTTCTTCAATTATTGAATTAAAAAGCTTTTCGCAAAAAACTTTTCGTAATTGATTGCTGCTTCATTTGAGTAATTGCTCTATTCCAGTGGTTCCCAAACTTTTTTTGTTCACGGCGCCCTTCGAAAACTTGTCAATACTCGCGGCGCCTTAATGAAGCCAAAATTTGCAAATTTTAAGTTTTACCAAGAAATTGTATTTAAATCATGCTCATTATTCAAAATGCACAAAAATGTCAGCATTATTCGCAAAACACTAAAAAACATTTAATGTGAGCAGTAAGCTTGTTGCTCTATGCACATTTTATTAAACGGCGGTGCAATGTTTAATATTGCAACACGCAGCGATGCTTTGACCTGATTACTACTGCTGCAGAAAAACCGGCTTTACCCAAGTATGACGTTGCAAAAGGCACAAGAACACCGGGAGCTTTACAGCCTACAAGTAAAACCCAGATCGAGCCTTAACCCAAAATGAAATGAGTAAATTAAGGTTGTATAAGCTTTTCAAAGTGAGGTTAGAAGAAAGATCGATAAATTGTTCAGCTTTCAGAGATGTAAACCCCTGAGAGGCATTCTACAAAAGGATTCTCGACAAAAGGATACTATCCTTGCGCGTCACACTATTGAGGCGACTCGTGGGCTCGGGATGAGGTGCTGGTGCTAAAACACTACGCACAGCTACCTTATCTCTAGTCTACTCAGCAGCTGAGTACTGTGCGCCAGTCTGGTGTCGCAGTGCTCACACTCGCATCATCGACAGTGTCTTGAACGACGCCTTGCGTATAGTTACTGGATGCCTGCGTCCCACTCCAACGGACCACCTACATGTACTCTCAGGCATCCAGCCAGCTGAGCTTCGCCGATTGGGAGCGACACTCTCCTTGGCTTACAGTGGATCTCTGGACCCCGATCATATCTTGCATGGTCTTTTAAGTGGGTCCTCAGATACTCGCCAAGTAAGACTAAGATGCAGACGCCCGTTTGTGCCAGGTGCGTGGAATCTTTTGGACAACCTTGCCAAAATTAGCATCCGCGCCTCTGAATGGACAAATCACAAATGGAAAACGGAGTACTATGAAAATGCTTCCAGGCTCCGTGCTTTTTTGCCCGAGACCGGTGCCAGGGCTGTTGAGATGGGCTTACCCCGAGCAGCTTGGGTTAAGCTCAACCGCCTGCGGACTGGTGTTGGGCGATTCCATTCGTCCATACACAAATGGGATCTCGCTCCTTCACCGAATTGCGAGTGTGGCGCCTTTGAGAAAACCGCAGACCATCAGCGTGCCCTATACATCGGGCACCACATGGAGCACGATAGGTCTGACGGTTTTGGATGACGAAACTCGATGCTGGCTTAATAACACCACTGCCAGCATCTGATTCAGGCAGTGCAACAGTCTGGGGTAGCAAAAGGATAAACCCTCGGCCCCAGTCCTGCTTGTGTCTGGACCTGGAGTGGATGTTCTTCAAACGATGACGACGACGACAACAAAAGGATTTACGAGTATTATCCAATTGTGCTTCTCCATGTCTTCAGAAAAATATTTCTCAAAATTCGAGATTAGAGCATCCAAATGCAAACACATCACAGTCTTCATATCACACTCATCGGTATTCTGCAGGGAGAGATTGCCAGATTGCGAGTTTAAATAAGATTTTAAAAGTGGAAAGTTATCACATTACTCGTTATCTATCAGCAGATCAGTTTGTCACAACTTTTTCTTTTAATGGCTGTAATTTTGTCACGGAGTTGCAGAAGGTGAGTTTCTTTTCCTTGGAGGAGATGTTTAATTGATTTAATTTTTAAAAAATACCACAGAGATACGCCAATTGAGTCAGGAAAACTTTATCCTCAAAGTAGTAGCAGGTGCATAGTTTTCTTCTTTTAAAAATATGGAGTTTCGTTTCTCAATTCGTACACACGCAAAAGAACTTTGCCTTTGGAAAGCACCTTGCACTACAATAAAAGAATAAATTGTTTTGCTCTGCTCCTAATTCATTGCAAAGACGTTGGAAAAGCCGAGCTTTAAGCAGCCTTACTTTAATGAAGTTCACAGTTTTGACAACTGCTTTAAGCACTCCATTTAGGTCGCCACTGAACTGTTGCGAAGCCAGCGCCTCACGTTGTATTAGGCAGTAGGTCCATTTTACGTTAACGGCAACGCCCTGCACTAATGTTTGCAGCCCGCCAAAGCGGCCAGACATAGCTGGGGCGCCATCCGTGCATAAACCAACGCAATATTTTCACTGGAGATTATTTTCCTGAAAAAAATTGTTCAGTATTGCAAACAATTCATGCGCTCTACAATTTTTTAAAATGGGTTTACAAAAAAGTAAATCTTCAACGATATTGCCGTCGTTATTGATAAAGCGTACGCAGTAAATCAAATAAGCATCTTTATTACTGGTACTAGTTGTTGCCTCATCTAACTGTAAGCTGAGTTCATTTCTACGCATTTTTGGTACTAGCTGATCATTAATATTATTCGAAATTTTATCGCTCCTCTTACTAATGGTGTTGTTTGAGAGTGAAACAGCTTTTAGTTTTTAAGCAGCTGATTCTCCAATCATGGTCGAAACTAAGTCAAGAGCAGCAGGAAGCACAAGTTCTTCCGCAATGGTATGCAATCTTTTACATTTCGCGATTCCGTACGCAACTTTAAAAGACGCAAGCTGTGCTTTGGCTGGTGTTTGCAAAAAATTTGAAAGTACGACCGACTGCTTATTAATTTCTGATAACTTACGAGCAAAAAACTCGCGTGGTTTTCTAGATAAGTTATTGTAACTTACAACTAACAAGAGGTTCCACACAGCTGCTGCTTACCACACAATGTAAAATTGTAAAAAGCTGCTAACAATTTTCACACTGCAGTTTTTATGAGAAAAGCAGTAAATGCAACAACTTTCACAAATTTTCGCGGCGCCCCTGACAAGGTCTCACGGCGCCCAGTTTGGGAACCGCTGCTCTATTCTAATACTAAATTATGTAGAATTATTCTATTTGAATAAGATCATTACTATCAAATCAACAACACTCAACAAACAATCAAAACTTACCCGAAAGCATCACCATAAAAACAACAAATTTTCTTTATCGTCCGTTACTTAATCCGCTTATATCTCTCACTATCCTTTGCAATGTGTTTTACTCATTTAACTTTTTACGATTCTTTTCTCGTGGTCTTTTCGCAGTTTTGTAGATTTTTTTCTTTTTCCTTTTAAATCCTTTACAATACGCCTAACTCACCTTCCCTCATTTTTAACCCTCAGGAGGTACCATGAGGTCTATTGGACACCAGCACAATTAAATTTACTATATTTGTTATAACTTTTTTCAAATTCTAAATTATCCATTTTGTATTTTTTTATTAATGATCACCAAAGTTAGGTATGTTTTATAAACTTTCTAATTTTTTCTATTTGAGAATTATAGCAAATAGAGTCTCATAGACTCAATGGTTTCAAACAGACAGCAATGTAACAATGTAGCATAACCCGTATTTTTATTTTTCAGAAGTCGCTCCTATTATAAATCACTGATATAACATATTTTAGCAATTAGTACTATTAAAAATATTACAATCACTGCAAACCTTTTATTTATGCCTTTGCATAAGCATAAGCATTAAACCATTTGTCTTAGCTGACAGTCAATCATCATATTCTCTCAAATCAATAGTGTACACTGGAAAAGAAGTGCATTCTAGTCAAAGAAACACAAATCTTCCTCTTTCGACCAAAGTGGTTATAAATTTATTAGATTGTATTTCAAGGAAAAATCGTAATACTGTATAACCACAGATAATTATTACACATATATTCCACTGGCATAAGCATTGCACAAGCAGAGATTGACACTAGTAGGCCAATGAAAAAAACAAAAGACGCATACGTTGGTTGTTTATGCAAAAAGCAGAAATAGGCACTACATGCTATGGGTTCGATTATGAAAATAACTTCATGTAAAGTCCTTGCTATCCCCTACACCTAAAAAAGGCAAAAAAGCAGTATCCTATTTTTATCAAGTGTGCATTCTGCAAACAGAATGTACACGAATGTATACAAAAGCAACACGAAAAGAAGAGATCGATGTTTACTACAAAAGACCAAAGGTGGAATTGACAGTCATGATCAGAAATGTTCCCTGTTTACTACAGTTGGAAAACAAATCGCTGATTAATGCGGGTTTTTTACGGAATTTTAGACAGTTTCATAGAAAATGCTTGTGCTATTTTGGAAATAAATGATCTTAATTTTGGTGGAAAGAGAAATGATAAAAGAGTGTATTTTATGGAAAAGTTGCAAAACCACTAATCACTCCATATGCACAATGCAGATTTGAATAAAAAAAACACCTAAAACTATTAAGGTGGTTATAGAAACTTTAAGAATAATAAAATGCTGTAATGAAACAGTTGGAGAGCCAAGAGTAAGTGCAGCAAAAAAAGATGTAATTTGCAAAAAATGTCAAATTCACATTTGTGATCACCGTTATCTTATTTATTGTAGTAATTATACGTAACTGAATGGTATTTAGATATCACATGTATTTGGTAATAAAACATAAGAATAAAAGAAAAAAGTTAATTTTTTAAAATAAGTTTGTTTGTTACAAATGTCTGTATTTTGTTGTTTTTGGTTGACAACAGAACAAAAATGCTGGTAGATTTATATTTAATAAAGTAAATGGCCGCAAAATAAGTAATATTTTTATCAATTAAATTTTATTACTAATTTGTTCTAGCCAAAGTACCACGTTACTTACAAAAAGAAAAATATATAGCTTAATGTTTTGAAGAATTTGCTTATTATTAATTATTGGATGGATAAAAACACATTTAATAAACAAATATTCAACTTGGAGTCTTTTGAACCACATGGTACTAAATGTGTATCAAATTCAATAGTACCTCCTGAGGGTTAAATGAATACGAATCTCTATATTTGTATTTATTATATTTTGAGTTATTTTTCTTGTATAACGTCAGAGGAGTTGTATTATTTGCTTGATTAATTTAACTACGTATTATACATTCCACACGTATTATTTTTTACCACAAATAACTATATTTTTTATTTTCTAGTAACCACCTGACGATTCTATACAATGAAACAGACTGGTGTGGTTTTAACTATTATAGTGTAATGTTTAAATAAATATAAATACTCTTTCTCTAACCGTGTATTATTAAGCTCTGTACCGGCAAGTTGAAGCATTACTGGATTATATATATATTAAATATATATTTTAAATTGATTGAAGAAAATATTTGCATTATAGTAGCAACAATACCAATTCTTAACTAAAATATCTTAAAAATCTTATTGAAGCAGGTTGTAAAGTTTAATAAAGACTATTAAAATTAAAAGATATTTGTTTCTTGAAGTAAAAGATTTTTCTTCCCAAAGCTTTTCATCTGACGGCACATGTGTCAGATGAAAAGCTTTGGGAAGAAAGAAGAAGAAGAAGAAGAAGAAGAAGAAAGAAAAATCTTTTACTTCAAGCAATCTTCAAATTCTGTACCACCAAATGTTTATTCAGATATTTGTTTCTTTATATTTAGTGTAGCTTAGTGCTTGATCATACTTATCGGTTTTCCAGTGTGCAATGTAGTCTATTAAAAAAAATTTTAAGCACGCTTTGTGAAAAAAAGTCATAACGTTGGTAAAACAGCTCCCATAAAAAGGCGCTCACTAAGTACAAAATAAGCAATCAAGAAAAATATTTATTGAAAAAAATTCTAAGTTTAACTTGTTTATGCTAAGTTTTTATTTTTGACATTTTAATTTTATTTTCATGTTTTATGATCTTTTTCAACTTGCAAAGCGCTTTGAGGAAATATTGCTGCCGTACAATCAAGCATCTAATCGTCAAAATAAAAATTTTAAAAATTTTTGGTCACTAGCCAATACCTAAAAAAAGGCAGATTTTCAGAAAACTAGATAAATTGTAAAAACTGTGGCATATTATTTTATTTTTATCCGCTGCTTTTCCTTTTTCTATTTCAGATCAAAGTATTAATAGTTTCAAGTTTCAAACCCTGCTGCAGTTTTTCAAACTAATATAAAACCATTATTCTGTTGATGTTTTTGGCTCATTTTATTCCCTCTTAAGATTAAAACTACTGTATAAGACAGACAGAGGTTTGCAACATACGGCCCGCAGGCCAAAATGCGGCCCGCGGCACCTTTTTTTCTGTCTGCTTCTAGTGAACTAAACACGAGTTAGCAAATATTAAAAGAGAATTTCTTTGTAGTAAAATAAGAACCAATTTTGAAGTCGAATAGATGAACTTTATTCAATAAATTTTGTTAACCTGCTTGCTTATTGCTATTTTTGCTATTTCACACTAATTAAATTAGGACTACGAACCGTGGCAATTTATTCTTGTTGCATCATAGTGCTTGTTGAACTACTTGTTAAATGCAATGATTCATTTTGGAAATTAGCCTAAAAGCTTAAAATAAAGTAACAGAAGGAAGTTTGGTTGTGAAAGAAGACGATTTGGCAATGAGTGATGCAAAAACTACTTCACTATTCAACATACTGAAAACATAATTTGCCTGATTTTCCAAAATGCTATAGCATCTTCTTCTCGAAGATAGTATCTTCTCAAAGATTCTAATATTTTCTGCTAAATTTTGCCCGCTTCATATACAAATAAGTAAATTCGTAATTTGTGCTGGGAAATCAGCGTTTTATTGTGTTATTGTTTTCCTGTATTGTTTTTCCTAGATTGCACCTGACGAAGTGAGCAGTACCCCACGAAAGCTTGTGCCCAAATAAAAAATAGTCAACTTTAGTGCGCAATCTTTTGCTTCTCTCATTTGTTTTTCCTGTGTGACAGGAGTTAGTGAGATCTAATGCCTTACAATAATGATTCTTCTATTCAAATAAGCTACGTAGATGAGTGCTAGATGTAATTCTATTAGTCAGTGATCAGATTTGTAATTTCCGTTAATAAACTTCTTTCGTTGAAAAAAGTTATAATTTGAGTGATTGAAAAGTCAAGTTTGAGCTTTCTATTTGAATTCTTTTTGCTAGACATACCGTAGTTCTTACGCTCGCAGCAGTAGGGGAGACCGGAGCAAATTGTAACATGGGGTAAGAAAGGTCTAAAAAATGTGCCATGTTGACAGACACACCAGAAAAGGACAATCTGTTACAGCTCCAAACCAAGAAAAAACAATTTTTAAACAAACACTAAAAGCAAAAGAATAGTTTTGCATTACATTTCTTGAGCCCTATTTTAACATTCGTCCTGATGAGGAGTGGATGGTACAATGCTATGGTTACCTAAAGAGGTCACATTTAGCTTGTGGCGAAGATTTGAATACATATTTTTGTCACAAATGTGATTCTGAAATTTATGATTAGGCTAATCCAGCAGTGAAAAAAACTGTTTTAACATTTTTAGACAACGGCCAAATACCTCATTTTTTGTGCTTGATACTCATGTCTATTACTAAGCTATGTGTGATTTCGTTGTGTTTACTTTTTCATATTGTTATTTTCTTCAAGTTCCATTTATATTTAAACATTTATTAGTGATTTTTGTTGCTGGTGCAACTTACCCCAACTGGTGTTACAACTTACTCCTTTGACGGGGCACATTGTAACGCTTTTTTTAAATATTTAAATCGTAATTTTAACCACTAAGCTTTGAAAATCATTAATTTATTTTTTGATATTAATTAAGCAGTGACCTAAATTTTCATATTAAACAAAAATTTTGAAAAAAAACATTTATTATGGGAGAAATAGCAAAAAGAAAAAAAGTGTTACTACGTGCCCTGGTCTCCCCTACTATTTCGTGAGCCGGAAGAACAATAACAAAGTGAGTTTGTTACGTTAAACTTTACTAACCATTGTCACAATTTTATTAAATTTGATGGGTTTTAAGTAACAACATTGTAAAACTCTAGTTGACTGCAATTTAATATGAAAAGAAATTATCAAAGCGGAGCACAAAAGAGACAAGCTAAGAAGAAACGTCAGCATTCGTGAGACGGAATCTACTCCCCAACTTGTTGACGTTAACAGTTTCAACAATAGTACCAATCAAGAAACTTTCGATACTATTAAAAGATAGATCAGATACAAGCAAAAATGACAACTTTCCCACTATTATTGTAAACTCAGAGACCAAAAAAGCAACTATTGCAGCAGGTCCCAAACAATCTAAAGGACCTTTCCCTAAAGATCCGCTCCAAAGCGGTCGTTTATTATGTAACACAATCAGGTCTAAAACTACAAAGATATTGGTTATGTTATTTATCAATCATGGACCGTGTTAACTGCCAGCCCTGTTGGTTGTTTTCTCATCAAAATGTCTCTCCAGGGACTTCTTATGCACATCAAAATCCTTGGATTCAACTGGTTAAAATGACTGAAGGCATTTATTACAGCGAATTCGAAGTCATGAAAGCTCCACACATCATATGGAGCCGTGTGTTATATATGAGCAATGGGGAAACAGGGAGACAATAGAAGAAGCGCTTCCCAAGTCTTTGCCGGAAAAAACAAACTTTTCGCAAAATGTTTTGAAAAGACTAGTGAATGTTACGTTGATGTTAGCAAAGTGCAACATACCTTTTCGCGGATCCAGTGAAGAACTTTCAAAGGATAACAAGGGCAATTTTCTCTCTATCATTTAGCGGACGGGAAATACTCCGGCTTGCATAAGAAGATCCCAGACGTCGATCCAAATGCTTACTACTTGCATTATGCTTTGTTGGTGTTAAAAGATGCCATGGAAGCCGTGACTGAGACCCATCAATTCTACGACATCATTGAGTCGGTATATAATTTTTCGGACATGGTATTGTGCGGTGGCAAAAGCTTCAGAATGTCCATTATTGCCGCTATTATTGCCGACCGTTATTGCTCAAATCCTACATTAAAAGTGTTAAATCCAACTCGGTGGTCTAGTCGATATAATGGTGTCTATGCTTTATAGGAAAGATTTTGTGACGTTATGAAATGCTTGACTCACATAATACGTACTTACCAGCACAAAGCCAAAGGAAAGAGATGAAGCTATGGCAAAAAAGAAACAGATAGAAAACTTTGACTTTTTATGCATGCTGGTTGTGCAATTCAAGATTTTGCAGATCGTCAACATTTCTTCGAAAACTATGCAGTGTAAAACAATTGACTTAATTTCTGCCCCTAAACTTCTGAAAAAACTGCTGCTGAATACATTGCTCAACTCAGAAAGAGTTTTGACGCAGTACTAAAAGAAGCTTCTACTATTGCTTTCATAGGGTTTCCCAAAACAGTTTTTAAAAAAAAGAGCAAAGAAAACAAAAGCCCCACTTCTATGAAATATCCGAAAGAATAACGTTAAGCAACCCTACGAGGCGGTTTTGCGTAACTGTCTTTCTTGCGATGGTAGACATACTTTCTTGCCAACTAATCAAATGAATCAGTGATGACGTCATATCAAGTTTTGGGTCCAAGTTTTCTATCAAATGCCTCTTATCTGGATCTTGAGGTTGAAGCAAAAAAATTTTCTAACAAATTTTCTGATAACGTCTCTTCGTTGTTTTCTAGCCAAATGATCTCCATCAAAACATGGTTTAGAAAAAAAATTGCCCATTTAAAATCGGTTAAAAAAATGGCTTCTTTTTTTATTGTTGATAATGCATCAGTTGCCACAACTTATTCTGACGTTTGTACAGCATACATGATGTACCTGTAATAGTTGCTACTGCAGAGAGGTCTTTTTCTAAACTCAAACTGATCAAAACCTTCTTTCGAAGCTCCATGTCCCAAGAGAGACTTAGCGGTTTGACTCTGCTATCGATAGAAAATGATCAAGATAAAAATTTACATTTTAGAAAAGTTATCCAGCAGTTCGTTAGTGCAAAAGCAAGACAGAAAAATTTCAAGTTTCCAATCACCTGCAGGTTAATTACATTAGCCTACTTAATTGGTCTCAACATGTTGTGTTTTATTAGTTTGTGTCTTTTGTGGTAATGTCAGTGTACTGTACGTTAATTCTTTTTGGGTTAAACAATTTATCAGCATTGCATAGCACACTCCATTTTACTGAAATATCGTTAATAGTGTTCACAAAGCACCTTGCCTCAAAAGTTGCACATAATTTTTTTTGTCATTATGAAACAATTTTGGTTTGCAACGTTTATTTGATTAAACTTTTATCAAACAATCAAAAAATTGTTGTTGTAGCCTGCCCCCACAAAATCCTTGCTATGCCATTATTTCGATTTGAATACACTGCAATCACAAAAATTATGTTAAACCGTGCATATTGACGACACGTTCTTTCCGTTGGAGGTCGGTTACCCCGTCAACTAGATTGCTTCTTAGAACTCACCTTCTCGGTCGGCTACTGCATTTCTCGTTGGACAACTCTATTCTTTCGCGCTTTATTGTATACGAAAGCACACGCAGCTACGAAGGCAAGCGGTTTCCTACATGTTAAACAACAATAATTTTAACAGGCTTTTACACTTAAATCATACGTAAACTGAGCAGACTCACCGAAACAATACTCCCTCCAAGTTTACAATAAGAAATCTCAAAAATTTGCAAATATCAAGTGCTTGTCTCAATCAAGATACATAAATTACCAGCAAATTTTAACAATGTTTATATTGCTCTAAGCTTTGTGAAACCACGTGCGCTCACGTCACAATGACTTATTTTTTCGTAGAAAGAATCGTTTTTGTTACATCTAAGTTACGGTTCAGCTGTTATCTCATTTCTTTTCTCTTTAACGAAAACTTACTTTAACGAAGTGAGATTAGTGGCGCCGAATGATAACTATGAATGAAACATGTCCAAAGTTACAGTGCAACTTTAATGAAACTTTATTCCAATTATAGCCTCTCATTTGCAAGCACAATAAACTTAGCTTTAGCCCCTTTTATCTGTTCAGCTCAATGCTTTTTTAATTCATTATTTCAATTGAAACATCTTTCTCTTACGCGGAGTCGTCAATGATTCCTGTGTTGAGAAAAACAGCTCAATTGAATACTCATTACAGAAAAAATGGGGCTCCACCTGACGAAGTTACGGCCCTGCATTGAAGGTCAATTACGGTTGGACGAAATAGAGCGGTTTAAAATGCCTTTGAGCATGCAAGAAGCATTTCATGCCTATGAAAAAGACACGGAGCATATTACAAAATTGAGCTTTGAGATATCTAAATTAATTGCAGAAAAAGAAATAGCCTACAGTGATTGTGAATTCATTAAGAATGGTTTGGAGTTGTTCATTAGACGTACATTTCCAGAAAAAAATGTGTTGCGGAGCAACTACTCTAAGTCTGTCTCAGTTTACAGTGACAAGGCAAATAGATGACCTTTCAAAAAATGTCGAACTTCTTTAAAGCAGAAAATAAGCCAATCTTCTCCTTTCAGTATTGCTTTGGCAAGATTTACCGACGTTAGCGATACTGCGCAACTAGTTTTTTGGTTATCTCATTAACCCTATTAAGACTGAGGGGAAGGCTGAAACTGCCCACGGTGTTAAAATGCTGTGTGCTGCTCAAAAACTAATTGCACGAATCTTTTCAAATTTTATGACTTTTCCCGAATTTTATTCATCTAAAAGTTGGTGCAATTTTTAAAAATATCGCTCAAGTAATTTTGGAGTTATTAATAGTTTGTTGACACCTAGTCAGTAGTTTTTTGACTATTTTATAACACGTGAGAAAAAAGCAGCCAAAAGCGATAAAAAGGCAAATTGTAATCTGTTTATCAAAACAATTGAGACTAAACCGTTCATTAACTATGTTTACTCAAGCACTTTACGAGGCAATAAAACGCTACCAATCTCACTTTCCAAGGAAGTTGTTTGTGTAGAAAAAGAAGTAAATGTAGATTTAGATTTCTTTTCGTATAAAATTTTCTAACAAATTCGGATAAAATCCCGACCACTTGATTTGGCTTTATTATAAAAGTTGATCTTACAATCGATCATACACTTCAATACCTTTGGTAATATGGCTATTGGAACAGAATATTACTACCATCGGAACTATTCAAGCTAAGCGCAAAGAAATATCCAACGAAATAAAGCAAGTGTGTAATAGAGATATTGGTTTCTATAAAGTTTTTTGGAAAGAACCTGAAAAAAATATCAACTTCAATTATTTTATTGTAAACTCTAAAACCACCGGAAAGCGAAATATTGCAATCTTATCAACAATGCACCCAATTTTTTAAATTTCAAAAAATTAAAAGACGAAATCCGCTTTATACAAGTTATGTGATTATACGAAAGGAGGTACAGACATTGTAGACTAAAAATTATTTTCATTTGAGTAAAACCAAGTCTCGAAAATGGACCACAATTGCATTTTCGTATTTCTGACAATTCAATTTTCGTACGCATTTTTGTATTTGGGACCACAATTCTGACAATTCTAGCACTAGTACTTGTCGAGATATAAGCAAGCAAAGAGCGCGGGTATTTTTGGCCCCCCCCCAGTTGTACAAAGTTTCCAAAAAGTCCAGTCTGAATAGGGTTAAATGAATCCATGTAGTTCGATTTTTTGGTCATTTTCATAACACGCTCAGTGCAACAAAGAAAAGTAGGCTGTTCTATTTGGAGTTATTTCAACATAAACTTTCAAGAAAGAAAAATGAACGCACACCTATCTAGATATTGTACCGTACAGAAAATAAGATATAAGAATGAAATAGTTGTTTACGTCAAGTCATTTATGCTAAATTTTAATATCAGTGCGTAGTGTTGTAAAATAATTTTCACTGCTTGTTCTTGTTGCGAGCAAAAATATAAAAAAAAAGCTGGAGCAGGGATCTTTTAACTCTGCTACATTTGATGAGTCATCTGCTTGAATAAAAACAAGTTAAATAACCTCTGTTGGTGCGTTTTCTGTTAAGTTCAATATTGACACTTAAAAATGATTGCGTTATTTCTTGGGGTAATTAGAATTTTATTGGTTGATTTGACTTCAGAAACCTCTTTTAATTCTGTTAAAATTGGTCAAAAATTGGAGTTTGAATAAAGTTTCAAGAAAAACACTGATTGTCAAACTTCATTCCTAATAATTTTTATCATGGTGATATAACTTATTTTCCGCCTTAAAATAATTCAAAGTTTTGGTTATAACGAAAAAATCGCTTGGACAAGTTATAATCGCTTTTGTACCGTACTATTTATCAGTCTGCGTGCAATTGTTCAAATGCAACTTTCTTTCTCTTTTGCCAGTGGTGGTGACGTAATGCGCTTTATCTGCATCGCATGACCCAGTTAAGTGTAATCTGGAATATTCTCACTTACCATGGAAAATGTGTCCTAATTTTAACGCACGTAAGAAGCGTTCGAGACAATTCCAGCCGATTTGCGTCATGTGACTTGTTATCTATATACGAGTATATGCGAGTTGAAAAACCGTCAATGCGAAGCAAGAGACGACGACAAAAGAGAGACAAAACGAGAGAGACGCATAAAGCAAAAAGTGTTGCTTTGAGAGAAAGTAGAATTTGGGGCAAGTGTTGAATTTATTTTACACCAGTGTTTTGGAGTTGTGTTCTACAGTGGTAGAATTATTTGTGTTGGTTGAATCAAGTTATAGCGTTAATTTTGCTTTGAAGTTTGGAAAAGCGTGGAATAGAATTTTCGTCGGTCGTGATTTTTGTAATACATTCGTTCTTATTAGAGACAGTGGTCTCTGTTCGTCTGTGAAGGAGAGTCATCAACGAAACCAATCCGAGCTTTCGTTCAAACCAACTGTATAAAAGCTTCGGGCTTATAGCAAAACTACTTCTTGAGCCGGAATAAAATAAAATTAGACACAGCTTTGTTTCAGCGCAGGTATCCGGGTTATCTAGCTCAACTGGTCCTTTAGGATTCCCAAACAAAGTCTGTAACACTGATATTGGATATATACAGTATGGAAATGTCGAATGACATAGACTGACGCTGGCGCATAAAAAATGATACAATTAATTATATAATGTAAAATTTCAAGCGCATAAGTAATTAACAATCTTTCTTCGATTTAATCAAAGCAAAACCTGATATTTAAACCGATAAGTTAAAACAATATTTTTTCAACCAATTTAATTATTTTATTTTTCTATGCAAATTTAAACATGATTAAGATTGATGGAAAAAAAATAAGACAAAATAAGCTTCATACACAAACCCATCATTCGTTTTCAAGATTTAAAATTTTTATTGATTTTTATCGTATTTCAACTCTATTTATCCTCCAGACCCGTACAAAAACGTTGAAGGCGTTATACTAAGGGCAACTTTTAAGCGATACCGTACCTGGTTATTAAATGCTATATATGCAGGCCAGCAAGCAACCAGAAGATCTGGCAGATAATTGCTTTCAAAGATGCCAAGATATTGTAGTGGGTTGAAATTTTTAATAAGTTTTTCAGTTTTTATTTGAGACATAACTAAAATGATAGTCTACCCCGACTACCCTACTAGCCTGATTAAGCTAAGCCTAAACAAAAAGTCACAAAAGTCATACAAGTTGCAAAAGCGCTACTGGCTATGACGTTCCTAAACCTAACCTTACTTAAAATTAACTAGTACCAGAAAGATAGGGAAAGTACTGGTAAACACGTAACTATGACAAATGTCAATTTGTGATAATACTACTGTAAATCAAGAAACTCTTTTGAAGCTGCAATCGATACAAAAATAAAAACATGTCGCAATGTTTGCAAAAAAAGTTTTCAATGACCCTAGAATCAGACGGAGTACCGCGGTACTTTAAAAAAAGTACCGCGGTATCGTTAATTGGTAACAAGTACCAACGGTACAGATAGTGGTACTAAAAAAGTACCGCGGTACTTTAGTACACGGTACTACCCACCACTGCTTAAATTTAATAGAGATAGTTTAAGTAGTTTTTGAATTATAACTTGTAACTTTAGTGGGCTTCTGAAGCCCGGCCGTTGAGGAGTCAATGGCTCAAAAAAGGTTGAAGAGAATAGGGTTAAATATTAATTAAACACAACTTGCGTATTCTAGCAAAGGTTGCAAAAACCTACTAAATTTAATGTTTAATATGCTTCTGTATTTGTTTTTTATTTTATGGCTTAGGGTATTGTGAGATTAAATTGCATTTAAAATTTTTTTATAAATTTTATAGTCGCTATTTCCTTAAAGTTCTAGTTAAAATTTTTAATTTTCTAGATGATGTTTATTTTAGTAACTGAAATTTTGTAGAACCTACCTGTCCACGTCCTATTTGTACTAGTTGTTGGACTGAAAGTGATGTCTTGATTTAAATTTCCCTCCAAGTCCTTGGTTCACACTGAACAAGTAAACAAAATAATTGCATTAAAATCTAAATGATTGATTGATTGACTAAACTAAAAATCTTTTTAAAAATGCGTTTAGCATATTTTTCATGGAGTAAAAAGTAAATGCGTTGAAAAATTATTTTTGTTATGTACAAAAAAAGGGGTGACTATTTTTTAAAAATTTTAATTCCTCTTTCAAATAATTTTCGAGATACTAATGCTCAAATTTTGTATAATTTAACACTCTCCTGTGATGTCATGTCAACTCAAAATTCCACTTTTAAAAGAGTCAAAGGTTAAGATGATAATTTAAATAATGGTTGTAAATTTCGATTCCAATTATTATTTTAACACTGCAGTATTAAAAAATTTACTGCATTTTACTTGAAAGCAAAATTTCGGAGACATCTGTAAATATTTTTACGTACAATTTTTGTTGTCTTAGTTTACGGACATTTCCTGTTGTCTATTTTACGTATTTCACTGGTATAAAACTTATTGTATTCATCTGGAAGCAAAAATTCTAATAAAGACGTAATTATTAGTATGTGCAATTTTCGTAAAGCTAAGCACATAATATTTTCTGTGACCGATTTTACAAATCTAATAGAAAATATTTGCATAGAAATTTTTAGTAAAACTTGCTACGCAATTTGTTCATAAATAAACTTTTACTGAAATTTTTTACCGGATAATGCAACGCACTGTTTGAAATTACAAATCAATTGGTATCTAAATTTACATATGTGCATGCGAGTATGTTCTTGATCATACCTATGGCAGCAAAAGTACTGGCGAAGTAACTTAAATTTTTTGGATTTAATTCTTTTTATTTAAACATGTACTGGTACATAAAAGCAACGATAAAAACACTGTTGATTAATTTAACATAATTTTTACAGGTAGCAATCTTTATTGGTCTTCATCATGATAATTTTAAACGTTATTTTCTGTAATTCCAAACAATATACGTATATTTGTAAAACGTTCTAAACAGAAATTTTTACGTAATTAGCATCACCCAGTTACGACCCAAATACTTGATTTCGTTTTATCTTTATATCTATCTTCTGGACTTGGTAAAAGCAAAAATATAGTTATTGCAAAATTATTACTCTAAGTTTTAGATGCTAATTCGGTAAAATTTTTTAATGCATCTATAATGATACAACCAAATTGATGTTGTTCTGTACTTTTTGCATCAAAACAAACATCACAAAATCAATTGAAACAAAGAAATCTATTCTTCTACATATTAAGATTTAATTGGTGAACAAAGAATCATTTTGTTTTTAAATGATTTGCAAGCAAAGTCCCCATTCACTTCAGTTTAGCTTTATTGTAAATGTTTTTCAATCAATAGAACAGTTGATTTGTCAAACTTGCATGATAATAATTGTTTGAAACTACATTAAATACATCAAAAAATGATGTGGGGTATTGAGCAACAGCAACATAAACTGTATTAACTTTTGTATTCTACCAAAATTTGTAGTGATGGTAACCTAAACTAAATTTTTTTAGATTTTAGTTTTTATTTAAAACTATGACAAAATTTCAGAGCTGCTTTCTAAGAACGTCAAGCAAGGGAAAATGCTTTAAAATATCTTTTTCAAGAACACAACAGGATGGCGCGAGTAAGTATTGAACCTCGACTTTGATGATTGCCTTTACCATCATTATGGCACTCCTACTAACTCGGTTACTCTGCAACTACCTGATGATAACGCGGCAATCATAAACGTAAAAAAACAAAATATCACAAATTCAATCAATTTTTTAAATCTTTGATTGACATTTATACATTGCATTAACTTTATTATAATATAGTTATTAAAATAAAGTTTTTCATTTGAAACTCTTTTGTTAAATAAGTAACCTTAAAAAGGCTGTTTTGAAAAACTCGAACGTTTTCGTTTAACTCTCTTGTAAAGGTTTTGCTAGAATGAACTGAAGAACTGAAAATAGTATTGGGAAAATTTTAAAACTGATTCTGATTGGCTAAAAATTAAGATTAGTAACAGTTATCATAATAATTAAAAATATTTAATAAAGTAAAACTACGTTTAGTCGGCGTAAAAATTTTTTGCCAAAAAAAAAAAAAATCATGCAAGTTTATTTTAAAGTTTGGAACAAAAAAAAAAATTTTTACTCTTTCTGTCTACGTAAATTAGATTTACGAAGAGTGATAAAAATCGATTCTAAGACAGATAAATGAAAATCTTGCTTTAGAAAGAATAAAATATTGGTTGCCTTGTTGTGTAATCCACATTTTTGGTTGTGTAACGAATAATTTCCAATCGCCGAGTCACAATGCTATATAGAATTAATTGGTTTACTTAGGCGCTCTGGTTGTTTTCATTCTTGACCGGTGCTGTTCCAAATAGACTTTGGCACATGCTGACGATTTCTGTCCTGCTAACGTTGGGACGTTCGACCCACGTACCAACTATCGCAGTGGCACACGTATTCATATACGACATTACTTTGTTGAACGTCCTTATGTATTGTAGGTAAAACTTGTCTGGTAGAAAAGACCACTTGTTGTAGGACCGCTCCAAAGCAATTAGTGATAGATAATTTTATCTTTCTATCAAATGGCAGAAATTTTTAGCCAAGCCATTGTAATTTTAAATAGACAAAACATTTTTTTGGGTCTTCTTTACATAAATACATTCATAGATACATTTTTAAATAGAAAGAACATTTTGTTGAAAACGCAAAAGTTTTTTGGAAATTTTAGAATCAATAGGAAGGAATCATTTTTTACAAAAATAGAGCTAATATTGTTTAGTTTATGTCTTGGAGTAGGTTTAAAGCAAATTTTTAAGGCTCGATATGTGGACGTATCAATAAGATTTGTTTTTAATGGTTGTTGTTATTAGTATAAATGTAAAAATTTTTCTTTTGAGTTTCAAACTTTGAAATAAACTTGCCTAATTTTGTTTTTTTTGGCAAAAAATTTTTACGCCGACGAAACGTGTTTTACTTTATTAAACATTTTCAATTATTATAATAACTTTCACCAACCTTAATTTTTAGCCAGAATCAGTTTTAAATTTTCCAAATACTACTTTCAGTTCTGCAGTTTATTTTAGCGAAACCTTTTAAAGAGAACTAGACAAAAACGATCAAACTTTTAAAAACAGCCATTTTTAAGGATACTTATTTAACAAAAAAGTTTTAAATGAAACACTTGGCTTTAATAACTATTTTGAAGATTTGTACCAGCAAAAATATTTTTATCCTAATAGTACTTTACACTTGCTAGAAGTCCAATTGGTTAAACTTATTGTTTTTAAGTACAATAGTATTAACTGTTTAACGAAACTATTGCATTAACCATATATAATTTTGGTTTAGATCATGTTTACGAGTTAACTACAATTAAACGCATCTAGATGCACGCTTGTTTTTAAAATTTAACTTATCAAAATTTAACTGTAATCAGATCCTGGCATAAAGCCTTTTCCTCAACAGCCAATAATGTCATTAACTTATTTTTTATGAAGCGTTTTCAAATATAAAATTTTTTTAATTTAATTTTCAAATAAAGTTATCAAATTTGCTTGTTTATCTTTTTACCGCTCTTAGCCAAAGAAATTTATAAATTCCAAAAAATCATAAATTACGTGAATGGTTTTGATTGGTTGGAATTGAATTACCCGTAGTTTGTACTGAAAGTCAGTGTAAAACAATTAGTTTTACCAAAATTTCCAGAAAAACGTTTAACAGTGGATAAATATCGCACATTTTTTAACAATGAAAGCTCAAAACTCATAGGCAGTAACATGCTCAAGTGAATATATACATGAAATATAGAGTTTAAGTACAAAAGGGTGTCTACTTTTTTCTTTTAGTTGTACTTGAAAATTACTTTGAGTACGACTTTAAACATTTTGATTGAGGTAATTCAAATGGCAACAGAGATTATGAATCTCTCAAAGACATAAACAAACAATATCCTGCAGACGCTTATTCCAAAACAATAGCAATTCAAACTCGATAGAAATCTAACAAAGGGAATTGTCAATCACGCGGTCAAGTTGTTAAAATCAGTCCAACAACTGGATTTGTTTTTATCAATCAACAACAACATCATGAAACAAAGTATCTCAATTGTGAAGTTTGATTCTGTTGTTTTGTTTAAAATTTTGAAAAAAATTAAATTAAAATAATATCTTATGCTATATTTTCTATGTTATACGTTCAAATATTCTTCTTTCTTGATGGAAGCTGAGAAACGCCATTTAAATAGATGATACTGTTTTTAATAAATGATTCGCATCAGAATCTTAGAAGGGTGTAAGTTTATTGAGTTAAATTTACACATACACCTGCTTTTTTAATACTATTTTTTCGACAACTTATAGGTCCTAAAAATATATTATGATAGTACTGGATAATAGCAATAACATTTTAAAAAAATGATTTCTTTAATTTTGTGCCCGTCTGCGAAATGCGTAGGCTATTATTACCGATTCAATTGTTTTTATATAGCCACGATTGTGATTGTAATACTATTAAGTCATTTATTGTTATTAGATGATAGGGTAGTTAAGTTTTAATTTTTTTGAATTGACAAGTTAAATTCATTTACCGTAAATATAATGACAATTTTAACCGAGAACGAGTTTCTAAACAAAAGTTGAGCACTTACTGTAAACATATATTTATTGTTCTTTATAACTATCCGCTGATTATATAAGTCAAATAAACAGTAGACGAGATCACTTTAGGGAACTGAGTTGTCGAAAAGCAAATGTTGGGTTTCTCTTTCTTTATTGTGTTTTTAGTTGGCTACAGTAATTCCTATAGCGTTCCAGGTGAGAGCTTTCCCGAAAAAAAAGTATCTTAAATTTCTTGTTTAAAAAGAAATGTTTTTGTAAACATTTATAAAATTAAGTTTTTTTACGGAATTTTTATTGAACTATTTTTTTACAATGGAATACGAAAAAAATAAATGCAGCAAATAACAAATAAAAACCCAAAAAACAAAACTTTTCATTTTGGTATATATATTCTGTCACGTAATAAAGTGTTTAGAAAGAGTTTTCTAAACAGTGATCCACGGCACCTATTGAAGAGTTCCACAGGTTTTTCTCTAAATAACCATATGCATACGCTTTTTTCAAGAACACTCCTGAAAAATCGAACTAAATTGTTCAAGTAAGTTTTTACTTTCAACAGGGAGATGAAGACCTTTTTTTTGCGTCTCGTTTAGAAATACCTAAAATCTATGGACATTACGTTTAAAGTTTTTTCGTAAAGACATAAAAAAGTCTTCATCCCACTGTTGAAAGGAAAAACTTACCAGGACTTTAGTTGATGTCCCGCCTTTTTTTGGTCTTCACTAGGACTTTTGTAAAAATTTAGGCTCGGGATTTATAAGAGTTTCACAAAAATAGTCTATGGGTTTATGTGTTTCAACAAGCTTAAAAAACTTAATAAACCTCTCATCACAACTTTTTAGTTTTCTTCGTTTTATAATCCATTCTAAGAAATCATCTAAATCTACAAACTCATTGATGGGCTTAACAGACAGAATGAATTAAAAAGATTCGAAATACTTTGCTAATTTTCTTGTTTGATATAATCACCGGGAAAGCGTTTTAATTTTTTAACAATATTAACGCCTAGTGAACAATGCCTTTCCGATGTTTACTATAGATTTGCTTGAAATATTTTTTATCTGGTTTTCTTTCATGTTTATTTTTTTAGATTTTTTAAGATGCATTCCACCACCTAATCCCGACAATGGGTATTTCACCCCCATTGGAATTAAGTTGTTTCGGCCTCGAGATAGAATTTGGTTTGAATGCAATGATGGCTATACTTTGGTAGGGGAGCAAGACTTTACATGCGAAAACGATGGAAATTGGAGCCCTTCTGACTTCCCGATTTGCATTGGTGAGTGCGGAGAGTATAGCTTTTCTCTCTACTCTGACTCACACTTAATCGGAAAATATATTTTTATTATTTAAATTAATAAGAACAAATTAAAAAATTAAATATTAAATTTTAAATTTAATTGAAATAAAACGAATAAATACAGTATGGTATTATACGAGGTAACACAAAACTTTGTTTTTTGCTTAAATATTTATTAATACTCGTATTTATCCTCTTGACTTGGAGGGATTATAATTAGGACAACTGTCAAAGCGTTAAACCGATCTGCTTTCAGTAATGCTATGTATAGCGCTGTCTGATTTAAATTCTTTACGTGTTCCTTTAGTTTTTATTTTTAGATGGGACAAAAATTCAGACCTGTTTGCTGGGACCGCCCGCAGAAGAAAGCGCTGTAACGTGTCTTTTACAAGAACACAACCGATTATTGCATGTAGGTTTTGAACCGAAACTGTGTTAATAGCGTTCACCGTCGAAGCGATCCTCGTACTTTCTTCGCACACTGCAGACAAATGCTTTCGCAAACAATAAGTAAAGATTTCTATTCTATCGATAAAGAGGTTACTGGAATACATTGATAGTAAAATAAGGTTGTAGTTACTGTCATAGTGTACAACGTCTCCACATACAACTTTAGATTATAATATTTTAATGTTTTTTTAGTTCAAAACGTTTAATTTTGATTTTTAATAATGTTAATTTTTTAGAAAGGATGCAAAACAGAAAGTTTTAACATCACACCTTTGTGTTTATGGGCAGATTTCTTTATGTGAATAAAATTAAACATTTCGCTTTTTAGGTTGTCAAAGACCTCAGGTTCCACTTAATGGAAATCTGGAACCAATTCAAGAAATTTATTTTGTTGGTCAACCTATTCAATTTCTATGCGGAGAAGGATTTGAGCTTGTGGGATCCAATTTTTTGGAATGCCTTGATACAGGACTTTGGTCGAATAATGTTCCCCAATGCGTTCCAGGTATATTTTGTTGCCTTTTGGACTGAAAAGTTTAATTATATAAAAAAATAGTTCTGGTTTTATGACTTCCTGTATGACATCAAAGGTTTAATTCTACTGCAGGAATCGAAACAATATACTTTGACCATTTCAATGAAAACAAAAAAAATGCTAATGAGCAAATTGTAAAAAAAAGTTTTTTATTGATTGAGTTCCAAGTTCATTTTTTTGGTGGTACAAATCTCTGCACTGTTGATTATTTAATCCCTTTCCACATCTGGTGCAGCAAAATCGGGTATTTTTGGAAAAGTGTGCGTCTTTCTTGCGACACAGATCGAGTCAGTGATTTATTCCGACGTTACTTACAGCTTACTTGGTGGAATTGTGCACCAAAAGGGGACATTTCACTTTTTTCAGCGCTTTTGAAATCTCTTTTTGAAAGTTGATATGAGTCATACTCTAAAACTTGATGTAGTTTTAAAACATGAAAGCAGTCTCAACCACGGCTAGCCAGAAGTTTGTAATGGGAGTTTTGTGAGCCGAAAATACTATTACTAACAGTTAAAATAAACTGATAAGCTTTTTTGGTCTTTACTTTTTTTATCCAACACTTTTTCAATTAATCTGCGTAACTCTTCGTTAGAACGCTTTAAACCCAACCCCCCATAAATAATCCGATGGTCACTAGAGAAAGTGTTACTATGTGCGAAAGCAAGTTCCACAATTACTTTTTTTGCAGCAAATCCGTGGTCTATACGACGACAATAATGTATCGCGTAATTTACGCTTCTTTTTTTTGAATTGCGCATTTTGATGAGAAAAGCTTGGTCTTTCTTTTTATCCTTTCTCTTTCTTATTACCCTTTTTTCCACTTTTTTAATAGAGATTATTGTAAAGGATTTGTTTGTGACAGTAAGTGAGCAGTTGGCATTCTACTTTACATAGCTACTGAAAATATCTTCGTGCAATAATCGGCATATAAAAACAGGTGATGACTAAAAAAAGGGCTTCGCTTTTAAAATTAGCATCAATATAAAGATTCATGGATATAACTCTAAAATTGTTGGATTCGGTCTATTGGATTCCTGCAACTGGTGGATTTCTCACAATACTGATTTTTTTGCAAATCACCAGTTGGCAACCCTCATGTTTTAAAAGATTAATTGTTTCATGTAATTATTACTCCATAAGATGAAATTTCTATTAAGTTTTAAAGTACTGATCGTGGCAAAATAATTCCCAAATTATTGAATGACAAATTTTGTTTTTGCGTCACCAACAGTACAAATATATTTTCAAATACCCTATAATTTAATGTTTCCATTTTTGAAAAACGAAAAAAAAAAAAATTAAAAAAAACTGTTTAAAAAACAAAAAAGTTGTAGTTTAAACAGAAGTAGCAACATATCCAAAAATCAAATTTCTTCAGCATTGGCTCAAGTAAAAGGTTAAATGATTTTAGAATAAAAAATTAAAGTCACTGCAAAACATAGCTCATTATCGCAGGGTTTCTCAAATTGTCTGCTATCAAAGAGATTGAAGTGTACCACTAAGTTTCCATGTTTTGACAATAAGCAATCAAAGTTTTGGTCTAAAAATACCTTTTTGTGACTTTAATATTAATTAAAACTGTTTTAACAGACTACTTCAGTAAAACTTTTATAAGAAAGAGGTTTCATTTGCACGAAGCTGTTTTTTTTGCTGGATGTAAAGTTGTAAACAAATAAGTAAGCAATTTATGCTAATAAAATGTTTTTTTTATTTCATTTATGCTGAAACAACCTATATTAATGACTTTAATCGAAAATTGGCGGTGATACCGCGTTGCATTACAAATTTATATTAAGTTTTTTAAGCCTTCAGAAACAAAACCAAATGCTGGTGTAATGAACAATTAGGTTTACTTGTGTTTTTTTTATTACCGGATTTTTTTTAGTTTTTTATAACATTTAATAAGTAAAAAACCTTCCTTAACCCTTTAACGCCCAGAAGGACCGTATGGTCCTCTTTCAAAAAAGAACTTATTACTAGTGAACGCGTTGCAGAGGGCGCTAATGCTGTTTAGTATGCGTCTAATACATGTTGTGCCTTTGTTTGATACAACACAGCTGGTCGCACATGTTTTAGTCAGCTGTTGGGAAGCCGTGAGTGTGCATGCATTCATACGTTATTTGCCTAACTGTGAAAGTGTACACATTTAGCCCATTATGGCTGCTAAACAAGGTGAGATAACTATTTTAAAATATTACATATGATAGAAATGTTCTTGCAGAAGGCACTGACACCTGCTTTGGTCAGTTAACTCATTTTTATTAATATTTATTATTAGATTTCTAAACCGGACTATATGGTCCACCTGGGCACTGGGCTAGTTAATTAAAAAAGGACTGTATGGTCCTGCTCGTCATGCGGGTGAAAATAACTATTATTTTTACAGTACTAATAGTTTATGAATATTTTATCAAGAAAATAATGTGTATGGAGATTTTAGTAGTCAAAGCTCCCTTATAAATGAATTATTGCTTTCTTTTTTGTATTATGGTAGGACAGATCTAGCTTCTGCCTTATGTGTTGCTGACTTTATATATGAGTTATACATTTACAGTTTACATATACAGTCAAACCTCTGTTTACGAACGTCTCGGAATTTGAGCAATTAGGTTTTTGAACAGAAATTTTGAGTTAAAAATGACCCGGACGAATCGAACAAAAATTCGATTCTCGAACAACTTTTTTTTGTTTACCAGCATAAGAGCTACAGTACATTCATTGTTACGTTGCTTTATTGTAACTTGTGCTTTATTGTTACGCTAATAATATTCATTGTTATTATATAAAACTATGATGGTATAGATATTCTTAACATAGTGCACCTGTATAATAAACACATGGGTGGAGTAGATCTTCATGATCAAATGATGGCTTACTATAGAATGGCTTTCCGCTCAAGGAACCATTATCTTCGTTTAGTGTTTCACATGATAGACATGTGTGTAATAAGCAGCTGGCTTCTCTACAGACGTTCACTGGACAAAATAAATGTCAAGAAGCATCAACAGAATTGTCCAAGTGAATTCAAGTTGAGACTATCAACTTCTTTGATTTTAAGTTGAAAAATCCAATTAAAAGATGAGGACGGCCCTCTTCTTTCAGTGTCAATCAAGAATATTTTCGAAAGAAACATTGTGGACATGCAACCAAGCCTCTTCCAGAGCAGAATGTGAGGACAGATGGCATTGGTCATCTACTAGAAGTGGCATACAAAAGGAGTACTTGCAAGTTTCAGGATGTAAAGGAAAAATCCTCATGCTCTGTACTAAATGTAAAGTCCATTTGTGCAGTGAAAAGAATCGTAATTGTTTTGTTAGATTTTATTCTGAATAAATTGTTTTTCTGCTCAATGGAAAAAGAATTGCTTGAATTATTTTCTAGTCTAATAGATGTTATTTATGTTAAATAACAAAACGGAAATAATTTTTACTCCAAGACCGTGATGGCTTTAATAAAATGCGAACGGAGCGGTCGCACCGAGCCCCCTAAAAATGGCGAAAAAGTGGCCCCCCCTAAAACATCTAATGAAGCAAAATTAATCTCCCTAATTAGTTGCACAATAATACCTTTTTTTAAGGTATTTTATCAAAAATTCATTTTCATTTCAACTTTTTTCCATAAATGCTATGTCAATAATTAATTGGTACAGAGACCAAATTATAAATTCAATTTTTGGAGAAGAGAGTAAATAATAAATTCAAATTTAGTGATGAAGGAAAGACTCAATCCGCTCCCCGCCGAAAGGTGCTGGCGTGTACAACGATGAAACGGAACGAAGTAACCACGACCGTCTTTATAAAGCCGAACTTGTATAAATAAGGTCGGCGAAATCCCTCCTCCAAGTCACAACCACCCTTACTTAAATATGCGCACTCCCTGACGCCCGATAATGAAATTATAGTTGCACGAAAGAAAGGATTGAATTTATTTTCTATCTGCGGTTTGCACACACGCAGTCAACACTATACAGCAAAATTAATAATACAATGGTCACCTGACCATTCAGTAAACATGGTCACCGTTCTTCGAACCAAACTCTAGCCACTGTCATAAGAGCGATCTCCCACTCTATTTATAACAAATCCGAATTGGACCACGTGACCGACGACAAACTTAACAGTAAATTTCTATTTCGTGCTATTATACAGACCACTGCCAAAACGAGGTTACATTAAATTAAGATTATGTATTTAGGTTATTTTCGAAGGTGCAGTAATTTAAATCTATAAATTGATTGAAGGCGTTAATTTTCCTCACTGTTGGCACCCGCGACTCATTGCATTTCTAACAGGTCACACAAAAAATTATTAATCTGGTTCACAAAAATTAACAAAGAAGTGATTTGCATTACGTAACATTAATCAATCAGTTTATTTTAACAATAAAAAAGTATTGAACAGCAGGGCACAATCAAAATGCTTCATAAAATCATTTGTGTCAATGTTGTCACTCATTAAAGAAACATTAAAAAGATCAAAAGATTATCGAGTCAACTGCCAACTCACCAAGTAGAACTGTAAAATAATTATAATTATTATCCAACTTATAACTATAATCATTGTTTAAAACTAGCAGTTGGCATATACTAAATTGCATTAAATACGTTAACTTTTTTTTATTTATAGTGCCCCCCGCCTTGTATTTCTTGCACCAGGCCCCTTTTTCTTAAATCCATCACTGCTTAAAGGGAAATAGTTAGTTAATATTGTAAACCGTAGTCATTTCCTATTGTGTCTCATATTCAAGTGGACCATTTGGTTCTGTTTCATTTTTTGTGTCGTATGACGAGTAGGACCATACGGTCCTCTTTCATTATTATTGTTATTAATAAAAATTTTTGTAAAAATTGTCTTCAGGTTGTTTACTTACACCTTCTTGATTGGAAAAAAACAGGAAAAAAATTTTTTAAGTTTCTCAAAATAATTTGGGCGTTAAAGGGTTAACTTAATTTTAATTATAGTCGGTCGCCAGCGTGGTCGAGTGATTAAGAAAGCCGTTTTAAAACCAACGCAATCAACAATGTTGCAGTTCAAAACTTACTCGTATTATTCTATCGTGTCCCTATGTAAAATACTTCACGGCACTTTCACTTGCGCACAAATCCTGGCAAGCACTGTAAATTTCAGCATTATCTCAAATAAAAAAGTCAACTGGAGAGCAACATCTTGGCATCTCCAGAGTCGCATGACGATTTCCCGCAGTTCAATGCCTCTAACGTTTTTGTGAAAGTTGGTAGGACAAACTTAGAGATGAAAACAAATATATGTAATTATAATTGGCCTTGTGTATAGCAACGCAATCGAGTAAGTTTTTGCTTTTATAATGAAGGTGTGGCGTGGAAAAATTCAGCATTTATTGGTGTGCCGTGATGAAAAATGCGTGGAAAACATTGTTTAAGAGGAAACTGCGAAATTGTAACTATTTCAATATCAACTGCATTAAACTAATTTCAAACTAATTATAAAGTATAAGTAAACTTGATAATTTATGACGTAATAGAGCAGTGTTTCTTAAGCCTTTTTTCTGCGACCCAAAATCGCTAAAAACAACGATTTGCAAAGATGACTGCGACCCAAATAAATTTGACGGAGCCCAGTGAAAACGTAGTGATCTCTAAAAAAAAAATTTATCTTGATCTGTTTTTGATTTCTTTATTTTCATCTCGGAAATCTAATGTTCTCTTAAAAAAAAAAAAAGGTCTGCATCTTGAATCTGATTCCGATTTTTTCATTTTCCTCTTAAATTTGTAATGACATCTCAAGAAGGTTCTTCACTTCTTAAATCTTGTGCGCGCAGATCTTTTTCTTTTACGTGCAGTAATTTACAAGCCTTCGCGACCCATCCGCATAGTCTTGGCGACCCATGGTTTGAGAAACACTGTAATAGAGTAATATATTTCCAAAATATACGTAGTTATAAAAAATAGAAAGCCGTGTCAACTATTAAAATCAATTAGAAAATTGAAATCAATATGCACTAAAGTTGACTGAGCTTCTATTGAACATAGAAATATATGGTTTTGTGAACTACTGCTTATTTCGCCGGGTGTAACGAAAGTTGATTAATTTTTTTGCACTTGAGAAAGTGAATAACAGTTTACAAAACCTTCTGCAAATTGTAAAAATTGTCAACTTTGGATAACATTTCTTGTTCTTTTTAAAATATACATGTAGGTATTATATAAAACGAAGTTAATTTGGGCGTCAAGAAAATACTGTGATTATATAATTATGACTTAAAAAATTGGAATAATACAACAGCCATTTGGGTGTATACAAAATAAAGTGACCTAAGAAATTGAAATATTACAACAGGAATTTAGGCATATAGAAAATAGTACGATTTAAGTAATTTAAATTAATAAATTGGAAAGTTGAAACATTCGCTGCACTCTTGCTGAAGGAAAATAGAAAGAGCTCTAGGTGTTCAATAAATACAGAGAAATTGATTATTGTCAATATTCATTGATGCATTATATTCTTGGGTGTATTAAAATTTTTTATCAACTGTTTTCGCCTATGATTTGAAAAAGCTAAAATAGTAGAATTATAAAAATTGTGAACTTGGTGCTTTGTTGGATCAGTTTCTTATGGCAGTGACGAATCAATGTTGTAATTGTTGGGTTGTGCGATTAGATTTCTTCCAGTTTGTACAATATACGAAGCTCTACAATTACGCTTTAATTGATGTAAATGACGTTAAATCACATTTAATCATCTATCAATTAAAATGCGATTGCGTAGCTTCAAATATCGATCGAACCAACCGATATCTAATTGCAAGACTCGTCCTAAAAGACAAAACAAAATATCTACAAATGATGTTTCAACCTTATTGTTTTTATCAGATAAATAAGTATTAATTAAAAAGACCACAATATTAATGCCAAGCTTTTTAATCTTAATGCCTTTAACAATCTATACACAAATTCAGCAAAAAGTGCTATCAGGGAGAAATAAATTTTTTTCTTTGCCTTTCTTTTGAAGTTTAAAGCTGTGTTATCAAACATTTTTTTTCAAAAAAAGTCAATTCTTTTTTTAAAGTTAAAATATCATGACTTCGTTATTAAGCACTCGTTGTCGTGTTGATGCATTTTGCTGGAACATTTAAAGATAACTAAAAATATTATGAAAAGCCTGAAAAGATCGTTCGTAAATTATCTTTTAATTGATTATTCCAAAAATTCCGAAAGATTGATAAGTAAATTGTTGTATAAATTATTGTACCAAATAATCTAGAACAGGGGTTCGAAACCAGAAGAAAATTTTGCAAACACTAGGTGTTATATATCGTAAATTGAAAAATCATGTTTTTGATAATAACTGAAGGAAATGTTTTATAAATTTCTATCAGTGAAACGTTTTAAAATTTTGATTCATTTATGCAAAACTAGTTTCTCAGTTCTCTTGAAAATGATGGCAAACCATAGAAATAGACTGGGTGTGGGAGTTGATATACATTTTGCCTTGAATATGCACGGGAAGGTTGATAGTCATAGCCCTCCATGTAGAAAGTGCTCAGAGGGTTATAGTAATAGGACTAAAAATTGATGAAATATATTAAAAAGTTTTTTTGGTCTTCAGATTTATAAAACTTTTAATTATTGAATCAACGACCACTCAAAATGAGAATTAGGGCAAGAGAAACAAGTTTTGTTTTTTTTTAAATGATATCTTTATTGCACCAAGCTCTTTTTGTTGAGTCATCACAGCTTATAATGATCATGTTTTCGGATTGTCAACCTTCCCATGACAAATTATTGTGTACGCCATTTACCTTGTGCCCCTTCCAATTACTGTACTTTCTTTTCATATGTCGTTGTTCAGAAAAGAACAATTGTAATCTTTTCAGTGATAGTTAAATTTCCAGAATTGTTTGCGTTTTAAATAAATTTTATTTATCGATACATTAAAATATTATTAATTGCAGTAAATGTTACAAATATCAATTTAACAATTGGAATTTTGTTTCTCTTCTTAACATAGAAAAATGCTAGTTAGCTACAAATTTCTTTTGGGGAGAATTTAGCTTGAAATATGGTCAAAATATTTTTTTGAATAAAAAAGCTAGAAAACAACTCCAAAGTATTTTCGGTTTGTAGTATAAAGTTAAAAAAAAGCTTAGTAAGATAAGTGAATCAGTTGAAGTTGTTAATACTGCTATTCAAAGTGTCGGTGTAAGTGGTGGAAGCTTCGTGTGTCCTTTCCGTCAAACCGGTTGAAATAAAGTTAGTGCAGTACAAAGTTTCTGTAATTAAACTTGAAGATGATTTCTATTCCAAGTAATAGTGATTCGTGTGATCAGAATCCGCTGTCTGGTACTGAAAAGCACGTGGTAAAATTTTAAAGTTTAGCTGTAAATTCTTGTTGCATCGAGCAAACATCAACGTTTACGGTGTCCACGAATTATGATTTATTTAAATTAAAAAACATGGCGTTTTTTCTGACAAAGTCTTAATCCATTATTATGAATATAATAAACAATAATTGCTAATTTTCTAATTACCTGGCAAACAAGTATATTTTTTATTGCTTCAATGATAAGAAACAATAATTTTTAACAACGTTTTTAAAAACTAATTGTACTGCAACTATTTTTTATTGTTTTCATATCGAATTTGTTCAAATCAATGCGGTAGCATTTCTTGTGCTGAAACCTAAAAGTCTATCAATAAATTTTTTTGTCAATGTGCCAGAAAAATTTATGTGTGTCAATCTTTTAAATAATATCTGGGCTAACATTTCTTGAAGATAAATTTTTGTTGCTTATTCTTAAATGCAAACTCTTTAAAACCAAATTAATTGTTGATTGAGTAAATTAGTTTCGATGTTGTTTAGTTTCCAATCAATGCCAGCGACCAAATGAGCCTATTAACGGATACATTCATCCCAAAGGAGTCCAATTTTTTGAGCCTGGACAAAAGCTTTGGTTCAAATGTAATGAACCGTTTGAGATTGTTGGACAAGTAGAAGACTTTGTATGTCAAAATGATGGAAGCTGGCATTCCGAAGACTTTTCTATTTGTGTTGGTAGGCAATCAAGTTTTTATAACAAGATTTACGTTTCAACACTAAATCGCTAATGTAGTTATTTAAAATTCAAATGTTTGAAATACATAGTCATCGAATTTATTTTTCTTGGCAGTTCAATAGCTGCTAAATGTACTTGAAAGCATCTGATGCGTTATAGATATTATAAATTATGTCTGTCAGTCAATATTTTCAGCATACCTCCAGATTTGGAAGCATCTCAGTCACGCAAAAACCGTAACAAAAGAATTTTATTTATATAGTCGAGAGGCCAAGTGTTTAATCATTTA
The DNA here is from genome assembly GCA_963680785.1 of Diplosoma virens. Lineage (NCBI taxonomy): Eukaryota > Metazoa > Chordata > Ascidiacea > Aplousobranchia > Didemnidae > Diplosoma > Diplosoma virens. The sequence goes on along the minus strand of OY796881.1, from coordinate 1,807,535 downwards.
TATAATCGAGAGGCCAAGAGCTTAACTATTAATAGTCAGGAAGTCCCGATTTAGCTTGCCATAAAGACAATTATGCAGAAAACAAATTAAAACAAATACGTTTTGTTTCAGACAATTACGCAGAAAACAAATCTTTAATGGTCACACTTCTAAGACAGACCAGATAAGGTGCTGTTTCTAAGGCGAATTATTCCATTTTCAAACATTCAATTAATACGTCGCACACTATCATTTAAATCACGTTTTAAGTTTTTATCATTTCGGAATAAATCTCTGATATTCGATAACAAAATTTTGTTTACGCTATTTATAATAGAAATATTATTCTAAGTAGCAAAGACCGGGGTACAGTGAATCACAAAACTTAATTTTTGTATTTATTCAAACATAGGGCAACATAGAAAGATTGAATTTTGGTAATCCAAGCTCAACTGGTATAAGCTACATTTGATATCAATAAAAGATTTTTGGCACTTTTGGTTATCAAGTTATTTTACATTAAAGGTGAGCAGAAAATTGATTTACTGTGTACAGGTACCGGTAAATAGTAAGTATAGTACAAGTACACATGAATCAAAACTACAATTGGCCTATTAACATAATTACTTTTTTCTAAAGTATGATTTAGCTGTTGTCTTGCAAATAAGAGTTATTAGTTCAGCGGTAAAGAATAACTTTAAAGTCTAATTATTAAGGGGTTAAATAAATTGACTACTAAAAAAATGGCTGAATATCTAAGAGTTAATGCACAAAGTCTGCACAACTCGCATAAAAAACTTCAGAAAATAGAAACACAACAAAATTAATAAAATTTATTTGCAAGAAAGAATTGTTTAATTTAAGCATTTGCTTAGCATAACAATTTTTATATGCACTTACGTCAACAGAAAATAATAGTTGCCTTCCTGCCTTTGAAGTTCCTCAGAACTTTGTGGACTTGGCAGTTTAAAAATCACATCGTTTTTTGCTACATCATATATATCTGCCACTTTAGGAAAAGTAAAGCCATTCCAATTCGACTTTCGTAAAAATTGTACTTTGTATTCCTTATCAACGCTAGTGATTACACCAACGTATATTGCAATTCGTTCTTTTTTGATGGAAAATTCGCATAGCACTAAATTGCTAGTTTACAGCTCCTCTGTATTGTAATCAATGGCATCGAGATCCTCAGAAAAACGTATATCCGATTCATCAAAGCCTAATGCAACATCAGAGTTGTCTTTATTGCTTCTTTGTGAACATTAAATGATCTTTTTCTTTGCGGTTTTTAGATTCAACTTCTTTCTCTTTTTTTTTCGGTTAGCATTTTGTCTACCATAATAGCTTCTTTCACTGGTGTTTAGATTAACGCTTGGGGGTTTTTCTTCTTTTCTTTGCACCGAACGATTTGTTTCTTTGTTTTGTGCACTGAGGTAGGGGTGAAACCGTAGCCAGTGTAATAGTAACAACAGATACTGATGAAAACGCAAAAGAATTTTTGATTTCAATGCTGGTAGATCAACGGATTAATACGTTTTCCGTCTCACTGGTGGTATCGCAATCATTAGTGCTGCAGTGAGGCCTGTCCGAACCATATAAAGACAAAAATTTATTTCCTCCAAACACATCTCTGTTAAACGGTCATATGCCACTGGCTACAAATCCTGATCTAACGTTTCTGGGTGTTAATGCTTGCTTGTTTGTTTTGCCAACTAGCTCTGCCACATCATAAACAATAATAATCTTACCAATATGACTAACCATAAAAGCATTTGTAGCTTGATTATAAAACGTTTGGAAAAGACCATATTCCTATCGATCAAGGAGTTGAAACTTATGGCTATATTGTGATGGAAGCGTAAGAAGAGTAACGCCATTTTTGTTGGCAAGATCTATTGTTTCTATGCTAATATGGCTATTATGATTATGCAATATTAGAAGGACTGGGCAATCTTTTGAGCATTTTGTGTGTTTAATAAAATGCTTCATGAATTATGTAAAGCATGCAGCAGACACCTATCAGGACAGATTTGCTACACCTATCGTATCTGGAAGAGCCGATACAAAAACGACAGTCCTGAATGGTAAAAATAAAACCTAGTCTCAGTTCCGGCTCTGTTAAACACGATTGCATGACTTTAGAAAAATGAAAATATTATAGATATACTCGTATGTCTTATAGAAAGAAAAAAGTTTAATTTACTTCTTTATTGAAATATCCCGTCAAAGCATATCGCGCATAAAACTGTTTAATATCTACATAAAATTTCGAAACATTTCTAATGTAAAGAAAAAGTAATGGATTTAGTATGAAGCGGCCAGAGCAGTAGCATATGGCTCTACTAAAAAACGTAAAATATGGCCCCCTTAACTTTATTCAGACTGGGCTTTTTGGAAACTTTGTACGACTGGGGGGTTGAAAATGCCAGCGCTCTTTGCTTGCTTTATCTCAACAATTACTAGCGCTAGAATTGTCATTCAAGTTTGTATAGAAAGGAAATTTTTTTTTCTTTTAATATAGATACTTAATGTTGCATTTAAACATCATATGAAATTGAAAAAGGGAGTTTTCAATGGGTGGTCAATTTTTGTAAATTGGCTGAAAACGAGAGAGCGATTTGAGAGAATTAATGACTTCGGCTGTTTGTCGAACGTCATTAATCCGTAAAATTAGAAGTAAGAATGCTGACAGCTGAAATCCACTTCGCAAGATTATTACTGTTTACAGAGAAAGAAATTCTAGACAAGCAAATCTGCTAAAAGTTGGTTTACAACGCTTCGATCTTTGCTATTGATCAAATAATTTTTTGAATTCACTCCCTTTTGTGAACATTTAGGCAAGAAATTTTATAACATAAAAAGAAAGCAAATTATTACACAAAAAAACTGTGTTTTTAGTTCCACATTGCAGGAACTCACCTTAATTTTTTTCACTATAAAAGAATATTTCGACTTGATTAATTTATTTAGAGTTGATTGCTTTTGATCACACCGATTTTTTTAATTTTAGAGAAATCCTTTTTTGTTTCGAATTCTTTTTTCTTTTGGTTAAGTACGCTAATTCATTAATAAAATATTTGTTTATAAAAGTTTGCTAACGTTTTCTGACGTAATTGTTTAACTTTTAATTGTTGTACGACTTGTTTAATTAGTTAGGCCTAGTTTTCGTAAGAGTTACAAAAAATTGAAATGTTTTAAAAGAGTAATTTAATTACCATCAACTTATATTTCAACTGTGACGAGTAACGTAACTTTGTTCAAAATTTGTGAAACCGATAGTTTTTTGCGATAAAAATTATTCAATTAATAATTACTCGTAATTTCAACATTATTGTTTAAAAAACAAAAACACCAGTAAAACCATAGAAAAATATTGCACTCAAGAACAGCTCAATGTATTTTGTTTGAATATTTTTTGAATTTGTTTATGTGAATTTTTGAAAACTGTTACCAGGCTGAACAAAAGATTGGAAGCACTATTTTAATGCCATTTTTTTTTTTTTCATTCCAGACCTGATATTTCTGATATACATATTTTACACCGACGTTTTTTTCTAATTGAGAAAGAAATATCGATAACAAAGCGGTATAAATACTTAGTTTCACGACATTTTTGCTAAGTATCAACTTTATTGTAGAATTTCACTGGTTAGACCAGTGGTTCTCAAACAGGGTGCCATTCTCAAACGGGGCACCCTAGAGTGCCATTTGCATTTTGCCAGGGTGCTGCAAGTTATTGCACATTATTCACTAGTCCAGGAAAACGGTTGAGTGTTGTAATGTTATTTTGAATTATCAGCTTCAATGTTATTACATATATTCGTGTTTCGCAACCTATGTGCCGCGAAAGATTTCCGAAAAAAATTAGCTAGGGACGTCAATTATTGCGCTTTTTACACGTGAAATATGTAATATTCGGAGCGAAGACCGTTTTTATTTAGAAAGAACTGATTTAAGAAAGGAAATCTTCATCATAAAAGTTCTTCACCTGCATTCACTAGAGAGACCGTGAACGCAGGTGAAGAGTTTTTTTTTTAGAAATCACACAATTTTGGGGGGGAAGTTAAAGTGCTAGCTAAAGTGCGCCGCGAACATCAAAAGATACCAATTCTATGTCGCGACCAGAGCAACGGTACTTTTAGAATATAACTGATTTTAGGGACAAAAGTTAGACATCTGAGCCTAAATCTGGGTAAAACTTTTTTTTAGTGATCTCCTGATTTTGGAAACAAAACTTAATAAAAATAGTCTAAAGGTGCCGCGATTTTTTAAAAATTTCAAAAATGTGCCGCAATCGGAAAGAGGTTGAAAAACACTGGGCTAGACCTTGCCTTGGATGAAAGATTTTACTAATTTCAAAACAAGACTAAAGCCAACTTCAAACAAATTCTGTTTGCGCGGTTCCGCGTGTTTATTAATTGCTAATACACTTGCTGCATTTATGCGACAAATATTAAGCAAATACGAAAATGCAATTGTGGTCCATTTTCGAGACTTCGTTTTACTCGAATGAAAATAATTTTTGGTCTACAATTTCTGTACCTCCTTTCGTATAATCACATAACTTGTATAAAGCGGATTTCTTCTTTTAATTTTTTGAAATTTAAAAAATTGGGTGCATTGTTAATAACATTGCAATATTTCGCTTTCTTGTGGTTTTAGAGTTTACAATAAAAGAATTGAAGTTGATATTTTTTTCAGGTTTGTTCCAAAAAACGTTTTAGAAACCAATATCTCTATTACACACTTGCTTTATTTCGTTTGATATTTCTTTGCGCTTATCTTAAATAGTTTCGATGGTAGTAATATTCCGTTCCAATAGACATTATACTAAAGGTATTGAAGTGTATGATCGATTGTAAGATCAACTTTTGTAATAAAGCCAAATCAAGTGGTCGGGATTTTATCGGAATTTGTTAGAAAATTTTATACGAAAAGAAATCTAAATCTAGATTTATTTCTTTTTCTACATAAACAACTTTCTTGGAAAGTGAGATTGAAAGTGTTTTATTGCCTCGTAAAGTGCTTGAGTAAACATAATTAATGAACGGTTCAGTCTCAATAGTTTTGATAAACAGATTACAATTTGCCTTTTTCTCGCTTTTGGCTGCTTTTTTCTTACTTGTTATAAAATAGTCAAAAAAACTACTGACTAGGTGTCAACAAACTATTAATACCTCCAAAATTACTAAAGCAATTTTTTCAAAAATTGCACCAACTTTTAGATGAATAAAAATCAGAAAAAGTCTTAAAATTTGAAAAAATTCAATTAGGTTTTGAGCAGCACAAAGCATTTTAACACCGCGAGCAGTTTCAGCCCCCCTACCAGTCTTAATAGGGTTAAACAAAATATAGCTCTGTTTCTCTATCTTTGCACCATGAAGGTACCCACTGCCTGCATCTTAGCTAAAAAACTAAATTATGAATTCTGTACTCGATTTAAACGATGATCTTTTTTAGAGATTACTACGGTTTTGGGAACAAAATTGAGATTTTTGACATTGATTGAAAGTGATAATATTTTTTTATAGATCACTATGTTTTTGGGACGAAAAAAAAGCTTTCACTTTGTTTTAGAGTAGACTACCTTTTTTATAATATCATTGCAAAATAATTTTTAAAAGTAATATCATTTTTTTCTTCCAGCAGGACCCCTTTTTGTTAGACCATCACTGCTAGTGGAGCATTTCCTCTAATTACAAACACTAATCAACTGAAATCTTTTGCAGTACCTCCTCCTCCTCCCGTTTGTGAAAACGGTCGGTGGACTCGGTTTTTCGATCGAGACAATCCGAGTGGCAACGGCGATTACGAAACACTTCACGATATTAATCGAGAAAATCCCGGTGATGCGTGTTCGAATCCATCCGAGATCAACGCAAGATTGGTATCAAGTCACACAGATTATCGAATAACTGGACAAGTTGTTCAGGCCAACACAAAAAGCGGATTCGTTTGTGAGAATCGTCGACAACCAAACAGAGGAAGATGTTTAGATTATGAAGTTCGGTTCTGTTGTCCAAGTTAGTTTTAAATTTACTTAAAATCAAATTTCATTCGAAAAAATTCATATCAAAATTTAATATTTTTTTCATTTTTTGAAAAACAGTTTTAAATTGATATAAACAGTTTTGTAAAAGTATTTTAAATTGATTAATTCTTTTTGAAAAAGAAATAAAGTTTATATAACGCGGCCAGATAACTAATGAGTAAGCTGAGAGATCACCTGTTTTTTAAGGATCAATATTTACAATTTAGAATTCAGACAATTTTTTATTATTGATTTTGTTTCAATTTTAAAAAATTAACTTTACAAACTGTTTTATCTCAAACAAACTATTTTCAGAACAATGCACAAAAAGCACTCTAATTAATTGAAACCAAATACAAAATCAAGTCATTGATTATCTGAACAACATTAAAATAAAAAGTCAAGAAATTCTCAACTTAATTATGATTTTTAAAGAGATCTAATCTAATGCAATTTCTTGTTTTCTAAGTTTTTATCGTTTCAATATTGAATTTGTTCAAATTCATTTTTATTGAGCCATTGTCATTTTATTTTACAATCAAGTTCTTGTATCCTCAATAGGTTATCTATTAATAGTGTGAAACTCCTGATTTATCTTGCCATAAAGACAAATAGTGTACGTTTTTTCCACACAATTACGCAGAAAACAAATTTTTATTGGTCACACTTCTAGGACGGGCGTGATAGTCGTGTTTAATTTGAAGAAAAACCGATGGGAGTGAGATTTAGTTTTAGGAAGATACAGGGTTAGTTTTTGAGAGAAAGTAGTTGGTTTAAAAAAACTAAGTTCTTTTTGAGCATCTTAACAAATTAAAAAATTCTAAAAATTTTGGGCCCACTTTGAGCCCGCAAGAACATTTTGCGCGATGTTTTTTTCTCTTTTTATCTCTTAGAGCAACTAGCTTTTTTTCTTTTTACCCTCACTCCAATCGGTTTTTCTTCGAATTAGACACGCCGAGGCCAGATGGGGTGCTATTTCTAAGGCGAATTATTCTATTTTCTTATATTCAATTATTACGTCACAGACTATTGTTTAAATCACGTTTTAAAGTCTTTTTTTATTTCGAAATAAATCCTTGATTATTGGATAATGAATTTTAGGTTTACGCTATTTATATTACACATGTAATTCCAAGTATCTATAGTTACCAAAATTCACATTTCGAAAACATAAAAAACAAAAAAATTAAAAAATTTTGTTTTAAAGAACAAATAAGTCTTAGTTAAACTAAGTAAAAGTAAAAATAAAATCCAAAAATCAAGTTTCTGCAGCAACCGAATCTACTTGGCGCAATTAAAAAGTTTTATTTGCGGATAGGCGCTAGCTACTTCCGTTTGACAATGTGAGTCTTGCTCCTTCATCAAATTGCAAATGGCACTATTAAACAAACTGCAAACATCGGATTGTTCTATGCATTGGGCACCACTTGGAGCACAGAGTCTGAGGTTTTGGATGATAAAACATATTACAAGCTAAAAACCACCTCTGCCAGAATTTGATTCAGGCAGTACACCAGTCTGGAGCCAGTGGCATAGCTCAATGTAATAACATTTGCGTTTTCTAGCAAAAAACCTCAAATTCAATACTCAATGTAAATGAGTAATATCAGCTGTTTCTTTAGAAAAATTACTTCCAGAAAATTTCTCAATGTGGTCACGCTTCGCAGCTGCAATGGTTGCCCTGCTTAAAACCGAAAGCAGCAGGGGCAGCTCACCAGACATAGCAAAAAATTTTTCTGCGCCTTTGATGGCAGCACCTGTTTGTTTTTAACTTGGTAGCCACCTCTGGAAAGCAGTATAGAGGTCAATGAGCCGATACAAAAACGACAGTCCTAAATGGTAAAAATAAACCTTAGTCTCAGTTCCGGATCTGTTGAATACGATTGCATAATTTTAAAAACATAAAAATATTATAGATATATGTCTTATTGAACGAAAAAAATTTTTAATTTACTTCTTTATTAAAAGGTCCCGCCAAAGCATATTGCGCATAAAACTGTTCTATAACTTCATAAAAATTCGAAACCTTTAATAAAGTAGATCTTTACTAACGCTAAAGCACATGATGGTTTTAAGACAGAGCGACCAGAGCGTCAGCACATGGCCCAACTAAAAAACGTTAAAAAATGGCTCCCTAAAAAAATTTAGCTCTATTTCTTCATCTTTACACGATGATGGTACCATGACTATGTTTTTGGGACGAAAAGAAAGCTTTCACTTTGTTTTAGAGTAGACTACCTTTTTTATAATATCATTGCAAAATAATTTTTAAAAGTAATATCATTTTTTTCTTCCAGCAGGACCCCTTTTTGTTAGACCATCACTGCTAGAGGAGCATTTCCTCTAATTACAAACACTAATCAACTGAAATCTTTTGCAGTACCTCCTCCTCCTCCCGTTTGTGAAAACGGTCGGTGGACTCGGTTTTTCGATCGAGACAATCCGAGTGGCAACGGCGATTACGAAACACTTCACGATATTAATCGAGAAAATCCCGGTGATGCGTGTTCGAATCCATCCGAGATCAACGCAAGATTGGTATCAAGTCACACAGATTATCGAATAACTGGACAAGTTGTTCAGGCCAACACAAAAAGCGGATTCGTTTGTGAGAATCGGCGACAACCAAACAGAGGAAGATGTTTAGATTATGAAGTTCGGTTCTGTTGTCCAAGTTAGTTTTAAATTTACTTAAAATCATAATGTATTCGAAAAAAATCATTTTAAAGTTTAAAATTTTTACGGAAAAAAATTTTAATTTTAGATTTTTGAAAAACAGTTTTAAATTAATTTAAACGATTACGTATGTTGTCCTCAAAAATGCAATAAATAAAAACAATTTCACACAATTTCGGTTGCTTTTAAGCTATCGTTATCAGTTTGTTTTTTTTCATCATTAATCACATTATTTGATGCAATTGTGAAATAATAATGACAAATTTAAAGATATTTTACATTTACCTTTGTAAATTTTTTTGAAAGAAATACTTGCAGTCCACTCTGAAAACAAAATAGTTTGAGAACAAATGCACAAAAGCATTTTAAGTAGTTGACATAAAATTGCTTTTTTTCATGGAAGAAAAACTACAATCAAAACCAAATACAAAATCAAGTCATTGATTATCTGAACAACATTAAAAAATAAGAAATGTGGAAAATCCTCAACTTAATCATGATTTTTGAAAAGATCTAATCTAATGCAATTTCTTGTTTTCTAAACTTTTATCTTTTCATATAGAATTTGTTCTAATCAATGCGATAGCATTTCTTATGCTGAAACCTTAAATTTATCGATAAATTTTTTTCTCAATGTGCCAGAAAAATTTATGTGTATCAATGTTTTAAATAATATCTGGGCTAACATTTCTTAAAGATAAATTTTTATTGCTTATTCGTAATTGCAAATTCCTTAAAACCAGATTAATTGTTAATAGAGTAAATTAGTTTCGATGTTGTTTAGTTCCTAATCAATGCCAGCGACCAAATGAGCCTATTAACGGATACATCCATCCCAGAGAAGTCCAATTTTTTGAGCCTGGACAAAAGCTTTGGTTCAAATGTAATGAACTGTTTGAGATTGTTGGACAAGTAAAAGACTTTGTATGTCAAAATGATGGAAGCTGGCATTCTGAAGACTTTCCTATTTGTGTTGGTAGGCAATCAAGTTTTTATAACAAGATTTACGTTTTAACACTAAATCGCTAATGCAGTTATTTAAAATTCAAATGTTTGAAATACATAGTCACCGAATTTAAGAGTATTTTTCTTGGCAGTTCAATAGCTGCTAAATGTACTTGAAAGCATCTGATGCGTTTAAATGGAGATTATAAATCATGGCTGTCAGTCAAGATTTTTAGTACACCTCCAGATTTGAAAGCATCTCAGTCGCGCAAAAACCCTAACAAAAGAATTTTATTTATATAGTCGAGAGGCCAAGTGTGAAGTAAAACTTGAACACAGAGCTTAACTATTAATAATCAGGAAGTCCTGATTTATCTTGCAATAAAGACAAATCCTTTACGTTTAGGTACTAATTTATTTATTTTATTTTTTTATTTTATCTATATATTTATCCTCCTGACTTGCAGGAAAGGGACGGAGACGCTAATTCATAGGGTAGGCAACTAAATTAATTTTTTGTTGTAATGACTAAATAAATTCTAATGACTAACTAAATTAATTTTTTAAATCAAAATAAATTAATTTCCATAATGATGCAAATTAAATTCCACATTATGGTGTCATAGAAAAAATGTTACGATCAAAATATATTCAATAAATATAAAGCTCCTTTTGCGTACATATGTCGATTTGATATTGGACTTAACTTTTTTATGATTACAGCTTCTGGAATTTTGGATTGAAATTCTGATTTACATTTACGAATTAATTAAAAAACTATTCCCATTAAACCAATTATTAGAACATTTTTTACACAATAAAACACAATGTTTAATTGGATTATCTTTTAGACTGTTCAAATTTAGATACACCGGGACTCTAATTCTTCTAAAGTTTGGTTAATAAAAAAATGAAGAATGTTAAATCCAATAGGCAACTTTTTGCAATAATTATGTAATTAAGCTATAGTTTTAATTTTTTTCATTGTAAAGAACATTTGTTTGTTTTTTTGTTACTCTTTTCTAAAATATTTTTTGTTTTATCTGTCAATCATTTACACGTAATATGAATTAATAACTAAAAATAAATCCACAAAATTTTTTCTGATGCAGACTGTGCCATGATAAGAGTAAATAAACAGTTTCATTTTTTTATTTTATCCAGCAATTAATGGCTCCTAATGCAATAATTTGGAACGCTTTAGCAAATAACTAATCATAAAAAACGTTTTGGTGCTTTAAAAATCAAAAATTGTGTATTGAAAGTTCTGAAATATTTAAAGTAGGCTAACTGCATGATAACGCATAATTGTACCAAACTTAAACTAAATCCAACATCATTATAAAAATACAACAATTATAACTAAATTTTTAATTACAATATTTTCATAATTTTTTCAATAGCGCTTCCAATTTTTTTAAAAGTTTTTTTTGTGTTAATTTACATTTTTTTAAGTTGCGACTGGGTTAAGTATTTTTTTTTGATAGTAGAGTTATTATTACCGAATTCAACTTGAGAAAAAACTGTTTTAACACGTTGAGTTTTGGTATGAGCAATTTGATTTTTAATAAAAAAAACCAACGGTTAATATCAAAATCTATAATTTAAAAAGGATTATTTGTTTATGAAAATTTAATTGTAATTAATGTTAGAATTGCGACCAATTTGTCGAGATTTTTCAAAAATCTTGCTGTCGTTTCCTTAAAAGAGTCGGTTTATTCAATGCTTTTTTTAATAAACGTACAATGTTTTTTCTCGGATTCCACATAGTTTTATATTTAACCCTACTCAACAGCAGACAGTATTAATGTTTTGGCCTAGAGGACCTCATCAGTGCTGTGTCGACAATCCTTGGTTTGAAATTTTTAAATATATAAATTGTAACCACTAGCCATGTCAAAAAATTTCTAAAATGTTTTGTTTTTTGTCCAAAATCTTTTTATGTTGCTCAGTTTGTTTAGTTTATTAAAAAAAAAAAACAGATATAATTTTTTTTTCTACCTTTTTTTTATGTTTAATGTTAAGTTTATCTTTTTCAAACATTCTTCACATCAATCATTACGCCATCTATAAATTCTCGTGTTCAAGCAATACGAACAAAGTACATTCACGAATATGTCGTCCTGACACTGCGTTAAGATGTATGCTATCTTAATACTGTGATGTCATCTGGTATGAAAATAAAAACTAACAGTATTGTCTTATAGAATGAAGTTACATTTTATATGTTCAGTTTTTTTTTAATCTTTGATAATTTTAGTTATTAATTGAAAGAACAATTTTTTATGTTAATAGACTGAAACACTCAGTTTTGCGTAATGATGCAAAAATGCATAAAAATAATACATTAAAATTCCTATAACAATTTTCAACATAAAATTTAATTAATTACACAAATTCTTATCACTAACAAAACTTTAAAAAGTTTTATTAGTGATTAAAGTTAACTTTGCACAAAATGATAAGTGTTGAATGTATGTCTGCGCTTTCTAAAAGTTGTAACACTTTTTTATATTTTGGCATATCTCTCTACTTCATTTAAATTGCTTTTTCTCAATTTATGCTGTGAGAAAGCTTAGTTATTTGTAATTAAGTAGACCAGATAGAGCATAGGTTCTTAAAATTGCGGCGTGAAAAATTTTTCAGGAGGGCGAAAACGACTGAGTGGAAACTGAAGTGACAGCTGCAATAATAAATTTCTTTACCTAAACCATCAATCTAGGACTGAATTGACGCTGATAGAAAACAAAAACCTTTTTTTTGTCTTCACTATAATTTCTGGCCAAAATTGAAGGTTTCGGACGCTGAAGAAAAGTGAAAACCGTTTTTTTGTCTTTACCTTAAATTTTGGTCAAAATTAGAGGTTTTGAACGTTATGGGAAAGTGAATACTTTTTTTTGGTGTTCATCTTTTGAACAAAATTGGAAACTTTAAAGAATTGGCTTGGGATTTGTTTTTGTTTTTCGTCATCAAGGAGGGCACGAGTTTGGCTTGCATGAAGAATTGAAAGCGCAAATTTTGTTAGCTTGAAAAAAGAGAACGCGTCTCAAAAAGTTTAAGAACTATTGAGATAGAGTTATATGTCTGTCGTAACGTCATCAACCTGTTCCCGATCCTTAGTTACAATTGGGTTCTCTAAGAATCTGAGAACCTGTGTCCAAGTTTAAATGATTTTTATTACTTCATTTGATTTTTAAAAGTTTGGTCATCGCTTGCTTTTGCTTGAAGAAGAATGAAACAAAAATTAAATTGACTTTTTTGGAACATTATAAGTTTTACTTGTTGTTTATTATTCTTTTTTTTGGTCATGTGAAAATATTCATGTTTGATTTTATGATTTAGGTAATTTATTTAGGTTTTTGTAACGTTAGCAACAGATGTTGCCGCTGAGCTCAAATTGAGGCATATTTAACGTTTTTCTGAAATTTTGCAAATTACAATGTTAGTATCGTTTTGAATTCAAAACATTGCATAATCTATCTTATTTAGATGTTTAATGTGTTTGAGCTTTGCAAGTACTTGAACCAGACGAGAATACTGAGCCGTACACCACATTGTAAGACCAAAGAACAATTTTTTTTGCTCTCTTATTTTTTAAATTCTAAATCAGCAATATAAGTTTTACTTTAGCAAAACCTCACTATGAGTTAAGAAGATGATAAAAGTTGTGCTAATTTATGTTTATTTTGTTTAAAAAATTTGTTTAGAACAATATTTTAAATTCTCTAGTAGACAGATATAATTTCTTTAACAGTAGGCCATTTATTGTTGCATTTGACTCGAAAAATGCCTACATATTTTACTTTGTATACGTCACTAAATTAGTGCGTATCTTTATATACATAAAATTAAAATTTTAAAGTTCAAGCGATTTTACTAAAGCCTTAAGATTTAAATCACTCCTACACCTAAGTTTGAGATGCTTTTTTGCAACATGCTTAAATAATTATTTTCATTTATGTTTTGCACAACCACCAGCCACTTGTACAAACGGTCTTTGGACTCGGTTTTTTGATCGAGACAATCCATCTGGAAACGGTGATTACGAAACTCTTCACGATATAATTCGAGAGAACCCCGGTGGTGTGTGTTCGAATCCCACTGAAGTTCAAGTTCGAGTAAAGAAAAACAAACAAGATTATCAAACAACGGGACAAGTTGTTCGAATTAGTGCAGAAAGTGGATTCGTTTGTGAAAATCGACGACAGGCAAAAGGAGAAGTCTGCCTTGATTACGAAATTCGGTTCTGCTGTTCTGTAAACCGACATTAGTAATGCAATTAAATAAAAGTAGTTGTGGATATTTCGGTGTTTTATAATACTTGTATATCAGATTTAGAAAGCTGTTATTTTACAGAATAGTTTTGATCCAAAAGTAATTGTTTTAAAGACTTGTAGTGTTACTTTAGGAGCTATATGTTCAAGTTTAATTGTCAAAGTTAAATTTAAAAAGTTAACCCTTCTCTACCCAGAGAAAAAATTTTTTAATATTTTGACTTTTTTATATATTCCGTGTAAGTAGACCCTAGGGATACATTATTCATGGTTTGTTTGTTTGTGTGATGCTTACCTTATGAATTTTGGCCCGTGACATATATGTCATGCTGGGCAGAAGCGTGTACGTTTTTTGCCAGAGGCAGCGCCTGCCGTATTTTTTTATTTCTGGTCAAATAAAAATTAGATGCGTCATTTAAAACATATTGCAATGTTAGTTACATCATTTTCAGCCAAGATGTATTTTTGTCTTATTTTATTAAAAGCAAAAAACACCAATGCTTGTATTTGCACAAATGTCTAGTTTATTTTTTATGAAAGTAAAGGTTGCAATTTAGGCAAAGACCAACATTGCACTTGCTGCATTGGCTGAAAGGCGTCTTCTTGCAATCTTCATCAGCGCATCTTCTGCGTTAACGATCTTTAGTTTCGACCAAATAATGCTCCTTTCTGTCAAAGTGTACATCGTCCAAAACACGTGCTTTTCCAAATTGGGCGGACTATGAACTTGATGGCCGAGCACGCTTAGATGGAACGCTGTAACTCTTCAAATAAATCTCAGCGATTTCTTTCTTGAATACAGTGTCTTCGGCAGCGTGGTCGAGTGTTGGCAGCGTGGTCGAGTGTCAGCAGCGTGGTCGAGTGGTTAAAGCGCCGTGCTCGTGACCAACACGGTCTCGGTTCAAAACCCACTCGCGCCATTCTGTTGTATCCTTAGGAAAGACACTTTATGGCACATTCCTCTGCTTGGTGGTCCCGGCAAGCAGTTCTAAATTACAGTCATATCTCTATTAAATTTCTAGCGGACAGCAACATCTTGGTACCTCCAGAAGCAGGTCGGGTTAATTGCCTACCCTATGTATTAGCGCCTCCGTCGCTTTTCTGCGAGTCGGGAGGATAAATATAGAGATTAAATACAATTTGGCGTAACTTTCCGCCTGCCTTTGTGTGCAGAATCCAAGATTTTAAAAAATACCTGGATTTCTTCTACTGTGACAGTAAAAACAGTATCACCTTTGGACGTGGCGTATAAAATTATTTGACTCACTATGAGCTCCAGAACCTGTTCATTAAAAAACTTTTCGAACAGCTCTACTACTCTGTTTCTGGACGAATAGTTAGGTTCTGGAAAAAATTCATTCGTAGATGGTAACAATCCGTCACGAACCTAACGAGGTGTCTGCAGCCCTTCGTTGCCAACAGTTTCACTTCCTTCACAGCGGTTGTTTATATTTCTTCCATCAGTTAAACAGCCTCCGCCCCTGCGTTGAGTTGGTTTCCTGATAAGTTATTTATTAGTGCTCCGTCGTCTTCATCAGCAAAATCCTCATCGGTAATTCCACCGTCCTTAGGTTCTAGGTACACCATTGCCATCACACTTGTTTCTTCTTTTTCAAAGGCTGATAGAACATCGTACAAGTCAGATATCTGCAACAAACGTTTAACACTGAAAATTGTACTCGCTTCTGCCCAGCCGAGCATACCGTATATGTAACGCAAAATAAAATAAACAATTAAAAAAAGCGACAAAAGATAATTAGTCAAAATCAAATACAAACAATCTTAATTTTATTACTGTAAACTTTTCCACACAATGAAACCAAAATATTTTTACTATAATGCAAATATCATAGCTTTATAAATACCTACCCTTTTCGAAACGCCATTTTGCTTCTTGAAAAATCAACGCGTGTTTTCGACTTCTGCTAACTGGCAAACTGAAAACTTATCTACAAAAGCAATTTTACCACTTCCCTGCAAATGCATTTGGTGACTTTTGTATTAAATTTAATCCGATTATCTTTTTAATTAAAATCACTGCGACCGTTTTAGTGAGAACACTAAATGCGTGACATATATGTCACGCTGGGCAGATTCGGGTCACTAACCGGATTCTGTTTACATTTATTTCTTATAAAATAGAAATTAAAAAAACAATTAGAATATTACTGTACAAACAAATTATTTAGTTACAACTACAACAGAGGTTTAACCATATTTAAATTATTATGGTTGTTGCTGTTGCCCTTCCTCTAAGAATATTTTGGATTTTACAACCCTTAATCCCTCAAAGAAGCCAATCTAGATTCCCACACTTGGATTAATTCTGCTGGTTTTAAAGGCTTTTCTACAACTAGTGATGTTGTGTTGTGTTTTCAATTGACTACAGTTACAGAGGTGATTAGTGTCATGTGTGTGTGTTTAACATAGTGGCACTGTTGCATGTAAGTTTCAGAGTTTATTATATGTACGTAACTTTTTATAAGTAGTAATTTATTGGCTCTGAGTTATGACAGTTTTGTACGCATATGATGTGGTAATATTTGTTCTGATGAATGATTGCTATAAGGTGTTGTTAGTAACTTTGTTGTTTTTTTGGAACTGAGGTATTGTGAGGTGATGGTAATGTGAATGTGTTTGATATTTTCTCTACATTCCACAGTTGTTATGTCTGGTTTGGAGATGATGATGTTAGTGTGCTCATTGCTATGAAAAATTGTGGCTTTCATGTTTCTGGGAGGATTTGAGTGTGTATTAAGATAATGTAATGGGGGTGCTTGTGTTTGAGTTAGTTGTTTATGTTGAGTGGCATGCAGTTTGATATAGGTGTCCATTGTAAGGACATGTGCTTTTTCGTATAGGTGTTAAGTGTTTGTATCTTGTGTGTAGTCAGGAGCAATGCGCAAGCTGTGTTCTAATTGGTGTACAGTTTTTTGATGTTGGTGTTTGATATGATAGGGCTCCATATGGTGTTTGCATATTCCAAAATTGACCGATTGATAGCTTTGAATGTGGAGACAATTAATTCCTTTTGTTTACCCAATTTGGTAGACGTGAGTGCTTTCAGAATATTAAGCATTTGTTTTTCTTTAATAATGGTGACGTTTATATGTGGTGAAAAGATTAGTTTGGGTCTAGAGTGATTCCAAAAATTTTTGGGTGTCTTGTTGTGGTTGGAGTTTGGTTATTTAATTTAAGTAATAGAGTTGTGCCATAGTCAGTTGATATGGTGCAAAAAGTGTAGTATTAGTTTGTCTGTGTTTATATGAAGATTACTAGTGGTAGCTCATTTATATATTTTGTGAAGATATGGTTGAATGAGTTGTTGGGCCTTACGGTGTTTGGTGTGAGATGCAGTGATTGTCATGTCATCAGCATATGTTGTAATTTGTACGTCTTTTGGGGAGTGGAATGTCGAAGGTGTAAATGTTGAATAAAGTTGAAGATAGAACTCCACCTTGTGGTACTCCGGTGTCGATTCGTTTGGGTTTTGAAAGTGTGCCATTGTATTAAGTCCATGCTTGTCGTCCTTTTTGTAGTTTGTTATGAACTTGATGATAATGTTAGGAATATTTGTTAGTGTAATTTTGTGTATAAGTTTGTGTATGTACACTCTATTAAACGCTTTGCTTATGTCCAAAGCTTATGTACAAAGCTAACGTAGTGGAGGTCTTGGATTGTTGAAGCCTCTTGTGATTTGTTTTTTTTTATCTCTCTATATATCCTTTTGACTCGCATAAAAGCGATGGAGGCGCTAATACACAGGATAAATAATTATCCCCACCTGCTTCCAAAGATGCCAAGATATTGCTGTCATGTTAAAATTTAATAGAGATATGACTGAAATTTAAAACTGCTTGCCAAGACCACCCAGCAGGGGAATGTGCCGCAAAGTTTCTTTCCCGAAAACAGAACAGAATGGCACGAGTACGTGTCAATAACAATCCGGGCGCTCTAATCACTCTACCACGCTGCCGACGCAGATATTATATAAAGCAATGTATGTTGAGTGTTTATGTTTGTATCCATGTTGATGAGAAATGATTGGAATATTTTCTGTTATGTATGGTAATAGTGTTTTCTCTAGTGTTTTGGCAATGAGTGCTAAAAGTGATATGAGTCGGTAGTTTGTGTCAATGTTGTGGTCTTTGTTTGGTTTCAGAATAAAAACGATTGTGGCACATTTCCAAAGATGGGGTATTGTGTTAGTGTTAAGGGCAATGTTGTATATGTTTATGAGGTATCTGATGGGAAGTGGCAGTAGGTGTTTAAGGTGTTTGATGTTTATGCGATCGGTTCAGTGGAATTGTTTTTTGTATGGCTTGAGATAGCTATTGCACCTGTGTAATGGTAAGTCGTATTTCCTCGATGAGAAAAATCTTGATTGTGTGGTCTATGTGCCTGTTGATTTTGTTTGTTTTATATCGAGGGACGTTCGCGAATTGTTAATTAAAAGCTTTTACTTTGTCTATGTCAGTGATGACTGTTTTAGTCCGAAGCGAATGATTCTTTTCTGTAGTGTAAGTGTTTTTTTGTTGGATAATTTTGCTATGGTGCCCCACATGGAGTGTGGATTTTGCTTGTGATCAACTTCGCAAAGATGTTGTTTTTATATGTTTGTTTTGTGTTCATGTATTTGTTTGTTTATGTGATGGTTAAGAGTAATGATTTGTGAATTTGATTCAGCTTTGTTTGCGAATATAGTTACGGTGATGGATAAGCTTGGCGATATGCATGAGTAAATGAGTGTGATTTGTGCTGTTGTGATTTTTTTTCGGGATGAAGAGTCTGTCGGCATTCAAAATTGCCTTGATAAGGTGTTTGTTTGCCCCATAAACATTTGTGGGGTAGATTTTGTAAAAAATAAGATCTTCAACATGTTGTTTAAATGATGTCTAATATATTTTTAGGTTGTTTGTTATTGTTTTAGTGAAATGAAAGCAAGTTGCTTAGGTCTTGTGATGTATACTGAAATTGGTGAGTAAAGGTAAATGATTGGATGTGAGGGAGTGGATGGCCTGTCAGCTAGTGCAGTCATGCAAGTCTGCTGAAGCAGTGGTGATGTCTAGTAAAGTAATTTGTTGTGTTTAATTGAGTAGTAAACGTTTTGAAGTGTTTATGTTTAGTGTGATGTGATTGGAGTTAAGCAGGATGTCTTCACTCAGTTTTTTTATGGCACTCGGTTTTATGGTCTTCACTCAATTTTTTTATGGCCAATGACATAACAATGAGTGAATGTTGATATCTGCTATGATAATTGTGTTTAGAAGACTTGCTATGGTGGTAAATGTGCTGGATACACCTACTGTAATTGAGTCTTCTTCTGTTTGTGATAGCGGGGTGGAATATATATGTTTACGATACGTAATTGCTGTGATGTAGAAAGGTAAATTTTGATGATTTATAGTTCAATGGGAAACATGTTTGATGTATTAAGTTGTGAAAAACTGATGTTGTTTTTAATGTAATTTAAGATGTAATTCCTTCTTGTTTTTGAGTGTGATCTGTTTTGATAGGTGTGAAGTGAGGAATGTTTGGTGTTTTGTGGGATTGATTGAGTTTTGTCTCTTGTATTCTTATGACATCTGTTGTGTTGCGGATGCCGTATGCATTAAATGGCAAGAATTTGAGAAATTTCTTTGGTAATGTTTTGTTTGTGTTCTGTAATTAAAAGCGTTGTGAAGTGTGGAGTACCATGAGCTATTGCAGTCTTTTGCTGTGATTTGGAAGCATTTTAAATGCACCCAATGCTTTGTGTAGTTACATTGAATAGATGTTTAATGTTTAGTAATAGGTTTGAGACAAATGTCACAAACACATTTGTGTGTTTGCAGTCCAGGATTTCGGTGTATGTAGCTCCGAGAAGCAGCAATCTAATTATCCAGCTTGTGAGCAAACTGAAAAATTGACTTTTCCGAGAAGCCAGAAACGTGTCTTCTCTTACCATATATAATGCGAGAGCTTTACCCAATAGAGATCAGAAAGAAAGCAGAAACGAGCCAACTTGTAGTGGTTGTAAATCAAACACCAATGTCCCAACCTCGAAGAGGCTGTGTCATTTAAGACAGTACTTTTAAAATAGACATCTCTGCCAAGTACCTGAACGCGGACCTTTTTAATCTGCGACGCCCGAGGCAGCATGAAAAAACGTTCTAGATCACATATTATAAATTTGCAGTGTAACCCTACTGCAAGAGGGTTTTTAAATAAGATATTTATTTCTCTTAGACTGTTTGCTTGCGACAGCTTTTGAGCACAGTCTGCCTAGGTTTAAAGTTGCCATCTTGTGAACTATATTTTGTCTGGTCTCTATCTGCAAACCTCTTTAGCATGGAAAATCCTAACAACAGAGTTCAATTTTCCGGTCAGCACGGCTTTACAAGTTGCTGAGACATGCAAACTTTTCCACTACGGTGAGATAGTAGTTTATAGCAAAACATATTTAACTGATATCTGCTGGAAAGTATTTCTCTTTATTACTTTCTGTGGCAAAGACATATTGCTGCATAAAAGTGGGGTTTGTATCACGTGATAATGTAACATGAAAGAACAGGATGTAAAATCCAAACACGTATAAGCATATATTTATATTGAGAAAAATATTTTAGACTATCCAATTAAACGCTACACACTAAAAGCGTTTTAAAAATTACTTAATATTTTTTTTAAAACAAAGATACTTTCTATCACGAAGTTATCTAACATACTTTGAACTTAAATTAGAATTTTATTAGTATTATATTCGGTATTTTAATTATTTTTGAACTAATAATTGTTTGTCAAAAAGATGATTCAAATCCCGAACATAATTCTTATAAAATCTTAGATAATATTTAGATCTACGCTATTTAAAAACCACTTTGCGTCATAAAAAATAAGTTATAAATTAAAGATATCGGCTTATTTGTTATCAAGAGGTACAAAAGCGACTAGAGCAGGGGTGGTCAACCAGTTTTAGACGAAGAGCCAAATTTCTTACTGTGTTACAGCAAAAAGCCATATCATACACAAGGGTATATAAGAAAATTACCCCACGTCTTACTTACTTCACATACCTTTGCTCAGCTACATTTCTTGTAAATGTCACACACCAACATGATAATAACAGAAGTTTACCAGCCATTTGTTGTTATGCATGTTACTTAGTGGGACTTCTGGTATTCCTTGTATTGAACAATCTTCTTCAAATCGGATTTGTATTTTGTTGTTGCCACTCGAAGCAATTCTTTCACATGGATGTCAGTCAGAATAAATCGATGCTTTGATTTTACGTGTTTTAGGGTTGAAAACACAGACTCGCAGACGTATGTTGACCCAGACATTGACAGTATCTTAAGTGCAGCCCGCTTAACATTAGGGTATTTTTCTATTGGCGCACTTTTCCATAACGAAATAGTTCCTTCTATTAAAGCAGGCTTCAGTTTGTCCTGTTCACAAAGGTTGATTATCTCCAACTCAGTCGAACCCTCATCTGAAACCAGAGGGGCTTTCAAACAGTCCGTCTTCGAATTAAATGAGTCGTCGACGAGAAATGTAATTAGAGGCCTTTTCAGTTGTAGATCAAAGAACCGCGACACAAAGCTTTCTTTTTCAAGAAGTGTTGCATATATGGATTTTTGCTTATTCAGGATGGCGATAGTGACTTGCACGCTGGCTTTAAGCAAAGTGGGAAAATGCATTAAATCTCCCTTTGAATATGCGCCTTAAATAGCTTAAGTTTGCTGAAACGCAGACACATTTTGCACCAAGTCGGGCAGTATTTTTAATTTAACCTGCAAATTCAGGTTCAATCTGTTCAAGTGACACAGCATGTCGACCAAAAAGGCCAGATCCATAATCCACTTGAGGTTCGAGAGTTCGGGATAGTTTTAATTTTTCTCTTCCATGAACAGTTTCACGGCATCTAAATGCCGAAAAAAACCTAAAAAACACCTGGCTTTTTGACAGCTATCTTACGGTGAAGTGCAGCGGCACGTCACCTGGAACCCCTGGTTCAGCTCAGTGATGAGATTGTTGAATTGCCGGTGGTTAAGCGCATGTGTGCGGATGTAGTTGACGATTTCCATTACAGTCTTTATGACGTTATCCAACTTCAATGATTTAGACATGAGTTGCTCCCTGTGAATGATGCAGTGAAAATTCCAAAACTGGGGAAATGTTTGGTCAGCTTTGCACAGCTCCACAAGTCCGTTTGCAGATCCGATCATGGCTGCCGCTCCATCCGTGATTATTGCAGTTAGTTTTGCTATGTGCAGATTTTCTTTCGTGATTGCAGCCATCATTGCTTCTTTCACATCTATGCTACGGGTTCTGTCTTTTAATGGCACAATATTAAGCAGTTCTTCTTTAATCAAACAATCGTTTGAACTAAACCGTGCAAATATTTCCAATTGAGGCTTCTATTGATGTATGTCACAACTCTCGTCTAATGCGATACTAAACTACTCGCAGGCTTGAAAGTCAGAGTGCAATTGTGATTCAATGGCCATGTTAATGTCCGATATTCTGCGTTCAACAGTGCAGCGCGACAGTTGGACATCTGATATCATTCTTTTCAGTTTCGTAAAGAGCTTCTTTGTGGTACAGAATTTTAATATCGCTTTAAACAAAGTCGATTTTTTCGGAGCCATAAGCTTTTCGTGACGCTCTCATCAGTGGCAATCGCGTCAAAATGGGACGAACCAGAGAAAATCAAGGTATTTATAGTCTCAACAGTTGGGAGAAAGGTGCTGCAGTCTCGGAAAGGAGAAAGGTACAATTGCATAGTGTGGTGCAATACAGTGTAATCTCGGAAAGGAGAAACGCACTATGTGTGCAATTACCCAGGAGAAACACTGTTACTCGCAACTTAGGTTATTTGAAAAGCTTCAATGTGTAAACAAATTCCTTTTGCTTACATAAAACCGGATGTTTGGTTTTGATAAAAGTTGCCTCGAGTAGACACAGATGGAACGAGTTGCGTGCCACAGCAAGAATTTTAAAACGTTTGTCGTTATAGTTTGCAGCACATTGCTCGTTGTCAAGCAAGTGTTGTCCTATGGCAGAGTCACAATCTGGATTGTTACGTTTTAGCTTACAGGATCTGCCAGGTTGAGATCGTGTAGGACGCTTCGCTTGCTGTTGTAGCCATTTAGGAACATGCTGCTTGATTCTATCTTGTAGTCGCTGTGATGTTCGTCCTACGTACCTACTGTCACAGTGGCACGAATATTCATAAACAACGAAGCTTTTCAGCGTGGTAGGTAAAACATCTTTGCGGGCTACAGGCAATAGAACATTCTATTTGGACAATGGTTATCCTGAATCTATTATTGACTGCAACATTTCCAAGAAAATTGCTCAGTTTTCTATGCCCAAACGATTTGGTCCTGAGAAGTGTCCCGTATATTTGAGAGTTTCTTGGATAGGGAAAGCTTCCATTGGTCTTGATGAAAACGTCAAAACGGCTGTTGAAAGCTGCTATGGCTCCGTTACCACCAGAGTTGTATTTACATTGAACCTTTAAAGCGGCATAGACCGCTTTTACAGTCTGCTATTATTCGCGAACATTATGCAATAAACTTTTTTAAAAATTTAGCAAAGTTAATGTGCAAGAAAATTATAAAGGATTTAACGTTTTCATCTTACATTCATTCGTTTTAAACTTTTAACTTTGCGTTCTGTTGTTTAAAAAAAGTTTTAAAGATTTGCACTGCAGCTCAAAAAGCCAATCCAAAAGAATTTAATCATTAAAGCAAAATGGCTCGGCCAACTTTTAATTAAAAAAGACTCCGTAAAAAATAATAACATTCTAAAAATGCTTGGTACGTATTTATTGTAAACAAATAAAAGAAAAGCATATTTCAAAGTAAACAATTGTATTCTAACATCGATTTAAAACCTCAATTATCGTCCCAAGAGGTTGCTGCGTTTTGGACAACAAAATCTCACTTGATAATCTAAGCATCCTCTTCGATTAGTTTGCTCTCGGTTCATGCAAATGAATCCTATTGTTGTATTCATATGAATAACTTGCCCTGCTAAACGATAGTCTTTCTTATTTATAGCCAATCGGGCATCGACGGCGGTTGGGTTTGTACACAATTGGTCACTATGGAGGCGACGTAGGTCAGACAGTGTTTCAAAATCACCATCATTACTTGGATTGTCAATATTAAAATAATCGGTCCATTTCCCGTCCACGCAAGCAGAAGGGGAAGGCAATCCTGTAATAAATATTATTTTATTTTACATTATGCGGTTACAATGATTAAAAAAAGCATTTTCTAAATGATTTTAAAAAAAGCAATACATAATTTTAATCTGCAGAGTTTAATCTGTTTCATTGTACTCACTCTTACCTTTCAGAAATTCTATCGTGGATAACTTAAGGATTCCAACTACATTGGTCTATAGCGTAAGATTTTTAAATAGAACAACAGTCATACTCTGCTGTCATTGGGCCAAAAATAAAAAAATTAACAAAAATTGAATAAAACGCATTTGATTTTATCTTTTAAAGTATTTAGATCACGTAATGATCTCATAAGCAACATTTCAGAAACGAGATCACAATTAAAAAGGCATATTATCTAATCAAATAAACGTTTGCAAATAATACTTCAGGAAAAGATTGAAGGATTGGCCGAAAAAAATGTGCGCAATATTCAAAAATGTAAAAAAAAATTGATTGAATATTGTAAAAATGCTATCCCTACTACATCAAATAAGGTATGAGAAAATTATTCAAAAAAGTGATTTTATTTAATATTAGAATGTTGAAATCATGTAAATAACTGCACATCTTATAACAAAACTTTTTATTTGGAAAAAGTGCTTTTTTTTAACAACATTATTTTTTAATCAGTCCTAATCTTTAAAATTTTGCGAGCAAAAATCTTCACTTCTAAAAAAATAAAAAAGTTGTTGCTAAACTTTGACAGGGAACTTTTTGATGCCACATAGTTTTTCTTGTGATTTTTTTATTCAACAGGCAATTTATAAATGGTATACAAATATAACTTAAAAATAAACAATGATATTGACGGAACTATTGACAGTTTCAATTTTTGGTAGTCTTTGAAAAGACTGTTTACTTTAGGATTCTTTCGGCCAACTCTCGTCGAAAAAAACTGTTGGCAAATGAAAAACTGCAAGAGAAACGTGGTTTATGTAAAATTGGAAGATATCGAAAATAACGGCGTCTCTGATTGTTTGAAGAAAGACAGCACCCGATTTGTTGCATGCTTACGTGCGCCACAAGCGAGAAAGCTTCAGTCGATAGACTGGTTTTCAAGTTTAGCTATAAAACGATCATCTTTTGATCTGGCAACGCTTAGAGTCACCTTCATAGAGTCTCGTAAATTCTCTTTTTGTCGCTAGAAAGAGTTTGTTTATTGACTAAAGCTTTCTCGCTTTCGGCGCAAGTAAGCATGCAACAAATCGGGTGCTGTCTTTCTTCAAACAATCAGAGACGCCGTTATTTTTGATATCTTCCAATTCTATATAAACGATATTTTTCATGCAATTGATCATTTGCCAACGATTTCTTCTGACTAAAGTTGGCCAAAAAAATTCTTAAGAAAACAATTTTTTCAAAGTCTACCAAAAAATTGAAAGAGTTAATAGTCTCGTCAATACCATTGGTATTTTTACAGTATATTCCGTACAACCAAAAATTTATTAAAATTTAACTTACTCGGGCAGCAGAATCGAACTTTATAATCGAAACATTCTCTTTCGCCGCGCTGATTTTGATTTAAACAAATAAACCCGGCTGTCATGTTTATTTCAACAACTTGTCCAGTTGTTCGATAATCTTTTCCTGTTGATACCAAACGAGCGTCCATCGCAGTTGGATTTGAACACGCTTCACCAGCATGCTGATAATTGATTTCATTTAATGTTTCAAAGTCTCCGCCACCAGTAGGATTGGCAATATCAAAGAATTTGGTCCAATATCCGTTAATACAACGAGGTGGAGTTGGTTCTCCTACAAATACTTAATCGTTACGCGCTCCTCAAATAAGAAAACTAGTGTATGACAGAGCAAGTACAACGTTGCCAGGCTGTGTGAATGTGCTAGTCTGTGTTTAAGCAAAGATTTATAAAGACAGATCACGTTAAAACCTTCTCAATCCAGCAGCGTGATAAAAAAGTTGTTGATTAACTATTTGTCGTGCACAAAATGATAAATGATATGATTTACTTTGTGACCAAAATCTGTATGAACTTACGCCAGCAACAAAACCGAACTTGATAATCCAAGCAGCTCTCTCGGTTAGGTTGGTTACGATTTAAGCAGACAAATCCAACTTCTTTGTTGATTTGAACGACTTGTCCAGCTGATCGATAGTCTTGCCCGTTTGATGCTATTCGAGCATCAACTGCGCTTGGTTTCCAACACACCCTTCCTCCGTATTGATTATTTAATTCACGAAGAGTTTCAAGGTCTCCTTCTCCACGAGGGTCGTCTCCGTTGAAAAATTCGGTCCATTTCCCATTTAGACAAACAGACGGAGGTGTCGCTTGCAATGATGGAGGAGCTAAATAAGATACAGCTTCGTTATGTTTGGGTCAGTTTCAGAACGTAATTTTATAATTATTAAAAAAGGTAATATACTGCTACTTACAGTATTTTTAGCGAGTTACATTTGCAATTTTAGAAAAGAAGATTTATGGTTGTGACTCCGCAAATTAAATAAAACTAAATTCTAGTTTAAAAAATAACTCATACGTGAATTTTAAAATTAGAAAAATATGACGGTTTTATTATTGTTTAAACGTTAAAATTATATAGCATACCAAATCATGTAAATTTGCTGTAACAATGTCTAGAGTTTCATAACTTACTTGGACAACAGAAGCGAACTCGATAATTTAAGCATCTTCCTTGGTGAGGTTGATGTCGATTTAAACAAATAAATCCAATTTCTGGACTTATTTGAACAACTTGTCCAACTGACCGATAATCTTTTCCATTTGGTAGAAATTCAGCATCCACTGCGGTTGGATTTAAACAGGCTCTACCAGCAAACTGATAATTTATTTCGCTTAGTGTTTCTGAATCTCCATCACCAATAGGATTGTCTCTGTTGAAGAATTCAGTCCATTGTCCATTGGTGCAAACTGGCGGTGGTGGTAGTTCTGTAAACAAAAAAGCATATTTAGCTTAGAAAATAATCTTTCATTCAATTTAGTTTTTGATTTACGTTACTGGAGAAGTCATCATTTATTGTAGAATTAATTTTCTGACTTTTGTCTATATTTATATTAAATAAAAGTAGATTTTTTTCAACAAATGTTAACATCAAAATTATAAAAAAATATGTATTCACATAACAAATGGTTAGTAACTAAAGGACCAAGCGTTTACAAGCGTTTCTAGTTGTTTTTTCCCAAGTTAATAACAAAAATACTTTAAAAATTTTATCTAATTTAAAGTAATAATTAGACTTTATAAATATTAATTTACTACTAAACCAATTTTTTTCATGACCTTTAAGTCTGAAAAAATTTTACATTTGCATGAGATTTTAAATCTTTAAAAACATTTTTGAACATTATCTTCACAAAATTATAAACATTTTTAAATATTAAAAAAAAAGAAATTGATTTTTTTGAACTAGAACACAGATCATGCGTTGTTAAACATTGTGAAACTTTCTTTTGAACCATTCATACAAGAAAGAAAACATTGGCATCAGAAATCTCACGTCAATACCAGTTAACATACTTGGACAGCAGAATCGAACTCGATAATTTAAACAATTCATGTTTTCAGCTTGTTCTCGATTGAGACAAACCAATCCCAGTGTTGTGTTGATATGGACAACTTGTCCGCCTAATCGGTAATCTTTTCCACTTGATAACAGTTGAGCATCGACTGCGGAGGGATTCGAACACGCTCTACCGGGAAATTGAATGTTTATCGCGGGAAGAGTTTCTGAATCTCCATCACCATTAGGACTATCTCTGCTAAAAAATTCGGTCCATTGTCCATTGGTGCAGACAGGTGCAGTTGGAGATGGCGCTGCGAAAAAAATTAAAATCGTTTGATTATAACAACAAAACGCAGCGGAAAAATCTAAAACTACATGTAAGACAGGTATAACAGATGCATAAATAAAGTTTTAAAAGTCCAACGTAAGATTGTCTCATTTATAAAATTACTCAACGTTTCAAGGTTTTCAAATTTGCGCTCATATCACAAGCTGTGGTTAATGCAATTTCAGATATTCTTTAGCAAGTATATTAAATATTAAGCAATGATTTATTTGTAATAAACAATCGCAATCATCTGATAAGCTTTCCGAATTATTTTTGATTTTTTTTAGTTTTGTTTTAATTTACAGAAGAAAGTGTAACAATGCTTTACAAATCAAGAAGATGTTTGTAAAAATGTCAAATTTTTTAAAAACGTGTTATAGATTATACTCAACTTATGTAAAGCTGCATTTTTTGACATGTTATTTTGATTAAAATAAAGTACACTAAGACTTTTTTTTGCTCATTAGAAATTATTTTTATTTTCAATGCTGTACTACCCTTAATATTGCACAATGAGCAAGCGATTCCATTTGTCCATGCACAAACGGGGTCTCGCTCCTTTACCGAATTGCGAGTGCGGCTCCGCTGAACAAACCGCAGATCATGTTCTCATAGCGGCCCCGAGAGGGCACCACATGGAGCACGAGGTCTGACGGTTTTGGATGACAAAACTCGATGCTGGCTTAACAACATCACTGCCAGCATCTGATCCTGGCAGTACAGTAGCCTGGGGTAGTAAATGGTTGAGCCCTCGGCCCCAGTCCTATTTGTGTCGGACCTGGAGTGGATGCCCTTCTAAACGACGACTAGCACGCAAGAAACAAATATTAACATACATAACTTTTCAATAAATTTTTACTTTAGTAATCAGTTGAAGAACACTCTTAAAGTATATTTTGATTTGTCTCGTAACTATTCAGCAGTGTAAAAAATTAATCTCATTTACGAAAAATACCGCTTACTTGGGCAACAAAATCGAACTTTATAATTTAAACATTTTCTTCCATCAGGTTGCTCTCGATTTAAACAAATGAATCCAAGGGTTGGGTTCAATTGAACAACTTGTCCGACTGATCGATAATCTCTTCCATTTGAAACAAGTTGAACATCCACCGCGGTTGGATTCGAACACGCTCTACCGGCTAAGTAAAAATTTATTTCACTTAATCTTTCTGAATCTCCCTCACCACCAGGATTGTCTCTGTTGAAAAACTCGGTCCATTGTCCATTGGTGCATACTGGTGATGGTGGCAATTCTGTTATGACAATATTTGTTTTAATTTCTCACAATTTAAATTGATTTGAAATTCTTCAATTAGGCGGACTAGAATCAGTCCAAAACTTGTTTAAATTTACTTTATTTTAATTTAATATCGATTTTGACATAAAGTCATCTTCAGTTAAATCTACAAATTGTAAGAATAAAAATTGTGAAAGCCATAGAACAGGGGTCGGGAACCTATGACTCTTCTGATAACAACATCTGGCTCTTTTTTTGCCAATTATAAATTACCGCACATAAAAAAAAGACCTGTGCACAAAAGATTTTAAAAGTGAAGACCCTTTTTTAAGAAATCAATACGATTTTAACACAAAAATCGAGAAATCAGAGTCAGATTCAACGTGAAAACCTTTTTTTAGAGATCACTACGTTTTTGAGAAGAAAATTAAAAAATCAGTGTCAATAGTTAATAATATAAATTTTACTTGGCAAAAAATAAGTTTGCTCACAAATTTCTGCCCACACACATACAGCTAAAAATTAGAGGAACATTGTTGGCTCTCATAGAAATACATTTAAAAATATGTAGCTTTTATGGCTCTTTTACCTAAAAAGCTTCCCGACCTCTACCATAGAAAATTATTGATAAATGATTAGACTTAATATATATCATAGAATAAAATGTACTCACTTGGCCAAAAAAAACGTAAAATTTAAATATTAAAGTAAGGAAATCCTATAGAAAACCTTAAAAGAACTGTCAAAATTGCTAAACTTCTAAACTGATTGTGCAAATTACATTAAATATACAGTCAAACCTCGGTTTACGAACTTCTCGGAATTTGGATAATTTGGTTTTCGAACAGAAATTTTGAGTTAAAAATGACCCGATATTCGAACAAAAATTCGGTTCTCGAACAACTTTTTTTGTTCACCAGCATACGAGTTACAGTACATTCATTGTTACGTTGCTTTATAGTTACTAGTGCTTTATTGTTACGTTTATAACATTTATTGTTACGCAGTGCATTTACAATTTTATTGTACAAAACATCTTTTCTTTTCATTAGCCCTAAGTCATGGATTCAATGAAAGCGAGAAGTAAATTGGTTAAGGAAAAAAAATACATGTATTATTAAATATACATTGTTATGTAAATTTTTATGCTATGTAAATGTAAATTACTTGCTATGTTTTGTTTTATTTACTCTTGGAAGAAATGGTTTTATTTTATGATATACAAGGTATATAAATTGTAAACAGGTAAATAAGTCATTCTTTTGGTGCGTGGAATGAATTAATCTTTTTTACATTATTTATAATGAAAAAATATGATTCGGTTTTCAAACAATTCGCTTTTTGAACAGCTTTCCAGAACGAATTGTGTTCGTAAACCGAGGTTTGCCTGTATTATAAGATAGTAAACATCAAGAAAAACAGTTGATTGCGTAACCAGTGACCATCAGTTAGAAGACAGTTTGTTTTTATTTTTTATAATTTTTTGCCAATGTCAATAGAGTTTTTAACAAGATCCTTGGTAAAGCATTTTTAGAGAGGCAACAAACAGATCTTTTGGTACGGTTATGTTTTGCTAGATGCCTATTGCTGCCATTGTAGTCAGTAGGGTATTTAGGAAGGAGAAATCATGCGATGGCCCAACCCTTGAAACACTTTGGAGAAATGAGATACAGATTTCAAGTAAAAACTTTTTTTATAGAGATCAGTATGTTTTTTGTGATAAAAAATTAACAAAACCGGGACAAATTTAAAGTTGTAAATTTTCTCTTTCATTATTCGATCAAGTGTCGTTTCGATCCAATGTCGCTTTGATCTAATATCGTTTCAATTAAATGTCGTTTCGATCAAGTGTTGTTTCAATCAAATGTCGTTTCCATCAACTGTCAGGTCACGATGTCAGCAGTCGTGATTGTTTTTGAACTTACCACAATAACGTACTTTAAATTTTTTACAAATTGAGAATTTTTATTTTTTTGAATTAGGTCTTATAGAAGTTATATAATGTTTTATTAATTTCTTTTAAAAAGCAAAAAAAATCTTCAACAAAATAAAAAATATTAACTTTGCTCTTAAAGTCAATATTGCCACTTGCACTTTGCATTATTGAATCACCCATTTTATTTAATTGTTGAAAGAGATGAATGGTACTATATTTCACATTAATGCGTGGTTATGGCTAGTAAAATATACTGTTATAAAGTTTTAAAACAATTGTTACAAACAGCCAAATTTTGTTAAATTTACTGTTGAGGAACAATGTAACATACACACACTATAAAAAAACAAAAAAATTTTTAATATTTAATGAAAATGATTAGAAGTTTAATAAAAGCTAAAACAACCTTTTTGGTCAGAAAAACTTGCTACGCTGCTTAAGTCTCTTAAAAAATTAAATAATTTTTTTACTGTTCAATAAGTTTTTTAATTTATCTTATTTAAAAATAAATGCGTATTTTTGATTTTTAAAAAAATAATTTAGCTAATTTAAATTAATTTTAAGACAAATAGTTTGTAATGTTAAATATAATGTAAAAGAACTTTCGTATGAGGTTCATTTCTTAAATAATATTAAAAGTATTTATAACAGAGAAATTTTGTAATTTACTAGAAGATGGATATGTACGATAAACCAAAAGATTATAAATGCTAAAACTGCCTGATTCAAATACTTCAAAAATTATAGAAGAGGAGAAGAATTGTATTATAATAATGGTAATTTAAAAACATTTTTTTGAACATTGGTTACTTAGAGTCACTATTTTCGGAAATAGAATTAGAATGTAGAGTTAATGTCAGAGTAAAACTTTCGCAATATCGTTGTCACCCAAAAGCAAGAATTATAATGCGCCCTTTTCTACATGCAAGTTGTAGAAGCAAAATTTTTATTTGCTAAAAGTACATAAATTGGTTTCTTTTTTATTAGTCCTTCGGCAACACCTTCTGCATTTCTTAAGATTTTAGGCAGAGTTTTTTTGAAAAACGTATAAAATATATAAGGTCTAGCAGTAACATACCTATCCCATGCAAAGGAAAAGTTTTGGAAACTGCACAAAAAATAGAATAATCATTGAAATTTTATAATTCAGTTGACGTTTTTACGTTACTACTTATAGAATGTTTGCGAGTTTTTGTCATTATATCGGCAGCGTCATCGAGCAGTAAGGCGCTTTATCCTGGCTTGTTGGTCTTAGCAAGCAGTTATAAATTTCAGTGAAATTTTTATAAATTAAAAAAAAACAAAATGAAAAATTTTAACCGGATATCAACATTATTTTGGCAGGTCCGATAGCAGTTGCTTTCTCTATGTATAGCGTCTTCGTCGCTTTCCTGCGAGTCAAGAGAATAAATGTTGAGATAAAATTAAATGAATATTGAAGCAGATGTCAAATAAGAAAATGCTTATAGATATTTACTACAATATTCATTGTAAAACAACATCACATTAAAACCATATTCTACATACTCGTAAAATATCACTTTTTCATCAAGTTTACGTCAATGCTTAATCTACCATGTATTTTTTGCATTAAATCAGCGTTTATCAAACCTTTTTTTCTGCGACCCAAAATTGCTAAAAACAACGATTTACGAATACGACTGCAACCCAAATAAATTTGAGTGAGCCATTGTTTTGATTAGAAGTAAAACGAAATTGTTATGTAAGCCAACAATGGTTGCCCAACTTTTAGCTGTAAATGTGTGGGCAGAAATTTGTTCGTGAGCAAACTTATGATCTCTAAAAAAAAAAAGTCTTCGCCATAAATCTGACTCTGATTTTTTGATTTTCGGCTCAAAAACGTAGTGATCCCTAAAAACAAAAAAGGTCTTCACCTTGAATCTGACTCTGATTTCTTGATTTTTGTCTTAAAATTGTATTGATCTCTTAAGAAAGTTCTTTACTTCTGAAATCTTGTGTGCGCAGATCTTTTTCTTTTACGTGCGGTAATTTACAAGCCTTTGCGACCCATCCGCATTGTCTTGGCAACCCATGGTTTGAGAACGCTGCATTAAATAAATACATTTAGGCTATCAGTAGAAGCACTTATTTAAGCTAGTAGCCTAAATAAAAAAATAAGCCACGCAGCTAGGAGTTAAAATTATTTTCTGGAATTAGAATTGCTGGCATTATGCATAAAATTGTCTTGTTCTCACACTTTATTCACCATGTAATCTTAACTTTATAACTTTATAGTTTAATTTAAGTTTACGCGTTGTATTATGACGTAAATTTTCATCATTAAATAGTAATTGTATAATTGGTATACCACCTCTACTTGTTTAATTTATTTTCAATTTGTATCATAACTATTTTGTCGTAATTATTCGTTTTGTCGTTTTAATTCAGAGCGCATTGTAAACTTTGGACAGAATTTACGCATTTTTACTCTTTCTCTTTTGTTTCTCTTGTGCCTCGCGCGCTCAAGAATCCAGTCAACAATTTCTAGTTAATTTGAGATTACGTAATTATTGGTTTCGCGTTTTCTGATTGGCTGTATTGCAGGGGTTATACTGCTTGACCGATGGTAAACTTATTTTAAACGCTATTTGGAGAAATTAGACGTAAGCCCAAAAATTTTATTACGACGATTATCAGGAGTAACGTAGTTAATTTAATTTAACTAGTCTATATTTGGTTTTCAATTATTCTAGTTATTGCATTCCATTGGTGTTATTTGTGTTTTTGTGCATGCCTGTGTGGCCGTAGTTAATTAAGAGTCAAGTATTGACGCCTTGGAAATTAATTTTATTTTGGCGTAGAATTGTTTTTACTTGTGTAGCGGATGGACAATTACAGTAAGTTTAATATTAGCCGTCCGGGTACTTCATTTTTACAGTTTGTCAGTACAAAATTTTTGAAGTGGTTATTGCCAGTTGTTGGCACTGTAAATTGTTTTGGAGTTTGGTGAAGCTTGGTGGCCATGTTTTATGTGAATAGATCAAGTTTTTGTAAATTTTGTAGTTATATTCTTTATATTACCGTGATTTCTTTCTACAGAGAGAAGTTTCTAGGGAATCAATCTGTACTTAATCAGAACTTATTGTTTAAAAAACTTCAGTCTCGCGGCAAACAATTTCAAAAGCCGGAACAAAATAAAAATAAACACAACCTTACTTTATTACTGGTATTTGGGTTACTTAGTTTAACTGGTCCTTTTGCATTCCCGAGTAAAATTGTGACACTAAGATTGGAAAACATTTAAATTGTAGTCTTGTAGATTACCATCATAGCCATTTAAATTATTTTAGTGTAATGTAAAAAATGCGTAGTAAAAAATATAATGTTAGGGAAAATCATTATTGCTAAAACGTAAATAAAAAAAATTATTTTAGTAACATACTTTGACAGCAAAATCGGACTTTGTAGTTTAAACAGTTTTTTCCACCAGACTGTTCTCGATTTAAACAAGAGAAACCGAAAGTTGTGTTGATTTGAACAACTTGTCCAGCTGATCGATAATCTTTTCCGTTTGAGACAAGCCTTGCATCGACTGCGGTTGGATTGGAACATGCTCTACCAGCAAATTGAGAATTTATTTCGCGAAGAGTTTCCGAATCTCCATCTTTAATAGGATTGTCTCTATTAAAGAATTCTGTCCATTGTCCGGCAACACATAATGGTGGTGGGGGTAAATCTTTAAAAATCAAATTTTTATTTAAATTATTTCTTGTTAGAAATTCTTTAAAAATGTCAAAATAATTTAAATACAAATGTATTAATTCTAACAGGAAAAAGTAAGTTTATTTGTTATTAAACAGTTATTAAAAGCTCTCACAAATACATTAACCAGAAAATTTTTATGTTATTTAATAACGTCGAAAATTTATAATGATATTTTAATTTAAGCTTTAATTTTTTTTTAAGTAAATTCTAATCAAAGATCATAAAGTATCTGATTCTATTTCAAAAAAAAAAAAAAAAGCATTGAGTTTCTTTAATCAGCAAAATGAAATACATGTATTTAGGTTTGGGTAAATATAAAAATATAATAATTGTTGGAACTTTTCCAACGTTCCACTGAAGAGTCGTGGCTTTGCCGTAGGTTTTAATACAAGTCGCTGCTCAAGATCTTTGATTAAATAACATGCACTTCAGTTCCCAATGTTTTCTATTTTTAATTCAAAGCATGGCGTAAATCAACTGAAAACACGACATTTATAAAGCAAACACAAATTTAAATTAAAGTTATCGAAATCCAAGGTATGCAAATTTCGTTAATAAAAAACAAATAAAATATTAGCTTACCAATAGATTTTCCACCCAGCAAATAACGACAGTATATAAGTATTGCAAACAGTGAAAAAAAAGACCAAACAAATCAGAGCTATTGAATTTACAGTAACCTTTCAGTGTTACCAAATAAAATTAAATTAAACAAAATAAACATCGTAAAAAATAAATACTAACAAGGAATAAAATAAACACAAATACGAGAAAAATCTAACATAAATATTGTAATATAAAATTATATGTCTGATGCCTTGTTTTAACAAGTTTATGATAAAAACTTTGACCTTAGACCAGTGCTCTTCAACCTTTTTTTTTGTGGTATACCTTTTACAATTTTTCAAGAACTTCGTATACCCAGTAATGTGTAATTGTGCACATAAAACTTACAAGCAGAAAACTTACAAACAGAAAACTTAGAATTAGATCACATGATGTTAAGCACGCAAAAGTACAAAAAACGAAGTTTAATACTTTGTTTAATGGCTTGCTTGTTCTTGCATAGTTTCGGCAATTCGGAGGTAACGCGGTGTTATTTCTTTCTCAATCCCTCCTCGCATTAAAGAATCAATGTCAAGTATTGAGTTTCTTTTCTTTGACTTGATTTCAACAAGACTGGAAAACCCTTCTTCACATAAATAAGTTGTAGGCATCTGTACTAAGATATCAATGGCACTTTTTGCAAGATTTTTATATTCCAAAAATTCAAGAAGGTAAACCCAAAAGTCTGAGTAACCCATTTCTCGGAAAGCAATCTTTTGGTTTAAATCAGCGCGGAGCTCCAGTAATTCCTCATCCTCTGTTGGTTCTTCATTAAATGGCTGAATAATCCAAGAGTTTGCTTCCAGACGTTTGTCATTGGCTTCAGGAAAGTATGCACACAAATTATCACCAAGCAAGTTTAAGTGAGCAACGATAAGTGTCGACAGGTTGTCTTCCGTGGAAGCGTCCTCAAACTCCCATTCAGACTCTTTCATGTACTGGCTCAATAAAGGAAAGTCGTTGAAGTTCCTTGATGCAGCATGCTTTTTCCACAGTGGAATTTTCAATTTGAGCGCATTGACTTTGCTACTTGATCGAAAAATGTCGCCTCCTTTCCCTTGAAGACTGAGGTTCACTTGATTTAAACGATCAAAAATCGATGCAAGGTAGGCCAATTTAGCAACCCAGTAGATGTTGCTAAACTTGGAAGCTCGTGGGTTTCCGCATTCATTGCAAAACGTCTCTATTTCTGCTCTAAGTTCAAATACACGGGAAAGAACTTTTCCTCGCGATAGCCATCGAACCTCTGAATGAAGAATAAGTTTTTTCGAAGAGGCATTCAATTCTTCGCAGAGTTTTGAAAAAATTCTCTGTTGTTTTGCACTTTTGCGAATAGAATTAACAATTTCTACAACTTCTCGTAGAACATCACTCAATTCGTTTTCTTGATCATTAACCTCGCTTGCATTCAACTTAAGTTTCTATAAAGCTAATGCTTCGCGGTGGAGAATGCAATGTATTCCCACGCATTTTGGAGACACTTGTTTTATTCTCTTTACCACCCCTGTCTGCGAACCCTGCATAGCTGCAGCACCATCTGTGGTTACAGCTCTGCACTTCGACCAATCCAACCCCTCTCTTTCAAAAAAATCATTCATTTTCTGAAAAATCGCTTCAGCTGTTGCTTTTTCTCCCACTGGTTTACAGAATAGATAATGCTCAACTATTCTCTTAGCTTCTGCATCTGGAAACCTACAGAACACCATGAGCTGTGCCTCACTGGTTATGTCAGTGCTTTCATCTAACTGGATGCCGAAAGAGGGGGCTTTCAAGAGCTTGTTAATAAGTTGTTGCTTTAAATCTTCAGATAATATGGCACATCGTCGTCCAACTGTAGTGTCAGAAAGTGGTATTTGTTTAATTTTATCTACTGCCTTTTTTCCGCCGTGAATTAGCTCAGCTGCAATTTCTAAACACGGTAGCACTACACGCTCAAGTTCGGTGTACGGGCGTTTCGCTTTCATCATGTGATGTGACATTCGCAACGATGCCAATAGCATGTTCTTGTTCTGAGTTACCTGGTGTCCCATTTGCTTATCAAACAAATGGCTCTGTTTCTTCTAAGCATCTAGATATGACTGAAAGAATTTTGTACATTTGTTTTGGTGTTCTGGATGCTGTTTCGTTAGGTGACTTAAAAGCTTTGACTTAACGACATTAATATTGCCAAAACTGGTTGAACAAAAAAGACACTGGGCAGAAGAATAGAGATTTTCCTCTTCACCAATTGGGCGGCGAAATCCATAATTAATAAAGTCTTCGTTCCATTTTCGGCGTTTAGAGATTATTTTCTGCCGTTTAGCAGGTTGAAGCTCAACTTCATTCGCGGAAGGCGAGGCTAGCGCTGTATCAGGGCCAGATTCTTTTCTGCTTTCATTACTAAAGTATTTAAGCAAAGACATTGCAACCTTTAAAAGCAAAAAGGATTTTATTTAGATTTTAGCTTATTGTTTCTACATGCCTCTTGTCTTAACCCTTTAAGGGATATAATTTTTTTACAACTTAAATTTATTCAAAAATCGTTTTTTATGTCTTGTTAGGTGTTCTTAGACACTATAAAACAAAATTTTAATTTTTTTGTTTTTTTAACAAAATACACCATGGGTCATATATGACCCAGTGTCCCTCAACGGTAAATTTTTTTCGCCGCTCAATGCAAAATTATATATCAATGACTGAACTTTTAATAAAGGTTGTTAAAATGAATAAACATTGCAGGTAAAAAAGTTGATTTAACTAACCAGGCAATTAATAAGATTGCTTTCAAATCGAATTTTTACTAAAATTTTTATTTGATTATTTTATTAATTCTGTCTTGCAACGAACACTGGAATGAATACCTAATGTTTGCACACAAATTTCATATATTTCTATAGCAAACACTCAACCTTACAGATAGAAAAATATTTATTGTTTATATCCATGATATACAACAAAGCAATTCTGTGTGGTAGCCCATGAACAGTGATGGCTTTAGTATGAAGCGTATGTAGTGGCCGCAGCTGGGCCCTTTATAGTCAAAAAGTGGCCCAACTCCAAGCAAAACATTGTTGTATTTCTTCGTAGCAGCATTATGATGGTGGGTTCACCTGCCTGCACTTTAACTTTAAAACAAAAGTCGGGATCACGTACTCGAATTAAGGTGATTACCTTTTTTGAGACCACCTACGGTTTTGGAACAAAAATGGAGATTTTGCACTTAAATTGAATGAGACGATTATATTTTAGAGATCAACTATATCTTTAACACAAAACAAAAAAACTTGACACACTAAAAAGTGGCTCACTCATTCTTTTCTTGTACCAGGTCTTCCTTTTGTAAGCCTATCATAGTCCATGAATTCTTAAAAAACAAGTAAGCCTACCCCATTAGCAAATGCATACCAAAAATACCTCATTTCAACCACATCAGTAGTAAAAACATTCCCTTTTTTTTTTCTTTAGTTTTTCTCATTTAAAGTCAATTCACTTGAAGTATCGTTTTTTTATAATTTCTGTTTAGCTTTATATTCTCAGGTTGATTTGCAGCTGGTTGAGGAGCTTCTGTTGTAACTTTAAGAACATTTGTATTTCTATTCTCTTTTAATAAATTCTTTATTTTTTTTAAATAGTACAAATCTTCATCATCAAGAATGAGTTTTTTCTCATCACCACTGCTATCAGTAAATAAAATATTTTAAATACATCAAGATAAAAAAGTTTTTTTCTACTGACCTGGTAAAACTAATTAGGCCTAAATTATCTTCATGATTTATATCCAATTTTTTTAAAAGTGAAATAAGTGTATATTTACTAATTTTTATGACTCCAAAAAGAAAAAAACTGCTTTTTTACATCACAACCTGTGGGGCAAAATAATAGCACAATACTCCGAGTAAATATTCAGCAACACAAAATGTTTGGTTTTCGTTCATTATTTGCCGAGTTCAGTTCATTATCTTTTAAATCTAGGGAAATCCCCAAACCCTACAAAGCTGGTAACGGCGCACTATAAATGAGAAACAAGTAATCAATACTTACAGCAATTATTCAAAAATGTTTTATCTAAGACATCAATTATACTTAGAAAATTAATGAAAAAATTTAGTGAAAGTATGCAAAGCATATAAGTTTCTTTGCATTACAGCAATATTTACATATTTTATAATCACCAATATTTACCTTTGAGGGACACTGGGTCATATACGACCCACAGCGGTTTTTGCTTTAGTTTTTGAAATCAAAAAGCTTGAATAAATCAATAATGATTTTAAATCATTAGCAAGAACCTAATCTTAAATACTAAAACTCAAGTTGTATAAAATACGATTATTTTACTTTGATTAAGTCAGCTAATTAAAGTCAAAAATTTTTTTCAATTTTGGTAGTCAAAAAGTTTACAAAATTACGGTAAAAAATATAAAAGTTTTCAATTTTTTTTTTTTTAAATTAAACTTGAATCTTTTAACAATCCAACCGTCAAAAAACAAACTTAATTTTTTGATCGGATTGTCTGTACCATAAAAAAATGTTTATGGGTCATATATGACCCAGTGTCCCTCAAAGGGTTAAAAGCAGTGCTGCTACGCCTAGTGAAATTTCACTAGATCTAGTGAAATTGACTCCGGCCTAGTGAAATTTATTTCCATTCTAGTGATATTTTATTGTTTTACGAGCATAAATTTGCAGCATTTTGGCTTACTTTTGCAGCAAAAATTTGCAAAATATGTCGAAGA
This sequence comes from Diplosoma virens, assembly GCA_963680785.1. Taxonomy (NCBI): domain Eukaryota; kingdom Metazoa; phylum Chordata; class Ascidiacea; order Aplousobranchia; family Didemnidae; genus Diplosoma; species Diplosoma virens. The sequence goes on along the minus strand of OY796881.1, from coordinate 1,767,376 downwards.
ATTGCTGAAAAGTGCAATCTAGCCCAAGTGACAGCACTGCTGAAAAGTGACAAGTCGTGATAATGGAACAATGGTACATCTGATGAAAAGTTTATAAGCTTTGTCTTTGATGATATACCTGTGATGCTGCTCGTATACCCCTCGTATACCTCAGTCCAGCTGTATACCCCAAATTTGTTCTCGTATACACTTGGGTATACTGTATACCCGGTTGAATAGCACTGCCTTAGACAATATTATACAGCTATCGGTATTTTTTGGAGATCCATTTATTTGCTTCTTTAGCAACAATAATGTAATAATTGCCAATTACTATAACATCTTGGCTGTTCTCCCGTAAATCAAGAAAATAATTATTCCGTGGGTACACGGTGGGGTCAAAATGACTTAAATAAATCTAATTTTAATCCATATATTTGAACATGGTTTTAACTTAAATAAGTCTTAAACTTAAATAAATCTAATTTTAATCCACATATTTGAACATGGCTTTGTGACTTTTTGTAAATACGTGAGAGCTTTGTTTAAAGTCAGTTATTTTAAAAAATATAATGCGTGATCATAGCTTATTCAATGGTTATGCTATTCATGCACAACTGGGGGTCAAAATAACCCCGTTCCATTTAATATGTGTATTTATATAAAACTTCTATTTTAGGCCTTTTATACGAGTATTAAACAGTGCTGTTTCATTTTCATACTATAATTATTCAGAGAAACTTTTCATGTTGTATCAAACAAGAACAAGTCTGAACAAGTATTGACAAGAAGCTCTGCCATCACAGTCACAGACATCATTACAGCTCGGGTGCTGGTGAGAGAAGCTACACTCTCTGAAATGGTTCTTAGTAAGTCTCTAAATGATGAGAAAATATGTGCATTACTTCTCGTTAGTGATGCAGATGAAGATGAAGACGACATCAGTGAGGAAGAGTTTATACCTCAAGCTGATAATAGCAGCAGTGAATGTTGGGACACCAAAAATGACATTACTGAAGATATATCAGCAGCAGCCTCAAGTACTGCTGCTGACACAACACACCTACAATCTTCTTTTGGTGATCATTGGTACTTAAATGAGACGGTACTTTTTTTTTGACCTGCTTCACAAGGTTGAAAGAAAAGCTTGAACATATTGACCGCAAAGTCAGGTGTTACAGCCTATGCCACAAATCGAATAATAGAAAACCCATGCACTGCATTTGATTTGATATTTGACAGGAATATGATGAAAACCATTCTGGTAAAAGCTATTGAACAAGGGAAGCGGATCAGCCAAGATTGGAAAATCATCACCGAAAATGAATTTCGAGCTAATGTTGGACTGTGTATTCTTCTTGGAGTGTATCGTAGTAGAAATCAAACTGTAAGGCAATTATGAATTCCCAAATTTGGCCCCCCAATTTTTTCAAAGACAATGTCAGTGAAAAGATTCAAGGAGATACGTCGAGCGCTGTGAATTGATGACCCCCAACTCGCAACAGCAGGTTAGCTCGAGACAAGCTTGCAGCTGTTGGTTTATTGCTAGATGGCTTTGTTGAGAACTCAGCGTTGTTATTCACATACTGAATCTTTTACTGTTGACAAACAACTATATCCTTACAGGAGACATTGTAGATTCATACAATATATACTTTTAAAGCCTGCAAAGCATGGATTGAAATTTTGGTTGCTTGCAGATGCTAGCAGCTACTATGTTTTAAATCTCCAAATAAATAGTGGCAAAGTTGAATCACGAACAGAAGAATTAGGAATGCATGTTGTACTCTCTCTCACCATTCACTTCCCAGCCAACAATGCTATGCAGGGCCCATGCGGCCCCTGCAAGAGCTGCCCGTACTGTTCTATAATTAAAAATGTTAGCTTATTAGCATGTTTTAATTTTTGATTACGGTTTAAAATTGAAAGCCAGATTAAACCCGTGCGGTTAGCCCATGTGGGGCCACTACAACGCCCGCGGCCAAATCGGTACGGTTCCCGTACGGGCAGCCCTCGCAGGGCCCGCATAGGCCCTGCATAGCAGTGTTGGCTGGGTTGTATGGAACAGAGAGAAATGTAACATGTGACAATTTCTTTACCAGCCTAAAGTTAGCTCGCAAACTTTCACTAGAGAGAATGACATTAGTGTGTAAATAAATTCCTTTTGTTTACATAAAACCGGATGTCTGGTTTTAATAAAAGTTGCCTCAAGTAGACAAAGATGGAACGAGTTGCGTGCCACAGCAAGAATTTTTGTTCATCTACTACATCTTTGTCTACTTGAGGCAACTTTTATTAAAACCAGCCATCCGGTTTTATGTAAACAAAAGGAATTTGCTTACACATTAAAACTTTTCAAATGACCTAAATTGTGCGTAATAGTGTCTCTGGTAATTGCACATTGTATGTTCTCCTTTCCGAGACTACACTATATTGCACCTTCTGGTCACTTAGATTTTGTGTAGTTGTGCCTTTCTCCTTTCTGAGACCACACGTACAGCACCTTTCTCCTAACTGTTGAGACTATAAATACCTTGATTTTCTCTGGTTCGTCCCATTTTGACGCGATAGCTGCTGATGAGAGCGTCACCAAAAGCTTTTGGCTCCGATGAAATCGATTTTGTTTAAACCGATATTAAAACTTCTTTCTGTTCAGTCACCCAATATTATAAACAATATAAAAAGCATATGGGGAGTATTGATTTGTTAGAAAGCTTGCTTGATAGGCATAAAATGCATTTAAGATAAAATTTGGTACTTTTGGATCTTTTAACTCTAATCGATATGTATATGTAAATTCATGGTTGCTATTTCGTAAAGCGCGTGACAGCACAACAAAGCAATCAACTTTCAGAGCTGAAGGACTCTGCAAAGTCAATGAAAAAAAGTGTTTCGAAAAAGGAAGACCTTCAAATGGTATTGAGCAACAATATCAACTAAAAAAAAGGCAACGTAACTGTGGTGATTTTCCGTCTTCACGTGTCACTTTATTAGTTGCCTTTTTCTTTCATTTTTTTTGCAGCGTTGCTGACGTCATAGGTTTTTCCTTGCATGTTTCTTTTTCATTATTTCAGTTAGTTAGCAATCATCATGGCGTCTGTTGTATTTCTGTTTGCCTTAAATTAGTCTTTTAAAGCCTTAATAAAAGGTAATAAAGTGTGAGACATATTACAATTTAAAAGACTAAAATGGCTATTACTGAATGGAAGTACTTACAGGCAGAAGAGCTTACTATAGATCCCAATTCACATTTAGCTGAAGATGAGTGAAAATTCTGGCTTAAAACGTTTACTAACTTTGTCGAAGTTTTGCCTAGAGGAGAAAATACTGTAAATAAACTAAAGATACTGACAGCTCATTTATCAGCTCCTATTTACAAACTTATAAGTGAAGAAACTATGTACGAGAGCGCTATAACTGCATTACAAAATTTATTTGTAAAGTCAAAGAACCAAATCTACGCGCGGCACATGCTTGCAACACCCAAACAAGACGCTGGCGAATCAGTTGATGAGTTTATTTTGCGTATTAACAAACTTAGTCAAAATTGTGACTTGACCGCTCTAAGTAGTCAAGAATATAAAGATGACATGAAAAGAGATTCTTTTATAAACGGACTTTTTTCAAACTTTATTAGGCAACAGCTACTTGAAAACAGGACTTTAGCATTTACAGAAGCCCATGAAAAAGGTCGTTCAATTGAACTGGCAAAGTTAAATTGCAAAACCTATACCAGCCAAGATACATTCTCCCGACAGATGTGCGCTCTCCAAAAAGACGAAACCAAATCGAAGGAAAACAATGTTAGCGTAATAGCTTTAAAAAAACAATCTCGAAACTTTACGTGTTATTTTTGTGGAGAGTCTAAATGGCATCCCCGCAGTCGCTGTCCTGCTAAAAACGAAATTTGTGACTTTTGCGAAAAGGTAGGCCATTATGCGAAATGCTGTTTAAAACGCAAAAATTCTTTGAACTGCGTAGATCAACCTTGCTTAGCTCCGACTACGGCTTTGCGATCCACATTCTCACAATATGTCTTAGCTGAAATTACTGTTAATAACATATCCGGCCAAGCTTTAGTAGACACTGGCAGTACCAACAGCTATTTAAATAAAGAATTTATGAAGAGAAATAAACTTCCTTATAAAACTATAAAGTACTCTTACAACTAAAATTTGCGGCGTTTCTTACATGGATCTTGAGCACCATTATAAAACTTTTAAATTTTACGTTATGTCAAACCTAATTGCCGATTCAATTATAGGAGATAACTTATTATAACAACATAAGAGTGTAATTTTTGAATTCCGCGGAAAGAAAAAATAACTTCACATTTCAACAATTATACCGACTGCCCATGTACCATATCCTGATTTATTTCCCAACATTACCCAAAACTGTAAACCCATGGCAATAAAGACTAGAAAATTCTCTATATCCGATCAAGCGCTCATAAAAGCGGAAACAGATAGACTGCTGAACAAAAATCGAATTGAAAGAAGTAATTCACCTTGGCGAGTGCAACCACTTGTTGTAGATAATGGGAAAGGAAGGCAAAGCATGTGCATTGGCTACAGTTGTACAATTAATTTGTTTACCGAATTAGATGCCTACCCTCTACCAAGTATCGAATCCATTGTTAACGATGTTGCCAAATGGAAACGTATTAGCACTCTAGATTTAAAATCGGCTTACCACCAAATTAAAATTCATCCTAAAGATCGTCCTTACACCGCATTCCAATCCCGATTAGAATTATACCAGTGGAAAGTTATGCCATTTGGTTTAACGAATGCTGTGCCTGCCTTCCAGCGCGTGATGAACGAATTTATTGACCGTTACAAACTAAAAGGAGTAAATGTATATTTAGATAATATTACAGTTGGCGGCATGGACCAAGCTTCTCACGACAAAAATTTAAATGCATTAAAGGAAGCCACAAAAAAAGAAAATTTTACTTTTAATGAAAACAAGTGCCAATACAATCGCTCTCAAATTCAACTTTTAGGCCATTTAGTGGGAAATGGCGAGATCAAGCCCGATCCAGAGCGCATTGCACCGCTGAAAGATCTAGAAGTGCCAAAATCAAAAAAAGAACTCCAAAGGATTCTTGGTTTATTCAGTTACTGTCAAAGTTAAAAACTTGCCGTTTTCGTTAAGCGATGTCAAAAATGTTATACAAGCTTGCAAAGATTGCAGCAAAGTAAAAGCTTCTTTCCTGAAACCAGAAGACAAAATGAACTTAATAAAGGCAACCCAGCCTTTTGAACGAATTAGTATTGACTTTAAAGGACCACTTTTATCCGTTTCAAAAAATAAGTATTTGCTTGTTATTGTTGATGAATTTTCACGTTTTCCTTTTGCGTATGAGTGCCCCGATATAAAATCAGCGACCGTTATCGAAAACCTTACTCATTTGTTTACCATCTTTGGTTTTCTTGGTTATGTGCATAGCGATCAAGGGTCTAGTTTTATGTCGTTTCAACTAAAATCGTGGCTTCATAATTTTGGGGTGCCGACAAGTAGAACAAATAGATACAATCCCGCAGGAAACGGACAAGTTGAGCGTTGTAACCAAACTATTTGGCAAACTGTGTTATTAGGTTTGCGTTCAAACAAACTTCCTCTGACTCACTGGCAATACGTTCTAACTGATGTACTTCATTCTATGCGATCTCTGCTATGTACCGCTATGAATTGCACACCACATGAACGTATGTTTTTGCACTTTCAAAAATCATTTAATGGTGTATCATTGCCTTCCTGAGTGAAGCCTGGGCCAGTTTATGTGAAATGTCATGTTCGCAAGAAAAATGACCCGCTAGTTGAAGAAGGTGAGCTCATTGAGGCTAACACGCATTACGCCAATGTAAAATTAAATGATGAAAGAGAAATTAATGTTTCTCTACGAGATCTAGCTCGAAACCCTGTTGCTGATGCTGCGAATGATACAAATCTTTCATTGCATTCTGACGATACCGAAAACACAATTTTACCGCAAAGCAATAACGAGTCTAATTCGTTTTCGCAACCTGACATAACTAGCAACGGTCGAGCAGCGCCGGACGATACTGAAAGCATATCATCTGATGCACCTTGCGAAACTCCTAATTTACGTCATTCTTCACGTATTCGCCGACCTATCGACAGATATGGAATTAACATTTATTTTTAACGGGGGAGATTGCACTTGCCTGCAAAAACATTCGATTAGATTTCATGAAACATTGGCCAGCGTGGATGGCAAGTCGTCAGCTTTATAAGTCCTTTTAATGCAAATTTCTGACATTTATAAATTGCTCTAAATATGTAGTTGCTCTGTGCTTTAACAGAGTTTCAAATTGCTTCAAACAGTTTTGATCAAAAATGCTTCAAACAATTGCTTGTAGCGTATTTCTCATACGAATATATGATATGAATAGACAAAAAGTTGCTGATACGCACATAATATCATGTTTGATAAAGTGCTCGTTTTTGTTTGTTTTTATGGAAATTTAAAATTCTTCGTCTTTCAGCCTTTCCCTTCAATGATGGGTAGCCACAGCGTATCATTTTTCTCCAAACCGTCCTGTTTTCAACATCCGTCTCCTTCGCACCAACTTTCCCCATATCTTCTTTCACTACATCTAAAAATCTTCTCTTTGGTCTACCTCTTTTCCTCTTTCCTGGTAGCTCCATTTCCATCATCTTTCGTCCTACATACTCTTGGTCTCTCCTCATGACATGTCCATACCACTTCAGCCTTCCCTCCCTCATCTTCATTCCTAACCGTTCTACCTTAACAGTACTCCTGATGTGCTCGTTTCTAATCTTGTCTTTTCTCGTCACTCCCATAGCAAACCTCAACATTTTCATCTCTGCGGCTTCCATCTCTTCCACTTGTTTCTTTGTGACCGCTTTATGAAATAACGTTTAATTATACAATCTAAAGAGTATTTAAACCTTAAAAACTACCATAAAAATTTTTTCGCTAAAAAATTCCGTTAAATATGTTGTAATATTTATGATACATGTCTATGATCAGCCATTTAAATTTACCCGTCTCGTATATACTGCATATTAGAAAAAGACTAATTTAAATAAATTTTATTTAGAATTATTATGGAAGTATCCAAAGAACTGAAATAAATTAAAATTTATAAAGTTGAGTTGTATTCATGCGAGATTTTTTTAGTTATGATCTTTTATAGAATTTATTTAAAATTATGTAAACTTACCCGGACAACAGAATCGAACACGATAGTTTAGACAACTTTGTCCTTGATTTTGCTGCCGATTTAAGCAAATAAACCCCAGGGTTGTGTTGATTTGAACAACTTGTCCAGCTGATCGATAATCTTTTCCATTTGTAACAAGTTGAGCATCGATTGCGGTGGGATTCGAACACGCTCTACCAGCAAACTGATAATTTATTTCATTTAGAGTTTCTAAATCTCCATCTCCATTAGGATTGTCTCTGTTGAAAAATTCAGTCCACTCTCCGTTAGAGCACAAAGGAGGGGAAGGTAATCCTGCGCAGAATATTTTAGCATTTTATAAAACTTGTTCACAACAGTCAGGGATATTTCAAAAATAAAAATTATCGGCATTATCGTTTATGATATCAAATGACAGGAAACACAAATTCTTTAACAAGTGTAAGCTATTATGAAGATGTTGTAAAAATTTTGTTTAAACTAGCCAACGCTTTAAATATTTCAATTAATTTAGAATAACAATAACTTATTCCTTTTCATATGTTGTAATATGAACACTTTAGCTTAAAGTATTACTTGTACTATTTGTATAATTATTATTATTAACCCACTCATTATTTCGCAATATGAACACTTTAGTTTAAAGTAATTTTTTAATCCTTACTTGGGCAGCAGAAACGAACTCGATAATCTAAACATCCGCGACTTGATGGCTGCCTGCGGTTCTCGCAAATAAACCCAGTCCTGGGACTTATTTGAACAACTTGTCCGACAGATCGATAATCTTTTCCATTCGATACAAGTTGAGCATCAACTGCCGTTGGGTTTGAACACGCTCTACCATGAAATCGATAATTTATTTCATTGAGGGTTTCCGAATCGCTTTCGCCGTTTGGATTGTCAATGTCAAAAAATTCTGTCCACTCTCCATTTGTACAAACTGGTGGGGGTGGTAAACCTTAAAAAGTTTTTTATCAAAAACCTCAAAAGTATTTTGTAAAAAAATATAATCTTTATTTGTGTTCTTCGGCTAATTACGCTTGAAGAATAAAATCTTGGTCTAAATTAGTGGCTCTCAATCTGTGTGCCGTGGCGCAATATAAAAATGGTCTAAACAATAAAAAAATAAATAAATAAAAGCTCAACGTTTCAATATGTCATAAAATCAATGAAATACTTTATAAAAAACCTTGATAGAAGCATGAACATTATCGTCCCAAAATAATTTTTTTCTTTGTATTAATCTTTACTTTCTATTTTTATACCTGAAAAGCATGACAAAAATTTTGATAAAATGTCTCATAACACATACTAAAATATAAATTACATCGGTTAAATAGACGTTCATTGTATAAAGTTTTTTTTTCGTCGAAAAGAACAAAGATTGTTGATTTTAAGTTAAAAGCAATATATGCGCTGCAAGACACTTGGATAACTATTTGAATTCAAAGAAAACTGTTGGTTTTTTATTTACCAACAAATATTTAAAAAATAAATTAAAACTACAGTTGCATGTGAAACAAGTACTAGAATTAATCATAAAAAAAACTTTTTAAATTTTTATCATTAAAGATTTTATACAAAAGCTTTGTAAACAATGAGATAAAAAAGTAATGTCTTACGTCAATGATAAACCTTATTGCTCACATTACGTTAGAGTAAGGAATAATATTTTAAAGACTAATACAAATTTAAAACCCTCATCCCAGGCCGTCTCAGGTCTTGCACTTAGTGGGCCAGGCTATGAAATACACTGAAACAACCTACTAGGTTTGCGGATCTAAATACTTACCTTATGGTAAAAAATGGAGTATACTACTAATCACCAAAAATGATAAATGAATTTTTTGTAAATTGTTTGCTGTGGGTAAAAAAAAGCATTTTTTTTTAAATTTTTTTTAAAGTTAAGGAGGTTAATTATCAAATAGAGTGACTTCATTATGATAGAAAATAAATGCGAAACACATTGAAATAAAAAAACTAAGTTAATAGACTTTTTTAGCAACCTACTGGACATGGCAACCGTTGCTAAACGCAGCAAGCTTTGCTTTATTTACAGTAGTTTGTTTTAACAGCTAAGTCATAAAGTCGATAGTTTATTTTGGTGATTTAAATTTGAGTTAGGAGTATAAATTTAGTCTAAATTCTATAATTTGTTAGTTGAGTAATGATAACTAATTTCTTACCCCTATTAAGTTAGATTTTGCTTGTATTCAGGTATATTATAGTCATTTTTAAAAAAAAATTTTTCTAAACATTTTTTATACTGTAGCTTTTTATACTGTATTTTTTATAAATTTATTAAAGTCCAATGTTACATAGCTTAAAACAAAAATTAGGTAAGCAACCAAACTATTTTGTTACTGTATTATGGTAAGCATATTTTGTTAATTTAAATACAAATATTAAGCATTTAACGTCTTTTGATAAAAATCAGTAGAGTAATTAAATTCTTGTTTCAAATAATATACAGCACAGTACAGTAGTTGCATTTGATTTGTTTCTAGACTTTATGTGTATTCTTGTACGTTTTCGTAGCTTCAATCTTATTGCAGTCAAGTTGTATAACGTAATGAAATTTCATGACATTAAGCATAAAATTAAGTACCATTTTAAGTTAATTTAGACTATGCAAACTCGTAAATAGTACTTAAAGCAAGCCAAATTATTCAAAAACCAAAAAATATGATACCAAAACAATTATTACGGTGTAAAATTATTACTGAGAATCAAGAAAGGTTACTATAACTAAATCAACTCAATTAATGTAAAAAAACGTTTAAAAGAGATGCAGGCCAAAACGAATGCAACATATAAAAAATCAATTCTCAACAAATACAATTTCATTAAATCTTTTTGATATTTTAAGGTTCTTTTTGATGAGACTTATTCCAAATGGTTGGCTGCCGTCTGAAATTCAATTCTTCAATTCTCTATTTTTATTGGTGCTGTTTCGATGATGACCGCTGATATTTAAGCTTGCAAGTGCAAATCATTAATTAGAATTTCCATTTCCAAAAGAGTCACTTTATGGAATTTTCACCTTAACTTTTCGCGCTACCATTTTGCCTTAGAGGTTACGGTAACTTATGTCTGATGACGTCTATGAGGTCGAAACAGGCCTGTCGCATAATAATCGTCATCTTAGTTAATTTGTTTTAGTTTCTTTTTTACTGTTCCTATGTAACTCGTTGAAATTACATTTGATCCGTTACATTGTGTTCTCTTTATTACTATTATTGTTTTTGATTCATTTTAGCTAGTAACTGTAAAAAAAGAACCCTACAAGAACCTATAATTTATCAAAAGACAATGAGTTAATAATTGTATTAAGTTGTCCTACTTCTTTCCTAGCAATTAAATGGAAAAACTGTAAAAAAATATTTTAAAATCCTGCTAACTTCATCATCACACGTGCTTTACTTAACTGAGACGCTGTATTACCATGGCAACTACACAAATTTGCCGCCATTTTAAGCCAGGCAAATAGCGGTTGCCTTACGACCTCCCTAAAGTCGATTTTAAAGTAAGGCAACCCATATTCGCCTTACGACCGAACTGACGTCATCATGAGGCAACCTATACTCGCCTGAAGACCGCAAAGGGTTAAAATTGAAATTCGTCAAAAAACCCTCTTGATTGTTCTAGTGCTGAATATTTTGTTCCTATCTGAAAATAATTTCAGACTTTTTCCTGAAGTAAAATTGAACTAATCGAGTTTATAATTTAAACTTGCGCAGCATGGTCGAGTGGTTAAAGCGCGGACTTGTGATCAACATGGTCTCGGTTCATAACCTACTCGCGCCATTCTTTTGTCACCTTGGGAGAAACACTTTAACGCACTTTCCCTTGCTTGTAGGTCTTGAAAAACAATTCTAAATTTTAGTCATATTTTTATTAAATTTCAAGCGGACAACAATACTTGGCATCTTCGGAAGCAGGGGGGGTATTTGATTACCTTATATTTTAGCGCTTCCTTTGCTTTCCTGCGATTCAGAAAAACAAAGATAAAATCAAAAATAATAAATAAAAATTACCTATCGATGCAGTGTTATTTTTAATAAAATCAGAACTTACTTGGGCAGCAAAAGCGAACTTGATAATTTAAACACCTTCTTCTGTCCGACTGTTGCCGATTTAAACAAACGAACCCAGTTTCTGGGCTAATCTGCACAACCTGTCCAGTTGTTCTGTAGCTTCGTCGCGTTGATACTACTTGAGCATCAACTGCTGTTGGATTCGAACAGGCTCTGCCAGCAAACTGATAATTTATTTCATTTAGAGTTTCTGAATCTCCATCACCATTAGGATTGTCTCTGTTGAAAAACTCAGTCCATTGTCCATTTGTACAATTGAGTGTTGTTGGTTTTTCTGAAATAACATTTTTATTGTTTTCATCACCAAACCATTAAATTGTTTAAAAAGTAGGGTTAATTTGTTGCCAAAAAATTCAACTTTAAGTCCTTTTTTTTGGGGGGTTTAACAAACTCATTGCTTTCAATGAAGTCGCAGCAGGCTTTTTTCCAAATTACGTCATAAAAATGTGGACATGTTTTAATAGATTTTATCAAATGTTAACTAAGGTTTTGAGTTAAATTTAAAAATTCTCATTGCAATTTCTAGTGTTTTCGCAGTGAGTTCCATAATTTTTGACAAAATTATTCTAAAAGTGGTATCTTTTGCCGTAAAGTATGCACAAAACGCATGCAGTGTCGACTAGTGGCATTCATTGAGGATCAGCATTATAAAGTGTTCCATAGGAAACTTTTAAAAAAGCCAGAGCACAGGTTAAAAAAAGTTCTACAGAGATTTTCGACTTTGATAAAACTTTGACGCTTCTACTACATGTATATCTCGAAAATTGCAATAACCAAAAAAATGTTCTTTGGCCGATTGTAGCGCTTTTTTTTAATTTTTTTAATTAAAAAAATATGCTATATCACACACTACTTCGTACAAATGCAAAAGAGACTAAAAAAAACTTGTTTAATTTATTAATTGTTTGCACTTAAATTCAACAAATTTGTTTTATTTGTTTAATCTGTCCGTTATTCACTCTTATTGCAATAATTTCGAACGGTTTCTACTTCTTTTAGTTGTTCCAGCAGAAAATTAATTAAATCATTGTTTAAAATTCTAAAAAACTACTTTTTGGATATGACAAAAACGTTGCAATTTTTCCGCCAAACTTGTTGTATCTGAACTAAACAAAATCAAACTTAATTTTTTTAAGTGACCACAAAAACTGAAGGACACATAAAAAAATCGCAAGAAATTATTTTTTCGATTGCGAATCTCGCAAAATTTTTACCAACTTTTTTCAGTCACTTTATTTTTTCTTATAAAATAGTTTTTAACCTTTTTTTATCGGAAAACAAAAACTTACTTGGACAGCAAAAGCGAACTCGGTAATTCAAGCAATTTTGACCCTGGATCTGTTGTCGATTGGAACAAATTAATCCAATTGTTGTGTTCACTTGAACAACTTGTCCAACTGATCGATAATCTTTTCCATTTGAAACAAGTTGAGCATCAATTGCAGTGGGACTCGAACACGCTCTACCGGAATATTGCCTGTTGATTTCGCGGAGAGTTTCTGAATCTCCATCACCATTTGGATTGTCCCTATTGAAAAACTCTGTCCATTCTCCATTCAAGCAAACAGGAGGCGGTGGTAACTCTGTACAATTTTACCCATTAAATTCTCGGACATACATTTGTCTTTTAGAAAATAAAAAATTGTAAGAATGAAATACTAGAAAATAGTGATTAACAGAATTAACCTGATTAGTTCTCTTTTAAATTTTTTTAAACCAACAGCTATTAAAATCTATGACCTTTATTCATAAAATATGTATCTAATGTTTGCATTATATTTTATTATCGGTATTTTCAAACTCACTTGGGCAACAAAATCGAACTTTATAATCTAAACAAGATCTACTGTTTGGCTGGTCCCTATTCAAGCAAGCAAACCCAGTTGATGGACTTATTTGAACAACTTGTCCAACAGATCGATAATCTTTTCCATTTGAAACAAGTTGAGCATCGATCGCGGTTGGATTCGAACACGCTCTACCAGGATATTGATAATTAATTGCCCTGAGGGTCTCGTAATCTCCATCACTGTTTGGATTGTATCGGTCAAAAAACTCTGTCCATTCTCCATTTGAGCAAAGCGGAGCTGGGGGTAATCCTATTGAAGGTAAAGAATTAAAATTTACGTTTCCAAAAACTGTTTAGAATCAAATGTCTCTGCAATTCAATTACCAATGAACAAAAGTTGCAAAAAAAAGGTTCCTGTTACGAATTAAACGGTTTTAAGATTCAAAGTTACTAGACAAACTAATGAAATTTTTTTGATCGTGTTGTTTTTAGTTTCTAACCTATGTACAAACCTATTATTGAATTGAATTCTAATAAAGTTGATAAAAACTTTAAGTTAATAATTTTTCATAAGTCTTAATTTAAAAAGTTTAAAAGCTCAATAGCAAATACGTTGGATAATAGTACAATTTGGTAGAAAAACAAACATATAACTACAAATTTAAGTAATTAAGAAACTTAAAAAAGGTTATGAGACTAAATTTACAAAACACTTATGAATTAGAATAAAAAAGAAAGCCAACATAATTCGAAGCATAGTTTATTTAAGGATGTACATTAAACTCGTACTCGTTAAATAACTGCATTGATCAACTGACTCATTCCATTATAAACTGCATTAATCAAGTTTAATGAGTTAAAATTCTGGAACGTCTTTTAATAAATTACTGTTCACAGTACATTGGCTTTACGTTTTTATTGTAAAATTATTTAAGTGTTTTATATTTTATGCTTCAAGATTTATAATTTAGAAATGGAATGGTAGCCTAAATAAATCAATGTATGAAAAGGGTCCTTCGCTTTTATTAATTTCTTAATTAAATGAATCGATGTAAAAAATATAGTAATATAGCAAGTAGTCTACAAAGGATTAATTCATTCATCCAGATTCATAAATTCATGCAAAAAATGAGTATATTTCAACGTTTTTTGTTTTTTTCTTTTAATAAAATAGCGAATCAATAAAAGTGAAACTTGATCTGAGGAAATTATTACTTATTAAGTTCAAATTTGCGTGTAAGTTTTAGCTTTAAACTCAAAAAAATTGTTTTGGATTTGAAATGTAATGTTTCAAACAGATCGCATACTTACGAGGACAACAAAACCGAACTTGATAATTTAAACAATTTCTTCCGTTAGGTTGCTGTCTATTAAGACAACGGAATCCGATTTGTGGACTTATTTGAACAACTTGTCCAGCTGATCGATAATCTTTTCCATTCAATAAAAGTTCAACATCAACCGCGGTTGGATTCGAACAGGCTCTACCGGGAAATTGTTGGTTTATTTCAATCAGAGTTTCAGAATCACCCCTACCACCCGGATTGTCACGATTGAAAAATTCAGTCCATTGTCCGTCGGCGCAAATTGGATTCCGTGGTAAGCCTTAAGCACAAAAGCGCAAAGTAAACATGGTACTTTAATAATACATATTATCACTTAAATTTAGTGCAGGGATTGCTAATTGCTGAATTTACTTTTTTTAGTTTAGTTTCAATCTGTTTGTCTTTTATTTATAAGTAAAAGTCTAAAAGAAAAATATAAAACGAAAATACCATAAGATTGATTTAAAGCTGAGAAGCAAAAACACATGCAATAAATTTTAAAGAACTCAAAACATAGGTTTAGCACAATCTTTAAACAAAAATATCTCATCAATTTTTGGTAAGTTTGAAGTGGTATATAGGAAAACGAAGTTGGTGTTGTAGTAAGCTCATCTTTTGCAAGGAATTCTCAAAGCATTATAGAACTTTGTGTTCTTTTCCTTAGCTCACAAACAATCTCAGTTCGTTTACTCAAACATTTCGTCTTGAGTTTTTATTTTCTCAACGCTTAATTCGTGGCGTTTCCTCCCCCTCACACGCGTTGGCTGGTTGTAAAGTTGGATTGCTTAGTTCATCAACATGCGCATTACTATAACTCCCGTTTGCTTTGTCTTAAATCCCGTGATTCTAGTTTAGAAAAAGGGCTTGTTCATAAAAATAATAATTAAATCGCTTGTTTAAAATCCGCAACACAAAGAGAATTAGAAATACTGACAGATTGAGAAAGACCAAAACTTAGATTTAATTCTCGAGCAAAGAGCAGAAGCAGACTGAATTTGAGAATTTTTAATTTTGTGTTTTTCTTGCTGTGATTTTGTTTATCCTAAATAATTGTTTACAAGAATTATCTTCACAATTAAAGAATCCACCTTGTTTATCTTGTGTACTCGGCACAAGTTCAATTTTTATGGCAACAAAACTTCGGTAGGAAATAATTAAAAGTTAAAAATTATTTTGCATTTTTCGATTTACCATAAATAATTTACAGTGGCGGCTAGCAAGTAAAACACTAGAAGGTGCTGCAAAACGAAAAGCAGTTAAAAACTAAAAAAGCGCAGCAGGTACTGTACACATACGCAAGCATGCGAGTACCGAGGTACCAAAAATTCCGTTGCTCTTTAAATCACATAAAAAAGGGAAAAAATAAATTTAGTGACAAATCGTAAAACTTGCATCATCAAAACAATATTTAATCAAATTGGTACATTTGTATTATAAATTTGCAAGATCAGATTTTCCGGCTTTATCTAAAAAATGCAACTTGAGTTAAATAAGTTTAATGCAGATGTGTAAAGGTTTTTTTGTTAATTGCAAAGAAATTTGAAAGCATTACTTGTTTAAAAAGCAGAGTGAGTTTAAGGTTTTACAGAATGAAGAAACTTTTTTTATAAAACGAGAATGAAATGGAGGGAACAAGTCTAAGGAAACATGGGAAGGATTGGTTTAAGGAAAGAAGATGCGGCAGTTTGACGTAGGTCAGAGATGTCCAACCTTTTTTCATAATGGGCCAAATTATAAATTTAAGCATATTCGGTGGGCCGCAAAGTACGCGATATGAATTTTTCTCTTTTTAGTATAAGATGTCTACACGAAATGATAGGAATTACAGCATAAATTTAGAATTGATTAAACAATTAAAATTATTATATAATCAGTATTAAAAATATTCATGCAGCAGCTGCTTTGAAGTCTTGGTGACGCGACTTTCTTTCTTTGTACTGTACTTGTGTCGAACGAAAACTCTTGAAAAGTATTATTACCTTGTAGTTACCATTCTAAATTTGATGGGGCTTAAAGAGGGTCCAAAGAGTTTTCGACCTATAACTCTTCTTTGTGTCTTTTAAAAGATTTTCGAGAGGTTTATCTACACTCACGTCGAGTCAATTATTGATTCATTGTCCTTTAGAAAACCGTTTAGGTTTCGACGCAAAAAGTGAACCGTGGATCAAGTTGTTTTATTTTCAGGAAACATCGAGCAATTGTTATCGATTTGTTAATCTAACGGCAACATATGACTCTGTCTGGCACCGTGGCCTTACCTGTGAGTTTTTTCAGACTTCTTCCCGATAAAAAGATTGTCAGTATGTTCATGGAGCTTGTCCAAAACCGAAGTTGCACCCTTACTACCTGTGAGAGCAAGCAAAGCAAGCCTTCCCATCTGAAAAACAGCGTTTTTCATGGATCGATCTTGGCTTACCTCCTTCTTAATTTTTTTATGTACAACCTGCCCTCCACGATTTCCAGAAATTTTACCTACAATTACAATCTAACATTGTTGCACTTCTCTGGAAATTGAAATGCTTTTGAGGAGACTTCTCTGGAAATTGAAAGTCAAGACATGATACACTTTTGGTTTATCTCCAAACTTGGAAGCTAAAACTCAGACGGTAAGGGCAACTTCTCATTTAAACAACCGAGAGGCCAAACGTGAGCTAAATCCTTACAACAGCGATAGACCATTACCATTTTATCCAAATCTTAGCTTTGTTTTTGGTAAAACTTGATAGATCGCTCACGTACCGTAGCATCTAATGTTATTATGCAAAAACTATCTTTTCGCGTCACACTGTTGAGGCAACTGGTAGGCTCAGGATGGGGTGCTGGTGCCAAAACACTGCGCAGAGCTGCCCTCCTCCTGGTCTACTTAACAGTTGAGTACTTTGCTCTAGTCTGGCTTCGCAGCGCTTGCACTCGCCTCATAGACAGCTTTCTGAATGACGCCTTGCGCATTGTCACTGGATGCCTGCGTTCCACTCCAACGGACCACCTACCTATACTTTTAGGCATCCAACCAATTGAGCTTCACCGACTGAACCGAGAGCCCTAAAAGTGTCTGATCCTCTTTCCACCCTCCTAAATAATTAACTCGTTTTTTGTCTTTTTTATCTCTAGCAGCATTTTGTTAGGTGCTACTACTGTAATCTTATTCCAAATCACTCCGCATTGGTTCAAAATTATCGTGTTTACTCCCATTAAAGTCATTAACTAATTATCATTTGATATTTAAAAAATGTTTGGAAATGACAAAATCAATATCAATTGAACGTCACTCAATGCAGCAATCAGCTGATGTATTTGCACTGTCTCCTTATACGTTACTATGAAAGCAGTGACATCGAATTCTATACAGTTATGAAAATATACATTCGTTTATTCATTTTTTTTCGACCAATAGTGTGAGTGACCATTTGTTGTTTCATGCACAAAAAATAAAACTGTAATATTATTGATTTGACTTTTCCTCTGCGTCAAACCAACATACTAAAGGGTCTTCTTTCTGTTATTCTTATTTTCAACGCAATTTTTGACATTTTTCAGATGATACCAACTCATTCTTTTTTGCTCAACGTCATTGTGACCAGTCCGCGCAAACTAGTTAATTTTACATTTATTTTTCTTATTTTTGTTGACATTTACTTGTCTGGTCATTTAGATTTTGCTTAAGAAATTGATTTTAATTCTTAAAATTTGGGTGTTTTTAATAGGGCTTTTGTCAAAAAGTTGTTGTTTTGAAAAATTGATCATTTTTAACAGTCGATCGGTGTAGCAGTTTGGCAGCTTTCTTGGTTTGTCGCTTTAAAAATGCTTAAATTCAATAGTTTTACTTTGATAAACTTCAAAAACTAACAGGAAAATGAAAGTTTTAATCCGTAAATTGCGGTAAAATGATGTTGGTTGTAAAAAATTACAAAGTTTTTCTTACAAATTACTCACTAAAATATTTATTTTGTTTTCTTTTGTTACCTTTTCGCTACAATAAACTCAACGTAACAAAGCTTTGGCAAACATCGGTCACGCGAGGTCGCACGTGAGACAACACGAAAAGAAAAGAATAGTTCGAATGTGAACAAATGTACTTTTAAGTATTTACAAAGCTTGCGGTGGAAAAGTACAAAACAGACCTGGTAGTACAAGCTGGCAGCAAAACAGACCAAAAATACAATAAAACGTATTATAATTCAATAATGGTTTCAAATAATCCAGAAAAGATAAATAATAAGTTTTAAAAGGTTTTATCGAAGTGTATTGCTCTTTTTCTTGGGAGGTTTTAAAAAGCCAACTTTATCATCTTTTAAATACGGAGAACGAATTTTGTCGCGCGTGACAGTTATAAAATATTTTTTGTCAACATCCAAACTGTTCTTTTTTTTCTACGTATATCCTTAGAAAATTAATTTTACAAGGTCACGGTCCGAAACATTTTCTTAGAAGTTAGAAACGTTCAAGATGAAATACTGATTTTTTGGTTTGTTACTTTATTTGTGTTTGTCACTCCCAGCAAAAGCGTCTCTTAAAAGCAAAGTTTTTAAACTTTTAGTTATTTTTTTAAAAATCCTGTTTTTTTAAAAGTTTAAATTTAGATTTCAAGCTAGTCACAAAAATAGAAAGCCTATTAAACAGATTTAAAGGTTTCAGCTTGGTTTGTTTTCATAGTCCTCATTTCATTTGGATATAACGACTAACTGTGATAGGACTTGATAAAGTAAATCTTATTACAACATTTTCAAAAAACAATCGACTTTTCTTGGAATTGATCCATAAATATTTGTATAAAACTTTTCTTTTGGCAACTTGCGTTGAACTTAATTAAATTTGACTTAAAATTTTAAAGAAATGTTAAATTTAGAAAAATATTTAGTTGATAAAATTAATAAATGCAATAAAATATACTTTGAAAAATAGTTTTATGATGAATTTTGTTAGTAAAACGAAAAAAAATTAAAGCTAATCTTCAAAAAAAATGTAAAACTTTTTTAAGTAACATAAACGGTTCTTAGACTTTCTGGGGATCAAACTAGCAGCTAAGATTAAATCAGTGTTTTGAAAACTTACAGAAATTTTTTGGTCAAGTGGAAACTTGTAATGAATTAAATTTTTCTTTTACAAATTGTTTTTAAAAGGGAAAACTGTAAAATTTAAGGTGCGTTACAAAAAAATTTTTTTTGTTTTTCACTTATTCTATGTTTACACTTGACTGGGAATTAAATTAATGTCACCAGATTTTTAATACTGCAATCATGAATCAATCATGAATTACGGTTTTTAACAGGAAATGCGATACGCTACAAAACAGCAAGCTTCTGTGCGAGAGAGAGAGAGAGAAAGAGAGAGAGATCTTGACATAATTATCAAAAGCACATTGTCACGCTTATAGCGATTACGGGTAGTTTTCCAATTACTTCTTATTGAAAGTTTATAAAACAACTTTTAAAATGATCCAAAGATTTAATATAGTTAGAAGTTAGAATTGAATTAATTTGAAACAAATCACTTTTAAAATATTAACACTAGAAAGCGCATTATTCAACATAAAATAAAGTAATTATAAAGTTAATGATTGTGTTTGAATTTGAATGGTCTACTAAATAACAAAAACGAAAAAGAATTAAACGATTTAAAATATTATGAATATCTATTTTAAGATTGAACACAAATATTTGAATAGACGTTTGGTGGTACAGAATTTGAAGATTGCCTGAAGTAAAAAATATTTCTTCCCAAAGCTTTTCATCTGACACTCTTTAGGGAAAATAGTCAGAATCAAGAAGAAGTGAAACCGAACTGTTTTCCTCTTTATAATCTAGTTTGGTTTCATGTCTTCTTTATTCTGACGATTTCCCCTGAAGAGTGTCAGATGAAAAGCTTTGGGAAGAAAAACCTTTTACTTCACGCCATCTTCGAACACAAATATCTTATGAATAAAAATCGAGCATGTCTAAAAACATTTTTTGACAAATATGTTACCTGCTTTAAAATTGGATACGGTATTCTATGAATAAAAATCGAGCTTACCAGAAAAAACTTTTTAAAAAATTAAACATAAGTATAACAAAAATCAAGTTTGCCTAGAAAACTTTTAAAAATTAAAAACAGATCTTACAAATAAAAATTAAGGATGATTAAGAAATTGTTTTAAAATTAAAGATAGGTATTACAAAATTCAAGTTTGCATAAAAAAATTCTTTAAAATTCGTATACAGTCCTCTAAAAATCAACCTTGCTAAGAAAAATTTTTGAAAATTGAACAAAAGTATAACAAAAATCAAGCTTGTCTAGAAAACTTTTAAAAATTGTTGATTATCTTACAAATAAAAATCAAAATTGACTGGGAAATTCTTTTTAAGTTAAACGAGGTATCTAAAAATCAAGCTTGTTTAGGAATATTTAAAAAAAATTGAACAAAGGTGCAACAACTTTTCCAGGGATGTCCTGGCACATTTATTCTATTTTTAATAATCTCATGGGTTGAACCAGATTTTCTCAATGTATTCCCAAGTAGGTAAATACCTTGTAAAAACGTAGGAAAACTCCAACGGTAAAAACCTTTGGTAAAAAACAAAAGCTTAAACTGTGAAACAAGCATAAACTTGGTTTGACAAGAAATGCTTCTTGGCAATCGATGCTTCAACAGGAAATTATCTTCGGTTTCGCGCACTGAAAACTAAAACGATTTTCAAAGATTGTAGTTGGAGGCTTTGAAACCGAAGTTTTGAAGCAAATTACTTTTAAAATATTTGAAAGTGAATTCACACATCATAAAATTAAGTTGAAAATTGAATTTTTGGGGTCTGCTAAACGGGAAAAAGTCACACTTTTTTTAGAAAACGTTTAAAGATTGAACATAGGTAAAAAATCAAACTTACAGAAGAAAAATTTTCATATTTTTTTTAAAAATCGATTATAGTTATTTATGAATAAAAATCAACTGCTTGGAAAGCAACACTTTCCAGGCCTGTCTACGCTATTTTTATCTGATAGTAATGTCATAGATTGCACCAATTGTTTGCAATGTAATAACGCAAGCATAAAATCGGCTTAACAGAAATTGCTTCTTCGCAATCGATGCTTTAAACAGGAAATATCTTTAAGCTTCGCACACTGAAAACTAAAACGCTTTTTTAAAGATTGTAGTTAGAAGCTTTAAAAGTTTTGAAATACCCTTTTTTAACACTAAAAAGTAAATATACAATTAATAATTTGTGTGGTCTACAGCATGGAAAACGTTTCAAGCTTATAGGTATCAAGCTTACATAGGAAACATACAGTCTAGGTTAGCGTATTTAAGTTTGTTCAGGACTTAGGGTTGGAAAACTAGGGATAGAAACAGTAGTTAAGGTTTGCTTATTCTTCAAGTTCGCACACTGACAGGCGCGCAATGACGTTAGCGCGTCTGCGCGCCTGGCATCAAACACCAAGCAAATGATACATTACAATCTACCCAGGAATAATAGATATTTACTAAATTAACTAAACTGCTAATGCAAAAAGAACAAATCATATTAAAGATTGATAAAATCAGCACTTAACAAATAATAAATAGCCTGACAAATTGATAATATGACTAACAATTGATTATATGTGAAATATTTTAGAAAAAATAATTTTATTTATTTAACTTTAAAAAATTGGTTTCTAGTAATCTAAATTACTATCAATCTTTTTTTGTTTTACAACTTAACTCGGAAATCCGAAAAAAACAGTCGAACTAGGTAACCAAACTTCCTGCGCTGAAGTAAAGCTGTGTTTATTTTTATTTTTACCGGTTCAAAAAATAGTTTACTGCGAGATCGAAGTTTTTGATACAGTAGGTTTTTCCTGCGTACAACCGGATTTGCTAAAAAACTTCTCTCCACAAATAGAAAGAAGTCACAGTTTGTGACCATAAAAAACATTTTCACGAAAATCAAAAAAACTAGTTCAATTCTCGTAAAACTTAGCTTTAACAAATTTACCAAACTTCAAAGCAACTTACAACATCAACAATTGCTAATAATCACTCCAGAACTTTGTACTGACTAACTATAGGAATAAATTAACACCAAAATGGCTAATAATAAACTTAATTTTTTTTGTCTTCCACATAGACTAAAACAATTCTATCTCACTATAGAATTAATCTTTAAAGAGTCAGCACTCTTATTAATTGTCCCACAAGAATAATTGATATCTGTGTTTTTGCCATAGACCACATTTGGACAAATGTGACATGCACAAACACAAAAATGGTATATTGATAAATAATATTTCTGATCATCTTCCTATACTGCAAATATCAGAAATTGGTAAATTAAGATAAAATCTACCATTCAATAATTTATCTTTCTCTATTTCTAATCTAATTAATTTTTGAACAACTCTTGAAAGCAGTGATTTTAATAAAGTCGTAACTGATTTTGATACAGACTTAGCTTTAAAAAACTTTCAAAGTATTCAAATAAATAATTTCAACAAGCACTTTTTTAAACAACAATTAAAAACTAACAAAAAAAATTATCCTTGGTTTGACAAAGAGCTATGGTGCTTACTGCACAAAAAAATAGGCTACACAAAATATTCTTGTAAAAAAATAACACTAAAACTAAAGAAAAGTATATTAAAGTAAAAAATCAATATTTTCACCTCATCAAAAAAAAGAATATTATAAAAACAAATTCACAAATTACCAAAATAATATGAAAAAAACTCGCAAAACTACTAATAAAATTCTAGGAATATCCAAGTGTAATACTAATAAAATTATCTTTCTTTCAAAAGCTGGTAAAGATATATATAAACCGAATGAAATTGCAAACACTTTCATTGACTACTTCTCTACTGTTTCTTGCAAATTGATTTCTCAACTCCCACCATCCTCAACCAAAAATCAAACTATTTGTATTCCTCTAATCCTTCTTCACTGTTTTTTTACTCAACATGTCCACAAGAAATAAAAAGGATTATCTCTACTTTAGCGCCAAAATTAAGTGCTGGGTGAGATGGAATACCTTCTATTGTACTAAAATATTTTTCTAATAATGTGATTTCTAATCTTAGTAATATATTTTAATCTATCTTTATCACAAGGGAAATTTATCTCCAATTTCAAACATGCAAAAATAATTCCTCTTTTTAAAAAAGGAAGTGCCAAAGATGTTTTTAATTACAGACCAATAAGCTTGCTCTTTTGTTTCTCTAAAATTCATAAAAAATTGGTCTATAATCATCTTTATTCTTTTCTGGAAAAATCTAATGAAATTAATGAACATTAATTTGGTTTTAGACAAAAGCACTCAATAAATCGCCTTACTTCTCTTCTAATTTCTAATATTGCAACATCTTTTGAGAACAAAATGAATACTTTTGGAATGACCTCTCGAAAGCCTTTGATACTGTTAACCATGAAATATTGCTTAATAAACTTCATCATTATGGAATCAGAAGAACGGTATATAATTGGTTCAAAAGCTACTCAATTAGGAGATCTCAACAGGTTGACTATAATTCACATGTTTTTAATATAAAAATTATCTATTCTGTACCTTAAGGCTCAATTCTCGGTCCTTTACTACAGTATTTATTATATATGTTAATGATTTCCCAAATTACTTAAAATTTAGCAGCAACCTGTCTTCTACTGATGATAGAACCGTAACTTTTTCTGCAAAACACACCAATTTATTAGAACAAAAAGGAAACAAAGAACTGAAAAACATTGACAACCGGTTAATAGCTAACAAATTACATCTTAATATTTGTCACAAACTTTGTTTGGGAATTCCAAAGGACCAGTTGAGCTAGGTAACCCGAATACCTGCGCTGAAACAAAACTGTGTCTAAATTTTATTTTATTCCGGCTTAAGAAGTAGTCTTGCTATGAGCCTGACGGTTTATACAGTTGATTTAACGAAAGCTCGAATTAATTTCGTTGAAGACTTTTCTTCACAACAAACAGAGACCACTGTCTCTAATAACAACAAATGTATTACAAAAATCACGACCGACGAAACTTCTATTCCACGCTTTGCCAAACTGCAAAGCGAAATCAACACTATAACTTGATTCAATCAATACAAATAATTCTACCTCTGTAGAATACAACTGCCAACCACTGGCACAAAATAAATTCAACATTCGACGACCAATAAAAAAACTTACGGGTCTTCAGCCCCCAACCAATTACTTCTACTTGAGTCGTCTTCAAATCACATCTCATCCTCTAATTCGCTACGCGTCGGCTTTATAAAGAAATCAAAATCACGTGACGTAAACTTTCTCGTAAATTCGAGATTTAGGCAGAACCCCCTGGAGAGATCGTTACGCTCGAATCAAGTGGCATATACTCGAACCTTCAAGTACAATGACGTTAGTCAAAACATATTACGTCAATACAAAGAGAAAAAAGAGAAAAGAAGGTACGTACATACACCGAGCAATAGAACAAATCGGATAATACGATGGCAGCGCTAAAAGAGACGCAATTATTTCTCTTATAATAACACTACGAATTACTTATAATAACGGGGATAAATTATATCTTCACGATTAAAATTATGAATGAAGTGTGATAATATTTAAAAACAAAATATATGTCATTCAGCGCATCTAGCTCAAATAGAACACAAAAAAATCACTTTTGATAATTAGAGGAAAACTAATTGAAAGATTTTTTTCTATCAAACTCTTAGGAGTAATATTCAATGAACGTTTAACATGGAAAGATCACATGGAAATGCTACTTAGCAAACTTAAATCATCCTTATATTGTGTGATGAGAGTAAAACCATATCTAAACAAACAATCACTATTAACACTTTTTCAGTCCTTAATTCTAAGTCATATAAAATACTGCATAGCAACTTGGTGTTTTGGTCATAACGTTCTACTTAATAAGCTTCAGAAAATCTGCAATAAATTTATGAAAATTTTATTTATTTCAAAATCTAACAAGAATTCAAAAAAAAAAAAAAAACTAACCAACATTATGTAAGATACAACAACTTTATAAGTTAAACATTGCTATTTTCATATATATGTTTTTTAATAAACAATTTCCTACAGCGTTTAACAATGTATTTCAAACAAAAACATCCAATGTGATCACCAGAAGCAACTCTCAAATTATACCCCATATCATGTAAAAATACAGTCTCCAAACAATCTATTAGATACATTGGACCGAAAATTTGGAACCAATAGCCTGCCAGCATAAAAAGGAGTAATTTATAAAGTGCTTTCAATAAAAGAGCAAAAATTTTTTTTCTTGAAGAACTATCGAACATCTAAACTACTTGCTTTCTCATGCAACTTGTTGCTGGTTTTCTTTCTTTTATGTTTCAGAAGATCATCTTCATATTTGAACAAAACAGTGCTCCGACGATTCAACTACCTTACCGTCACAGATTGGAACAATTTTGCAACAAATTTGTTTTGACTTTAAATCAACATGTTTATAATCATAAATCTTTCGTTTAGTAATAAAAATATTATTTAATTAATTCCTTTTTTTTGTCTTTTTTTGTTTGTTTGTGTTGTACTGAGGCATTTGTTCTTTGAAATGATCATATGATCCAGAACAGGATTTTTTTGGGTGGGTTTGTTTGCCTGTTTGGCTGATGCAGTATGTTCAAGCATTTACTGAATTTGAAGCTTGATCATATTCTATGAGCCATACTGTGCTATGGTCCCACCAATGCACCACCCCCTGGCAGAGATTTGTTTTTATCAAATGACCTCAATGTAACTTAATGTTTTAATGTGCTTCTTATTTTTATCCTTGTTGTTTTTCTTTTTTTTATAAACAAATTTATATTGAAATGAAGCAACCTTGCTTTTTGTAATACAACATCTATAATTCATTACTATTTTTGCAATCTACAACTTACATTTGTTTTGTTGCTTCTTCCTTTTTCTAATCCTTAGCCTTAATTATATCTATTATTAAATAATCATAGTTGCATTTTTATTATGTGGCGGAGCAGAAATAAAAGAAAACTGAACTGAACTGAAATGAATTTTGTTGAAAGCATCATGGGAAATCTTGCATTATGACTTGGCCAGAGCTTCCTTTCAACTTTTTTTTCATACATTTTATATTATTTTAAAACCTCTCAGACTTTTTTTTTGCTCGACCGTATTGCCCTGCATGTTGCTTTCTGTCTTGAGTGTAGTCACCTCGGTAAAAATCATTCATGTAAATTAAGTATCAAAGTGTAATTACACGAAGTTATCAGATTTTGCCTTTGATCAAAGATAAGGAACTATTGTATTACCGTCACACTTTGACCCATCCCTTAAAATCCAATAACTCATAAGTCGTTTTGATATTTTATTATTTCAATGACAATGTTTTCATATTTCTATTATATCAAAAAATAACAAATATAATGTAATGTAAAAAACGATAAAAATATAAAAAGTTTTATTTAGGCCTAAATTTTTCGCTTTCTCAAGCAAAATCAAAAACACTCTTAGGCTCTCTAGTTAAGATAGCTGCACATGTAAAATTTCAGTATTTTCAATGTATTTTGATAAAATAATAGGACTACAAAAATTGTTTATTTAAAGTATTACATTGAAAGTTGTGCTTATAAAGCAATTGACTTACTTGGGCAGCAGAATCGGACCTGGTAGTTTAAACAATTAACACCGGGCGGCTGCTCTCTGTTTAAACAAGCAAACCCAGTCGACAGACTTATTCGAACAACTTGTCCGACTGATCGATAATCTTTTCCATTCGATATAAGTTGAGCATCGATTGCGGTGGGATTTGAACACGCTCTACCAGGAAAGTGAGTGTTTATGTCCGTGAGAGTTTGAAAATCCCCGTCACCACTCGGGTTCCTGTTAAAAAACTCTGTCCACTCCCCATTTCTACAAAGTGTTTGTTTAGGTAAACCTGCAGAAAAATATCAAAATATCAGAAAAATAACAAAAAATATTAGAGACGCTTCATAAACAAGTGTTTTGTTTTTATTTGAAACGTTGAAATTTGAATATAATACTTAAAAATTGAATCTGGTAGATATTTCTGAAACAACAGACAACACCAAGTTGCTAGCATTTAAATAGCTAAGAAGTTTACTAAAATGTCGTAGAGGCTTGATATCATCCAAATTTAACAATCATCAGAACGTAGAACTGATTTTAATTACTAGTTCTTCTAATCAAAATTAAAGCTTTTAATGAAAAATTTGTAATATATATTTGTTAGGCCATAATTCGACAAGATTGTCGCTAATAACAACAGCATAAACGACACTGAAAATTTTATAATTAATATGTAGGATAAAAAACTGTGTCTGAATTGCTAAAAACAAATTCGTCAAAACAAGCTCATTTATTTCTTTGTTGACAACTTTCTCCCCGTTCAACCCATCACGATCCATCGAGCACATGTACTGAAGTTCCATGCAATAGGTCTTAATATATTATATTCAGCTAAATCAATTACCTTTTAAATTACGTTACTTACTGGGGCAGCAGAACCGAACTCGATAATCTAAACACCCTCTACGGTTAGGCTGTTTTCGATTTTCACAAATAAATCCAATTTGTGGACTTATTTGAACAACTTGTCCAACTGATCGATAATCTTTTCCATTCGATACAAGTTGAGCATCAACCTCGGTTGGATTCGAACACGCTCTACCGGCAAATTGTAGGTTTATGTCGCGTAGTGTTTCAAAATCTCCACCACCATTACCACTTGGGTTGTCTCGATCAAAAAACTCAGTCCATTGACCACCTCTGCAAACAGGTGGAGGTGGAATGTCTGAAAAACGTTAAACTAAGTGGATATATAAAACTGAAAAAAATTTTTAATAATTACAAAAAAAATTTAAACAAGGTTTTAAAAAATTTTTATCGTCTCGTCTTTTATTAGGGTAAACGATAAACATGCCTTTTAAAATATTTTTAAACATACTTTAAGTTATAGGTTGTCAAGATTAAGGGAAAAAATGTATCCTTCTGAAATAAAACTTTTTTGTTGACAGCAACTTTCAATAAAAATGAAAACTTACTCGGACAACAGAAACGTACGCGATAATTTAAGCATCTTCTCCGATCTGTTTGTCGTCGGTTTTCACATATGAATCCAATCCTTGGGTTTATTTGAACTACTTGTCCAACGGACCGATAATCTCTTCCATTTGAAATAAGTTGCGCTTCAACAGCAGTTGGATTTGAACACGCTCTACCAGCAAACTGAAAGTTTATTGCATTGAGTGTTTCATAATCACCATCACCGTCTGGGCTGTCTCTACTAAAATATTCTGTCCATTCTCCATTTGTACAAGTTGTGGATGGGGGTAAACCTAAAAGTTACAATCATTTTCAAAAATTGAGGACAAAAAACAATTCCGAAACTTGGAGCAAATTAAAAAAGGCTTTCTAAAAAAATAAGTACGGTAACTTTGTCCTGTTAAATTGCGTCATTAGAGTGGACGCAAAAAGAACTGCTGAGCGATAAACAAAATTAGATTTCACTTTAATGTTCATTAAAGTGCTAAATTGATGTTTTTTTACTGGTACAGAATTTTAAAACGGCTTACAGTAAAGCCATGCCAGAAGCTTTTCGTGTCACAGTTTTTAATGGCAGTCGTGACAATGGTGAAGTAAAGAGGCACGCGTATTTATACGCCGAGTAAGCGTTGCACAATTACTTGCAAAACAACTTTGTATTGTTTTATTTTGTCACGTGTGTACTTGCAAAATCTTGCAAGCTGCGCAGCATTTGCAATCTGCAATCATTTAAATAGTTGCAGAGAGAATACAAACTCTTTTTGCTTGCACAGAAAAGACTGCCTGATGTATATACGTTGCCTCCAAGAGTCGAAGTTGAAACCATGAACGTGCAGTTGTTAAAATTGAGAACTTGGTGTCTTCATAGTTCTTAGCACATTCTATATTTTTTAACAGATGCTGTCCAATAGCAAAAGCGTAGTACGGCTGTGCAGTTGTTTTCTCATTCAATCTTGAGAATTGTGTTCTTGTTGCATTAATTTTAGATCGAATCCATTTTGCAACGTGCTGTCTGATTCGGTCTTCAAACCTATGTACCGACTGTTACAGTAGCACTGAAATTCTTAAATGACATTACTTTTCTTTGTGCCAAGTACCACACCCTTATGGGCAATAGGCAGTATACTTTTTGAAGTAAAAATTACTCTAGGATGATCGAAGCAAAACAGTTGTCAATAGCGGCTTTTACTCCACTACTAAGCTTGGTAGAGGGTTTACCCATCCATAGAACCTTTAAATAGATGAAATATTTGTCTGGTCCAAAGGGTTTACGTGTAGAAAACCTTGTAGTTGTTTGTAAAAGGCTATTTGTTGCTAATTTGCCGTAGTCTACCTGAAGATGTGATCAAAAATATATACCTGGTCATGATCAAAATATATTAAAGTATACCTGGAGGAAATGATTGGTATACATGTAAAGTAAAATAAGTAATCAATTCAAATTTTAAAAATAGTGTAAATTAATAAATGTTACTTACTAGGGCAACAAAACCGAACTCGATAATCTAAACAACCTCCCCGATTTGCTTGTCGTCGATTTTCACAAATAAATCCGATTTGTGGACTTATTTGAACAATTTGTCCAGCTGATCGATAATCGTTTCCGCTTGATACAAGTTGAGCATCCACCGCCGTTGGATTCGAACACGCTCTACCAGGAAATTGAATGTTAATGTCGCTTAAACTTTCAAGGTCTCCATCACCATTAGGGTTGTCTCTATCAAAAAATTCTGTCCAGTTTCCATTGGCACAAACAGGTGGAGGGGGAAGACCTATCAAAAAATATAATCAATTAATATTTTTAACAAAAAAAAATTGCTGACTGCATGTCTTAAATTACACCAAGATTAAAATTTTCCCAATTGTCAAGGCTCGTTTTCACTACAAACATTGGCAGCAGTATTCTCTGTTTATTTTATTGATTTTTTTAAATCTTACCGCGCTCAAACGCTCAGAGAACCAAAAACCTGAATAAAAGAAACAAAGAATACTCCCGCCACGCTCGTAAAAGAAACGAGCCCTTATTCAAATATTTTTCATCTGTGCTCCTACATAACGCTTTTTTTATCAAATAACAAGTGATAAATAAATAAAAGTGCAACAATTAAAAGAATATTTTCAATTATGGTGAAGAAAAATTTTAATGAACTTTCTTGTACATTTTACAGAAAAAACGTGTCAAAAAAATAATAAAAGCTGTAAATTATTCAAATTGCCTTAAAAACAAACAGTTTAAAAAATAGCTTTTCAATTGCTAATAACTATGTCGTTATTTCAAATATATTTGTTATTTAAAATTTGTAAAGTTAATGTTTTGTGATCTGATTACACTGCTTTTCTAAACAACTTGCTAAAAATTATTTGACAGTTTTTCTTGTGCTATTTTTTATATTCTTTTTTCCTTTTTTTCTTTTCTTTCTTATTTTTTACATTTTACTTGATCAAGCTGTTGCGGCCATGCTTTAAACCGTTTTGAGTTTGCACTTTTTTAATTATTTATCCATGTTTTAACGTCTGACGTTATGCTTCTTCTTCCTTTTCTTAATCAATTTTCATATTTATCATTTTGGTGTAATCTATTTAATAATGATCGAAAAAATAAATAAATAAATAAATAATGAATAAAAATTTAGCTACTTTTTCCAATAGATTTGTAGCAAACACTTCTCGCGCAATCGTTCTTCGTACTTGCAGTCGTTTTAATTTTATAAAATGCAGTGCAACGTTCAAAATCGCAGTCCGCTTTCGTATCAATTTGCAGAGACTATTTGTTCGCTGCACCGTGCATTTGCCAATCAGTTGCAACCGTTATTTTCCAAGCTAGATTTTTATTTTTTTATTTTTACTGCTTTTCCTTTGCTCCTCACAACATAACCGTTGGCTGATCGTAAAGCGAGAACACTACCGCCTATATTATGTAACTGATCCGCCCGATTGTTACTAAGAAATCAACCATCTTGTGAACTATTATCGCGTGATTTTCGCTTAGGAAAAAGACACATGTCATTAACAAAAATAATATAATTCCACTCGATATAGTGGAAAACTCTGCGGTGACAAGTCAGTCGGGCAGATCAGAAGTCACTAGGCAAAACTTGGTCTATCATAAGTAATTGTCAACCATCAAATAGTTTTGCATAGTTATGAGTGAAAATTGTTTTTTTCTGATAAAAAATTACAGTATAATCGAGTTCTTTGCAGTAAATGGATTAGATTTTGACTCTAGTCTAGTGCCAACGAACCCAGCTTTTTTACGATAGTCCAACACGACTACTTTTTACTTTGCTAGCGTAAACACTATAACAACACAAGCGCCGATAAATTTGAATTAGCATAAGAATTAACGTTAGAAGGACCAGAAACTCAAACTACCTTTAAAAACCGTGAACCGTTTATTGACAACTTTCAATTTATTACAAAATATGAGCCATATTCGAGATAAAAAACATTTTAAATGTGTATTAAATTCTTAAAACAAAATTGTACTATTCTTCTTATTACATCAACTTTCGAATTTCATGAAATTTGTAAAAAAAGATATAGAAAAGAGATGCTTTTGGAAACACATTATACAGTATACGTAATATACATATAAGACGGTATCAAGAATAACGAATTACATGTGAACAAAAGTGAATCAAATCCAATTGCTAATATACAAAATCTAATAACAATATATACCTATACTAATTATTATACCTATGTATGCATCTTTGTCATGAAAAAAAGAACCAAGTTATTTTGAAAAACAGAATGGGAAATAATAGGGTTTAGCCTGAGTTCCACATGGGTGCTGCGGACAAGAAGTGCAGTTGCTTCTTGTTTTTTCTTGGACTTTACGAAGCAGCATGTTAGAGGTGGTGGCTTGCTTGTAGATCTATTTCTTTTTCTACGCAACGTATTTTACAAGAATGTTTGTCCAAAACATCTTTGTCTTCAGGAGCACTGCAAGGCATGCTGTCGGTCAACTCTTTACACACACTCTGAGTGAACTTTCTTTGGCTTATATCTTCTTTGCAAACATGCTTCTATAAAATGGGGGGTTGATTAAAGCTGAGTCGATCATGTTATAAAATACATGCATAGGCCAGCATCTACTGAAAGCTTTGACAAAACACATTTTTGTCATCTGGTCAAAAAATCCACTGCTACTTAACTCTTATCATAGAACAAAATATGTTAAAGCTTTTTTTTCGGATTTCTTTCTGTGGCTATCGGGACATCAAAATGCAAAGTGCTTAGAATATGTTTTGGGATTTTTTGATACTTTGTATTGCATACTACTTGGATGACTACGTTACAAGAGATACTTACGTTACAATAATACATCCAGGTTCCGTGTTTTCATACCCAGGACCAGTGCCAGGCTTGTTGGAATGAGCTTGCCCTGAACAGCCTGGGTTAAGCTCAATCGCCTGCGAACTGGTGTTGGGCGATTCCATTCGTCCACGCACAAATTCGTTTTTGCTCCTTCACTGAAATGCGAGTGCGGCACCACCGCACAAACCATACACCAGGTCTTAAAAATGTGCTCCATACATCGGTCACCCCATGGAGCAAGAGGTCTGACGGTTTTTTATGACGAAACTCGATGTTGGCTCAATCCTATCTCTGCCAGCATCTGATCCGGGCACTACAGCAGCCTGGGGTAGTAAAACGATAAGCCCTCAGCCCAGTCCTGTTTGTGTTAGACCTGCATCGGATGCCCTTCCAATCGACTTCCAAACGATGACAATTACACTTACGTCTGCTTTCTTACTGTCATCTTTTCCAAGTTAAAGAAATCGTTTGAGTAAGTATTTATTCTCTACATCCACCAGCAATCAAAATTTACTATCAAATTTATCTTGTTAATTCACCATGTATTGTATAAATTTGCACCGAGCTTTATAAGATGGCAGTTGTTCATCAACTGTGAGGCTTAGGGCCGCAATATAAGCATTTAAAAAAATATTGTTAAATGGTTTCCATATTTAAGATGCTAGGCAAAACTTATCCATGTGGATATGTGTTTTTCTTTAATTCTACTCGGCAAACGCGCACACATTCACTCACACACACGGATGGAAAGGTATTGTTTGGTCCAATCGACGCTTGGTCCGTCTAGATAGTAGTTATCAGTTTACAATTAATTAGCAATGCCAGCGTGCTCCTATTTTGTAGCTATCTATATTAGATTAAAAAAGCCAGATAGCGGCAAATGTGTAGGGCTATTGAGTGAAAAGATAACTAAAATTTAAATAGCCATCAATTGACGGATCCGTTTTTTTAGTGTTAAAAAGAAACACTTTATTCATAGGTTATCAACTAAGACAGTGTTTCCCAAACTTTATTTTAACAGCAATCCTTTGGACTACTCATTAATAATCATCAAATGTCTCCTCGACAAAACAGTTAAAACTATTTTTATTTATCTATTACAGTTTAACCCATTAACTGCAAAAATTTTTGAATGCATAATTTTGGGCCAGCAGGTGTCTTAGGAGTTCAAACAACATACAATATTAAAATGTTTCTTCAAATAGTTGATACTTTGAAAACTATAGCTAATTTTTCAAAAAACTCCAAATGGGGATTATGGCAGAAAAGGTAAAAAAATGAGAATCATGAAAAAGAGAATTTATTCAGATAAGCACATTGTAACTGTCTGAAATCTATTCAGATTGACATATTACAAAACTAAAATAAAAAAACACTTATCACTTAAAAATTTCTTTCGTTCAAAGTCGTTAAAAAATTTCTTTTAAGTTGAATTGTAATATACTGTAAACACAGGAAAAAATCAAATTGGTTGTGATCAATAATTGCAAATGCCAGACCGTCACGAAATGAACGTGCAAATCTAAATTGTATTTTGAACACTGTTTTCTGGCATTTTTCTTGCAGACAGCACACTTTTTTTTGTTTAACAAAAGTAGTTCTTGCCAGAACGTGTACGTTCGGATTTTTTTCTGATTTCATCTGGCATACGTACGCTTCGCAGCCTCTCCTACAGATTGCTACCTTAGCGTGGTCGAGGGATTTGCGTTTTCCATGACGCTATGAGCAATGCCGTCTGCATTTTTTAACTCTTATCAGGGCTATCCATGGCGGTAAGGTTGAAGGTGAGATACAGACCAAACGCAATCTAACAAATAAAGAAAAATGAATAGTCTGATTTACAATATTCATACTGCATCGGGTGTCGCGCAAGATAAAAAGGTCCGCGTTCGGGATTTTGGCAGATGGGCCCGTTCGAAAAGTAAGCTACATTCTCCCCCAAAGCCGACCGTAACTGAAAACCCATCAATGCATTCACTACGCGTTTGGGGAAGCAAAGGGGGCAACGCACAGTATCTGCACTAGAAGTGGCCCCAAACATCAGGATCTTCTCATACGCAAATGGAATCTCACTTCACTCAATGGAAAAGAACAGAAACTGGTTTGGGAGGCCGAGCAGTATCATCTTGATATTGTTCGAGTTTCCTCTACCAAGTGTCATGGCTCCAATACTGTTGAGTTGAATGAAGGTTGGAAAGTTTTCTATGCAGGTGTAGATGTAACCATGTCTGCTCAGACATGGATAGGCATTTTTACAAGCCCTTGCCACTGTTTAACTGATTGGATACCACTCGGAGGAAGGATTTGTCTCCTTAAGCTTAGGCTACTGGAGCGGTCACTGTGCATTTTTCAGGTGTACGCACCAAACGCTGAAACACAATACCATCCTTTCTTAGACGAAGTAAGTGTTGCTTTACAGAAAGTAACATATGCAGAATCAATTGTTGTACTGGGTGATTTTAATGCACATGTTGGTAATGACGAAAATACGTGGAGAGGTGTTATTGAAAGACAAGGAAACTCCGACATTAACTGAAACGATGCATGAATTTATTAATAAAATCGGTCAACTTTCAATTTATTATAGCAAATAAAAGTTAAAATTTAAAAACCAACTGTATCATTATGAAAAATCGATTTCGACCTATAAAGGTCATCATCAGTTTCTGTAAAAAAATTAATTAAAATAGATTACCATATATTTGACAAGACATTTTGAAAATTCTACTCATACTATACGGGTCCTGACTCAACTGAGTCAACTCAACTCAACTGAGTCAGGACCCGTATAGTATGAGTAGAATTTTCAAAATGTCTTGTCAAATATATGGTAATCTATTTTAATTAATTTTTTTACAGAAACTGATGATGACCTTTATAGGTCGAAATCGATTTTTCATAATGATACAGTTGGTTTTTAAATTTTAACTTTTATTTGCTATAATAAATTGAAAGTTGATCGATTTTATTAATAAATTCATGCATCGCAATTTGATCAGTTAAATAAAATCGTCAATGTAACTTTACTGAAAGAAGGGTAATAGATTTCTGATAAAAAAACTTTAACTGAAACGAAAGGTATTTGCTAGAGTTCTGTGCCATCAACGGACTGTGTATAATGAATACCTTTTTTCGGCACAAGGAAATTTACAAGTACACTTGGCACAGAAATTCGATGGGACAGCGTTATATCTTTGATTTCTGTATTGTCTCAGCAGACTTGTTTTCTTTTGTGGTCAATGTTCTTATTAAAAGAGCAGCTGAACTGTACACCAACCTTCACCTATTCATTTGCATTCTGAGAGGCCTGAATTATCCAAGAACAAGGAAACGATTCAGAGTACGAAAAGCACTCAGAATAAAGTGGAAGTTGCTAGCCGACAAAAAGGTGGGACATACTTTTGCAAGCAAAGTTGCTTCCCTGTTTAGAAAACTCCTTGACTATACTGAAGACGTTGAGACTGAGTGGGGTTTATTTAAATCATAAGTCATTACATCTGCAGCTTCTAGTTGTGGCTGTAAACGTGTGGGACGTCAAATGGGTAATGAGAAAAAACTGCTTAGTGGAACCAAAAAGTTAAAGAAGCTATCTGTGCAAAGAAAATTGGTTTAAAGCTTGGTTAACAAACAAGTCATCTGAGCAGCTTCGAGCACTTAAAACTCCCGCCACTATTATCAAACAGTCTAAAGAAAATGGGAAGAATTTTGACAAACGTTGGATACAAACTACAGATTGGCAAACAAAGTATTTTGGCAAACCATACGTTGTTTGTGCAGCAAACGAGCACCAGTTGCCATCCTCATCGAAAATACTAATGATGTGCTTCTGAAGCATTAAAAGGGCATCCTAAATCTTTGGAGAAAATACATTTGTGAACTTATAAATTTAGTAACAATCCAACATTTGGAAACATCCGAGGAACAATTTGGTGAAGAGATTCATCTAACTGAAGCAGAGGTGAGCACAGCAATTAAATCTTTAAAAGCTGGCAAGGCCCCTGGTAAAGATGATATTTGACCCGAAATGTTAAAGGTTATGAACAACTTTGGGGTTCGTTGGCTGACTCGTGTGTGCCAAGTAGCTTGGAAAACTGGTGAGATACCGAAGCGATGGTAGGCCAGTGTGTTGATACCTATTCTCAAAAAAAGGAGACAAGACGAAATTCCCTGACAAGAGGGCCATTTCTTTATTAAGTCTTCCTGGAAAGATCTACACAAAGTGCCTCAAAAAGAGATGTTGTGAAATAACCAAACTCAATTTCAAAATGCACAATGCGGATTTCATCCTGGCAGATCCACCATGGACAAGATCTTTGCCCTTCAGCAAGTTTTTGAGAAATCGTGGGAATATGCCAAAGAGGTGAATACATGCTTTGTAGACCTTGAAAAAGCGTATAACCGTATACCAAGAGACAAGCTGTGGGCAGTAGTGCTGAAGTATGACATGAGAGGTCAGCTATTAGCTGCTACCAAATTGCTGCACAAGCAATCAGAAGTCTGTGTTTGTGTCAATGGCATAGAAACAAAGCTTTTAATGTCAGTGTTGGATTACGACAGGGCTCTGTTCCTTCTCCTCTTCTGTTCATTATATACATGGACAAAATAGCAAAGACAGTTCCTCCAGTTGTGGCGTCGCATTTGGGGAGTGTAATAATGCCTGTTGTTTGGATATGACCTTGCATTGTTAATCTCGAGGAAGAGTGACCTGTAATATGCACTTGATCGGTTTTCTGATGCATGCTTAAATGCTGGAATGAAAATTAGTACGGCTAAAACTGAGATCATGTGTTTGTCAAGCTACCCTGTCCAAGGTTCTTTCCAAACAAATGGAGAAACTCTCAAGCACACGGAGAAGCTTAAGTACCTTGGATTCACATTCTTGAGCGATGATAGACAGAACAACAAACCAGAAACACGTATTGGAAAAGCAAGTTCAGTAATGCGACAGCTTTACCAATCAGTTCCACTGAAACGAGAGCTGTGTACAAAAGCAAAGCTTTCTGTTTTCAAATAAGTTTTTGTTCCTATCCTCATCTATGGTTATGACCTCGCAACCCCAAAAGGACAAGGGGGAAAAGGGAAATACAATAAACTAATTCAATGTTTTTCCTGAAAATGATAAAGATACGCTTCGCAGACGCTTTATCCAAAGGTGGACGACCTAATTTCTTTCGGTCAGAAAAAAATGAAATAGTCACATTATTGTTATTTGTCCAAAAAGTGGCAAACATTTTGTATTCTCAGTTGAGCCAGCAATCATAAAAGCCTCTAGTTTTGCTTTTAAATTTTTTATCAAAAACAAGTGGGAATCTATTAGTGCGATTACATGTACATCCGCAAATGCAATATACGTAAACAATTTAATGTAAACACAAGGAATAACATTTAGTGAGTTTATTTTTAACAGTCTCCAAATGGACTCATAGCAAGTAATCGGTTATCTAGCTTAGTAGTTCCTAAACTTTGGTGGTTGGTGGCTCCTTTTCAGCAACTTTCAAACACTCGTGGCTCCCTGTTTAGATATTGTCCCAAACGTTAAGTAAAGACCAAAAAAAGTAATTACTTTAAAACTTCTCTGATTTCTTTATTTTCGTCTCAAAACTGAAGTAAAGACCAAAAACAGGTTATCACCTGGATTTCTTCATTTTTGTCCCTAAAGACTAGTTAAGACTAAAAAGGCGTCTGCTTGTTGCTCCCGGTAAATACCCCCTCGGAGTGCCATATGTCGCCCTCGCCCCTTTGGGGTGCCATATTGATTTTTTGAGAACGCCCGATCAGACTGATGATCTGGGTGCAATATAATTAGCCTCTCTCCGGTTTCATTTTGAATACAATATCTTCGTTTTGTAACTATGTCTGTGGCGGTTTTTTCTGTTATTTGAAAGCGTAGTCGCGACATTAAACGCACCTTCTCCACAGCATGATCTGCGAAAGGCAACAAACAAAATTATCGAGCACTATTTCTCCTGTGGGTATTTTGCTTTGACTGCTGTGGTTTTGCGGCAAAAAGATTAAAAAGAGATATTAAATTTCGTTTTTTCAAAATTGCTTTGCCATGATGTAAATTCCTACTCACCACTCTATCTTCAAAAATAGCACTAATTGTATAATTGAAATACATCCTGGAATCAAACGTTTATAATTGTGTGTAATTCTCGGATAGATAACCATTAGATACCCCTCTGTTGTTACAAGGTATCAAGTTGTTACAAGCTGGAGAATTGAGTTTTTTTTCTTTTAGCTAATGTTCTCTGATACGCCACCTGCTTATGAATTAGATTAGTTTCGTTACCTTAAAGAGATAAGTTCCTTTCATTAAATTTGGCAAATATGTCTGGCAAGTATGCGATATCATTTCTCACAGCTATGAATTTTTACAAAGCCAAGACTTTAACTTTGTAAAAATTTTACGATATTATCTAAAAGTGCATACATGCATGGTAGTTTCTCTCGAAAAGTCGTCTTGCTTTGATGTGGAGTAGCAAGCGCTCAAATGCTTCATTCTTTTCATAGCACATTTGTTTAAATAAATTTTTGTTCAGCAATCAGGCTTTCATTTTAATCATTGTCTTGATGAAGGTTTTTAAGGAGACCGATTGTTTTCTTGGGTTTAGGGATTTGCTGCTTTTGAGAATGCAATCACACCACGGCGGCTCATAATAGACGAGCGATAGTCAATTCCACACTCTGTGGCATTGGTCGGCAAAATTGGATTTTTTAAAAATATGCTTCGACATCCTCTAAAACTATGTCACTTCGGGTATCTGTATTCAGTGATAAAACCATTTCCAGCTCTTCGTGTAAGTTTTTACCAAACCCAAAATCAATATATCAATGAAACACTGACTTGTTTTCTGGCAAAGTTGACTCTGCAAGTTGGAGAATGATTCTGTATTTCTGATTATGCTGCATAATCTCTCTTTTACATCGGTAGATATCTCAATAATTTATCGATTTACTCTTAGCACGCCTAATTGTTTAATTTCTTTTCCAGAGCCTCTTTTTGGGTGGCAAATACCCACTTTTAGGAAGCTGGTGCCACTTTGGAATATCTAAATTAAGTTGTATATACTGTATATAATCTAAATCATGGATAACAATTAAATCATTTTTTGAATACACATTTATATTGTAAAAAATTTTTAATCTTTAAATATTAAAAAATAATAATTTTTCATGATTTTTAAATATACTTACTGGGACAACAGAAACGAACTCCATAATTTAAACAACCACGACGGTTAGTCTGGTTACGGTTCTCACAGATAAACCCTATTTGTGGACTTATTCGAACTACTTGTCCAGCTGATCGATAATCTTTTCCACTTGGTACAAGTTGAGCATCCACCGCCGTTGGATTTGAACACGCTCTACCAGGAAATTGAAAGTTTATATCAGAGAGGGTTTCATAATCTCCATCACCACTTGGACGGTCACGATTAAAAAACTCAGTCCATTCTCCGTTTGTGCAGACCGGCGGTGGGGACAACCCTAAAGATTTTACTTTTTTTATTAGTTTTATCAAAAAGGAGAAGTTTAATAAAAATATAAATTGAGTCAGCGTTTTTTTAAAGGCAAATGGCGTGAAATATTTTTTTTAAAAATAAATCATAGGGGGCAGGTAGTTCCCCATGAAATTTTTAAGACAGAAGGAATTCTGTTAAATCTGTCTCTACAATTTAAATACCTGTATCTCTCTACAATTATAGAATCTCGACCAAAATTAAATCCAACAAAGTTTGTAAAATATCAGAACCGACTATAGATCAAGGGCCACTAAATTTTTTTTTCGAAAAGAGATATAGTGGCGAGCAAAAAAGTCTTACTTTTTTATCTCATTAGATTTTTTAAAATAACTTAATTAAAATTAGATTATATTTTTCAAAAAAAATCGATTAATTTTAGATTTAATATAATTTTTTGTGCTCGTTTTAGTGATATATTACTTGATAAATATAATTCAACTTTAACAAAGTTATTTTAAAAAAATCTAAAAAACTAAAAAAGTCTTACCTTTTTGCTCGCCACTGTACTTAACGATAACAATTAAAAATTTATCATGCGGGGCAAAATTTAAAAAAGAGACTTTTGTAGATTTTTTCCCGCTTGCTAAGACAAAAAGCATTCTCAATAAATGTAAGT
The DNA here is from genome assembly GCA_963680785.1 of Diplosoma virens. Classification (NCBI taxonomy): domain Eukaryota; kingdom Metazoa; phylum Chordata; class Ascidiacea; order Aplousobranchia; family Didemnidae; genus Diplosoma; species Diplosoma virens. The sequence goes on along the minus strand of OY796881.1, from coordinate 1,726,527 downwards.
TTTAGCATATAAGAGAAAAATTATAGAAAAAATTTGGTAAAGACTAAAAAGAAGATCTTCCTTTGAGTTTAAGTTGAAAACCTTTTTTTGTGCAAAGTGAAGACCAATAAAATAAGAAAAAGATCTTCACGCAAGCGGCATGCAAGCTTTTTGATCCAAAAGTTATTGTGGCTAATCAAAAATATTTGTAGCCTAAATAAATAAAACACAGCAGCCAAATTTTGCAAGTAAAAACTTTTTTTGGAGATCTTCACGAAATATTTTAGTAAATAATTTTTCCAATAAGCATTTGTCAAGAGTAGGGGAGACCGGGGCAAGTTGTAATATGGCGTAAGTTGTAACATTCGTATCTTGTAACATTCTTGATTTTATGTAATCTTGTTACTTCCAACAAAAATCATTTTCTTTTCACCTTTTTCTAACTCTGCTTCCTTTTTCTTAGTAAGTGCATCTATTTCAGTCTATATATCATTGCTGGTCACAAAAAAATTTGTACAATTTTCCTTTCATTTTATCCGATATTTTTCTGTCGCAAATTACACCAGTTCCCCTACACCAGCCGTGCCGTCCTGTTTGAGCACGTTTTTCAAATTCAAGATAATATTTTTTATTTCATTGAATATTTAATCCAAAATACTTAAATTCTTAACCTTCTTAATCCTTACTTTTGCTAAATTTAATTGACCATTAATTTTATTAATCACAGCCATATATTGGGTTTCGCTTTCAACTTTTATTACTCTTTTCTCCAAAGCACGTAACCACTTCTCCAAACTAGTTTTTACTGCTTCCCTGCTTGCGCTACACAATATAATAGCGTCTGCAAACATTATATTTCGAGGTTAACGTCTATCAAATACCATCTGCCGACCTGTCCATCCAAATAGCAAACAGGAAAAGGCTTAATGCTAATCCTTGGTTCAATCCAAGCTTGCACTAAACGTTTCTTTTTGTTCCAACAAAATTCTTAACTCGTGTTACGCTACCATCATATATATTTTAGAACACTTTTGTATACACTTCTGGGACGTTTGACTTCTTAAATTACCACACAACGTCTTGCTTGGTACTCTGTTGTATGTCTTTTCTGATTCTACAAACATACATTGCAGTTTTTTGCCTTTCTATATTTTTCTATTAATAGCCTTATTGCAAATATTGCATCTATAGTACTTTTTCTTGGAATAATGTTGTTGCTTGCGCATCTATACTTCCTGCCAAAGTCTTGCTTGCACAACTCATTCTAAATCTTCTTGCTAGGGCTAATTACCTTTAGGCCTCCGTAATTTTTGCTATTCTGAGCATCTTATTTTATCTTAAAAATTGGGATAAGAATACTTTTTATCCACTCATAAGCTATCTTTTAACCTTTATAGAAGCCTGTTAACAAACTCTGTCTGTACTTCTATAGCTGGCTTTCTTATATTTTAATAAAAAAAGCATGCATTCAAACGTCTGTCTATCCACCAATTGTTCTTTCCAATTGATGGAAAAATTGGTACTTAGGCTTTTTATCAGGCTAATTAAAAAAAGATTACAAGATGAAAACAAACAATTGTTTATTTTTAGCAGTAATTTTGATTTTGCTACGGCATACAAATAAGCATGATTTTCTATCCGTAATAAAGATTTAAGACGAAATTAAAATTTTCATATATTATTTTAGTAATTTTGTTTATTAATTGTCTTAATTATTTTACAGTAACTTTATTTATAGAATGCATTACCAGTTTTATTAAGTTACTTTTATGGGCGTATAGAGCGTTCATAGCAACTAACTTGTTTATTTTAAAATATTTCAGCCTATACTTTCTACAAGCAAATTTCTCTCAAATGACGCTAGTTGAAAACCGGAAGCTTCAAGCAAACTACTAAGAATACTGTTGTATCATTCACCAATAAATGATGACTAAATTAAACTTGTAAAAAATTAATGGTGTGGTCATAATTGGCTAGTAAACAGAAATTTTGTTCTACTTGCTTGTAGCTCTAAGCATTGCTCAAATAAATGTGGTGTTAAACGCAAATATGATGGGGGTGTTAAGGCTTCGAGTTTAACTTGAAGTGCTTAAAGGTTTATCTTGATCCTCTTTATTTTATATGCCGAGAATTGCTACAACATAATTTTTTCTTGTGCCAGCCGCAATGAAGACATTTTGAAAACTCTACCTCAGATTGTAAATTGTTAGAAACGTCTTATTTGAGAAGCAAGAGAATTGCTATGGCTTGTGACGAATGCGAAATAGGAAAACATTTTATCCCACTTGTATATTTGATGCTGTGAAAATCTTCGAGGAGAGCGACTACCAGACAATGGAGAGTAATTCTTTATCAAACAGTGCATTAACAGATTAGTGTCGATGACATCGGAATGTATATAAATTCTGGTCTATGCTCGCGTTTACAATAGGTCGATTTTTTGCCTTTTCATAGATCAGTCTACAGATATGGCAGAGTTGGTAAAGTTGATTACATTTGTATGTTATGTCTGTGATGCAGAGATCAAGAAAGATTTACTTTTGTGCAAGACTTTACCCACTTTTATCGTAGAAAAAGAAAGGTTCGAAATTTTAAATTTATTTATGAGAGAAAATGAATTTAAAAGCAATTCATGATTTGTTTATGCATTGAGGCTAAAGAGCTACTTTTTATTTCATATGCTTCTGTTCTTTTTTAAGGGTAGCATAAATAACTTTATTTTTTTAATTGCAAGATATATTTTTCTATTTGTTTTATAACTTTTGGCTTTATGTAGAATCTACTGTAAGTCAATAGCTATAATAAAACAAAAGCTGTAATACTGTAATGCTGTAGCCTAATCTATTAGAATTGTTGCAATACTTAGCTTTGATATCACTTTGAAATTTATAGTGAGTAGTTGATAATAATTTGTAAAATACAGTATATTCAATAATAATAATTTAAAAAATTTTTTAAAGTTCAGCTTATTATGAAGTAATAATTCTTAATAAAAGAATATCGGATTGTTACGTACTTGGACAGCAAAATCTAACTTGATAATTTAAGCAAGTTCGCCCTTGAGGCTGCCGACGGTTTTCGCAGATAAATCCGAGATTTGGATTTATTTCAACAACTTGACCGGATGTTCGATAGTCTCTCTGGTTCGATGCTTCGCGAGCATCAACCGCAATAGGATTCGAACACGCTCTTCCAGGATACTCATAATTAATGTCCTGGAGTGTTTCGAAATCCCCATCCCCGAAGTGATTATCTCGGTTAAAAAATTCGGTCCATTGCCCACTGCTGCAGCCAGGCGTCGGCGGCAGCCCTACAGAAAGCACAACCAATCAGTTCAGTTATAATTTGTTTACGATTTGTTGCATTTTATAATAGCAATAAAAAAGTAAGATTTTTTTGTAAAACATTAACTGATGAATTAATGTTTGCTTTAATAAATGTTATAAAAAAATAATTTTTTTGTGATACAAAAAGCATACTGCTTTTTGTTTCTGTCACATTACATTTAGTTCTATCACATTTTTTGTTTCTGTCACATAATTTTAAGAACAAAAACCAGTATGCGAATGTGATACGCTGTGGCTACCCCTGATTGAAGGGAAAGGCCGAAAGGAGAAGAAGAAGATATTAATTCAATACTGTAGTTTAATCAAAAATTATTTTCAAAACACTGGTTTAAGGAGATTAGTTGAAATACCACTTGAAAAACTAAGAATATAAACAGTATAAAAATTGGTTAAGCAATTAATTAAACGGTCGGATCTTAATTTCTATTATGATGATGATGATGATGATGATATTTTATTCATGCTTAGTAACAATATTTAAGTATATGCAATGTACAATACTATGAAGCATGAAAAATTAGAATAAGAACAAGAAGATAACTGCACAATCGTAACGATTTAAATTAATTTTTTGAAGGCATTTAAACAAATAAGCAACTCCTTCTAGAGCTATCAAATAAAATACAGAAAACTAAATTACGAAGTATTGAGTATAAGTTGGGCTTGCTAAAGTCAATAAAATCAACTTTTTTCAAGGCTTTGTTTTATGATGAAACTTACATAATGTTATTTTTGGGTCTTTTTACGTAGTTAATAAGTCAAAATATTCAAAAATTTATTCTAATTTTGCATTATCAAATTCTCAAAAACTCGTTATTTGCTTATTTTAGCGATTTTTAGGCATCCATAAATTCTTTTAAAATTTTATTTCTACAGTTTACAGCAGTTATTTTGAAACTTCTAAACTGCAATTCTTTAGTGTCAATCTTAAAACATTTCGCCCTACTTTTTTTATAAGTTTTGAATCAGTAGTATAAGTTTTATATGTTTTGCTTATATTGTACAATCGTTTGAGCGCCCCCTAAAGGTTTTTATCACCCCCACACACAGGGTGCGCATTTTTTTAGTAAACGATTTTTTGATCTTTATAGTAAAAACGTTTACAAATTTAAAACTTGGTAAAAATAAATTATTATCCCGTGTAAGTGTTAAGAGCCAAATTGTTGAAGACGCCGCATTGGTGGCAAGCAATGATTGACGTACTCGCGGTTAATACCTATTTGTATCATTCTGTTATGACCTTGAAAAAGACACTTTACGGCACATTCCTTTGTTTGGCCGTCTAAGAAAGCAGCTCTAAATTTCAGTTGTATCTGTAATGAAAGAAAAAATACAAATAAAAAATTTCAACCAGACAGCAATATTTTGGCATCTTTGAAAGCAGGTCGGACTAATTGCTTGATTGTTGTCCGAAGTGTCGCGCTCCCGATGCTTTCCTGCAAGTCAGAAGGTTAAATAAAGAAAAAATTTTAAAAAATGAATAAAATCACATCAAATTCATCTTTGTTGATACATGAAACTTTTTTTTTAATGCAATTGACAATTTTGATACGAATTAAATATTACGCAAAAAACAGTTGTGTTTTTTAATAGTTTTTGTAATGGTGAATCACTAAAATATAAGATAAACTGAGATTTTTATCTCACTAAACGCAAAAATACAATTATTCTTTTCAAAGCTCATTTAAATAAGCGTTTCACCAAAAATTTTAACCAAAAAATTTGTGTAAAACCTTGCCCAATTGGTCAACTTAAACTAAAGTAAAAAATTTTTGGCTCAAAAAAGTGACCCCAATTATAAGCTAATTAATAGAATAGCAACATTTTGCTTTAAACGTTTAGCACTTTGCATAAAACAAATAAAAGTTAGAAAACGTTCAAACTAAATTTGGTTGTTCAATATATTATTTATATTATTTAATGTAAGAATCTAAACATGCAGTTGTAACAAAATTACTTAAGGAAATTTTCAAATATAAATTTTCAGAAAAAATTTCAATTAAAAGATTATATTCACGGAATTTCTTTCAAACCAAAAACAATACTTTTAAGAACTTACTTGGACAACAGAATCGAACTTTATAATTTAAGCAATTCCTTCCTTCAGGTTGTTCTCGATTTAAGCAGATGAATCCTAGAGTTAGGTTCAGTTGAACAACTTGTCCGACTGATCGATAATCTCTTCCATTTGAAACAAGTTGAACATCCACCGCGGTTGGATTTAGGCAAGATCTTCCACCGAATTGTCGGTCAATGCTTGCAAGGGTTTCAAAATCTCCATCACGATTAGGGTTATCTCTGTTGAAAAATTCAGTCCATCGTCCATTGGTGCAAACCGGAGCCGGTGGTAAACCTGCATTAAGACTTCCAGTAAGTTGGTCACAATTCATTATAAAGTTTTTAGATGCCCAAGATTACGCTGCCAATTTCTACATGCACTTTTGGATGCATAGCAACACCAATTAAATACAGTTTCGCTTGCAGGTGATTAAGGAAGAATCTCATATTATATACTCAATAAATCTGAGTTGCTGCTTAAAATCAACACATATCAAAGACAAAACAAAAATCAAAATTAAAAAAGGTCTTTGTTCCACAAAATCGTAAAAAATTATTTTTTTTAAATTTTTTGTCGCTTTTGGACAGTAGCGTATGCAAAAATCTATTACAGAGTGGGTTACCATACAAAAACACAATTACTATAAGTTCAAGTAAAGTGATGATTTTTTCTTTTTTGTATTTACATTTTTCCATACTCAGTATCTCTTGTAAGTGTTCTGAGCAGATTAGCATAGAATTACATCAATAAATCTGATGATGTCATATCGTGTTGTGTCAGAATGAAATGAAGTTGCCTCTCATTGCCTTAGGCTTATTCTATGGATCAGTTTCAAAAACCATGACTAAAAACCAAACGTACGCATAGATGCGATTGTGGTCATGCAATGTACACCACGGTTGAGCGGTCTGTAATTCGGCCGTCAAAACGTTTAAGATTTAAAAGAAAAAAATTTTAGTTCTCATTGAGATATAGGCTTTAAACAATCATTTATTTATTTTATTTATTTTTATTTATTTTATTTCTATATTTATCCTCCTGACTCACAGGAAAGCGATGGAGGCGTTAATACGTAGGGTAAGCAATTAACCCAACCTGCTTCTGGAGATGCCAAGATATTGCTTTCCGCTTGTAATTTAATAGAGATAAGACTGTAATTTAGAACTACTTGCCAGGACCACCAAGCAGGAGAATGTGCCGTAAAGTGTCTTTTCCAAGGACACAACAGAATGGCGCGAGTGGGTTTTGAACCGAGACCGTGTTGATCACAAGCCCGGCGCTCTAACCACTCGACCACGTTCCCGCAAGGTTTAAAAAAATAATGTTACAGTGCAATGAGCAATTTATTCATAAGCTATTCAGCCAGATACATAATTTTAAATGAGAACAATTTTCATTAGACAAACTAATTCAAAAAAAGTTTTAAAATTTTTAACTTTTATAAAACAATTGATTAATGTATTAAACAAGTTATTAGCAACACAATGACTCACGCGGGCAGCAGAATCGAACCCGGTAGTTCAAACACCCTCGGCTTGTAACTTGTTCTCTGTTTAAACAAACAAATCCCAATGTTGTGTTGATATGGACAACTTGTCCAGCGGACCGGTAATCTTTTCCATTTGATACAAGATGAGCTTCAACCGCGGTGGGATTCGAACACGCTCTACCGGGAAATTGATAATTTATTTGTGTAAGAGTTTCGGAATCTCCGTCACCATTTGGAGAATCTCTGTTAAAGAACGCAGTCCATTGTCCGTTTGTACAATTAGAATTAAAACCTGCCAAAAGAGTTAATAAAAAACAAGTAAAAACGAAGTGAATTGTTGATACCAAAATTACGTTTTTCTAGTAATTAATGCATTTGCAAAATGCGTGAGTATCTATATCTTGTTATTAACGTTTCGAATTTGACCGGTATCGATGTACCTAATTATGCAGTTTTAGCTTGGAAAAAAGTTATTTTTTGACAAGAGATTGAAAAAGAAGGTCGTTTTTGGTAATCACTTATCTATTTAAACAGTTTCAGACAAATAAATTTAAATACAAAGCTTATCTACCAAAGGATACAATATATTACAGTAGTTTTAAGTAAAGCTATTAGGATTAAAATTTTATAAAAATTGTCTCGTCAAATTCAAATAGAACGAAACTTTTGAAAAGTGCTCCGATAAAAATAAAAGCATTGTAATTAAACTTCAACCACCGAACACTAACAAAGTTTGAAGTTTTTTTGCAATACACAGCAGAGCTGCCTAACAAAGGCTTCTACTCGTGGCTCCCTAGAGGGGCCAAGGGCCCCGGTTGAAAAACCCTGGTCAACACACTTTTGTTAATTATTGTTGTCCCAAAAATATTGTGTTTTTGTATACCAGTTTTTAAGATTTTAAGCAACAGAAGCTGACTTGGAAGTTTTTTTACTGAAGGGCAAATGTTGCAATTCTCTTTCGCATCTTTTCAACCTCACCAACCCCACCTAGCTTATTAAGAACGAGCTGACAATATGTCGTTAAATAAATTGTTAAATTCAAAATCATTTTACTCACCGTTAGCTTTGAATACAAAAAATGTTGTAACACAAATTAAAGCAAAACAGACGTTTTTATAATTCATTATAGACCTATATCAGGTTAAGCCTGTACACAAAATAAAAACTTTTTTTTGCTACTTTTATCATTTTACAAAAACAATTAAGCAATTAAATATACGGAATTATTGCAACTTAACTGCAGACTATATGGCAAAAGAAAGCATTTCAATCGACGAGCAACAGAATATATTTAACGTGCAGTTCCTCTTTTTTTCCAGTATGATCTCAATGTTTAACTTTGTGCACTATGTTTAAATTTGTCCTTTTCCTAAAGCTGAGTTTTTGCACGAAATGTGAATCAAGAAAAATTTTAATGCTTTAGCTGTCACGTTTACAAAAATTTATTGCGACAAAGTCATTATTTTGAAACAACATTTTTTTAGTTTTTGGTTTAATAACTAAATAAAATATTTTTAAGAGTTAAAACTGTTAAATCACTTACAATTATCATACGAAGGAATAAAAATATATCAATACGAAGCTGCGAACAATTACAAAAAGTTTTTTAATTAAAATTAAATTAAATTTAAATTAAATTAAAAAACTTTTCTTCAATTATTGAATTAAAAAGCTTTTCGCAAAAACCTTTTCGTAATTGATTGCTGCTTCATTTGAGTAATTGCTCTATTCTAATACTAAATTATGTAGAATTATTCTATTTGAATAAGATCATTACTATCAAATCAACAACACTCAACAAACAATCAAAACTTACCGGAATGCGTCGCCATAAAAACAAATTCAAATTAAATAAATTTCCTTTATCGTCCGTTACTTAATCCGCTTATATCTCTCACTATCCTTCGCAATGTGTTTCACTCATTTAACTTTTTACGATTCTTTTCTCGTGGCCTTTTCGTTGCTTTGTAGATTTTTTTCTTTTTCCTTTTAAATCCTTTACAATACGCCTAACTCACCTTCCCTCATTTTTAACCCTCAGGAGGTACCATGAGGTCTATTGGACACCAGCATAATTAAATTTACTATATTTGTTATAACTTTTTGCAAATTCTAAATTATCCTTTATTATTGATCACCAAAGTTAGGCATGTTTTAGAAACTTTCTAATTTTTTCTATTTGAGAATTATAGCAAATAGAGTCTCATAGACCCAATGGTTTCAAACAGACAGCAATTTAACAATGTAGCATAACCCGTATTTTTATTTTTCAGAAGTCGCTCCTATTATAAATCACTGATATAACATATTTTAGCAATTAGTACTATTAAGAAAAATATTACAATCACTGCAAACCTTTTATTTATGCCTTTGCATAAGCATAAGCATTAAACCATTTGTCTTAGCTGACAGTCAATCATCACATTCCCTCAAATCAATAGTGTACACTGGAAAAGAAGTGCATTCTAGTCAAAGAAACACAAATCTTCCTCTTTCGACCAAAGTGGTTATAGATTTATTAGATTGTATTTCAAGGAAAAATCGTAATACTGTATAACCACAGATAATTATTACACATATATTCCACTGGCATAAGCTTTGCAGAAGCAGTGATTGACACTAGTAGGCCAATGAAAAAAACAAAAGATGCATATGTTGGTTGTTTATGCAAAAACCAGAAATAGGCACTACATGCTATGGGTTCGATCATGAAAATAACTTCATGTAAAGACCTTGCTATCCCCTACACCTAAAAAAGGCAAAAAAGCAGTATCCTATTTTTATCAAGTGTGCATTCTGCAAACAGAATGCATGAAGCAACAGGAAAAGAAGAGACCGATGTTTGCTAGAAAAGACCAAAGGTGGAATTGACAGTCGTGATCAGAAATGTTCCCTGTTTACTACAGCTGGAAAACAAATCGCTGATTGATGCGGGTTTTTTGCAGAATTTTAGATAGTTGCTTAGAAAATGCTTGTGCTATTTTGGAAATAAATGATTCTAATTTTGGTGGAAAAAGAAATGATAAAAGAGTGTATTTTATGGAAAAAGTTGCAAAACCACGAATCACTCCATATGCACAACGCAGATTTGAATAAAAAAAACACCTAAAAATATTAAGGTAGTTATAGAAATTTTAAGAATAATAAAATGCTGTAATGAAACAGTTGAAGAGCCAAGAGTAAGTGCAGCAAAAAAAGATGTAATTTGCAAAAAATGTCAAATTCACATTTGTGATCACCGTTATCTTATTTATTGTAGTAATTATACGTAACTGAATGGTATTTAGATATCACATGTATTTAGTAATAAAACATAAGAATAAAAGAAAAAAGTTATTTTTTTAAAATAAGTTTGTTTGTTACAAATGTTTATATTTTGTCAACAGCAACAGAATAAAAATGCTGGTAGATGTATATTTAATAAAGTAAATGACAGCAAAATAAGTAATATTTTTATCAATTAAATTTTATTACTAAATTGTTCTAGTCAAAGTATCAAGTTACTTACAAAAAGAAAAATATATAGCTTAATGTTTTGAAGACATTTGCTTATTATTAACCTATTGGATGGATAAAAACACATTTAATAAACAAATATTCAACTTGGGGTCTTTTCAACCACATGGTACTAAATGTGTATCAAATTCAATAATACCTCCTGAGGGTTAAATGAATACGAATCTCTATATTTGTATTTACTATATTTTGAGTTATTTTTCTTGTATGACGTTACAGGAGTTGTATTATTTGCTTGATTAATTTAACTACGTATTATTCATTCCACACGTATTATTTTTTATCACAAATAATTATATTTTTTATTTTCTAGTAACCACCTGACGATTCTATACAATAAAACAGATTGTTGTGGTTTCAACTATTATAGTGTAGTGTTTAAATAAATATAAATACTCTTTCTCTAACCGTGTATTATTGAGCTCTGTACCGGCAAGTTGAAGCATTACAGGATTATATATATATATCAAATATATATTTTAAATCGATTGAAGAAAATATTTGCATTACAGTAGCAACAATACTAATTCTTAACTAAAATATTATAAAAATCTTATTGAAGCAGGTCGTAAAGTTTAATAAAGACTATTAAAATTAAAAGATATTTGTTTCTTTATATTTAGTGTAGCTTGGTGCTTGATCATACTTATCGGTTTTCCAGTGTGCAATGTAGCCTATAAAAAAAATTTTAAGCACGCTTTGTGAAAAAAGGTCATAACATTGGTAAAACAGCTCCCATAAAAAGGCGTTCACTAAGTACAAAATAAGCAATCAAGAAAAATACTTATTGAAAAAAATTCTAAGTTTAACTTGTTTATGCTAAGTTTTTATTTTTAACATTTTAATTTTGTTTTCATGTTTTATGATCTTTTTCAACTTGCGAAGCGCTTTGATAAAACATTGCTGCCGTACAATCAAGCATCTAATCGTCAAAATGGAAATCTAAAAATTTTTTGGTCAGTAGCCAATACCTAAAAAAGGCAGATTTTCAGAAAACTAGATAAATTGTAAAAACTGTGACATATTATTTTATTTTTATCCGCTGCTTTTTCTTTTTTTATTTCAGATCAAAGTATTGATAATTTCAAGTTTTAAACTCTGCTGAAGTTTTTCAAATTAATATAAAACCATTATTCTGTTGATGTTTTTGGCTCATTTTTTTCCCTCTTAATATTAAAACTACTGTATAAGACAGACAGAGGTTGGCAACATACGGCCCGCGGCACCTTTTTTTCTGTCCGCTTCTAGTGAACTAAACACGAGTTAGCAAATATTAAAAGAGAATTTCTTTGTAGTAAAATAAAAAACAATTTTGAAGTCGAATAGATGAACTTTATTCAATAAGTTTCGTTAACCTGCTTGCTTATTGCTATTTTTGCTATTTCACACTAATTAAATTAGGACTACGAACCGTGGCAATTTGTTCTTTTTGCATCATAGTGCTTGTTGAACTACTTGTTAAATGCAATGATTCATTCCGGAAGTTAGCCTAAAAGCTTAAAATGAAGTAAGAGAAGGAAGTTTGATTGTGAAAGAAGACGGTTTAGCAATGAGTGATGCAAAAACTACTTCACTATTCAACATACTGAAAACATAATTTGCCTGATTTTCCAAAATGCTATAGCAGCAATGGACGAGTATTAAGTGTCACTATTAAGCGTCACTATTGCACAAAATTGAATTGAATTGAATTGACTTCGTTTATTTTGCTAGTTTGTAAGATCAAATCAAAAACAAACACACACTACAAGATCAAATAAATGGTAAACGATTACATAACACGTACAAAAAATAAATATAAAAAAAAAAAAAAACCAGCATGGAGATTGCGAAGTGATCAAAAACAATTAGTCTTCAAGTCAAGCAGCCACCAGATGATAAAAGTAGAATGAGTAATCAGGTATCGTAACTATAACAATGACTCAGCGTAAACAAAGATGCATGAAAATAAGAGAATAAAAAAAAGATAAAATAAAGACCATCATTAATACGATTGTAAAATGTATTGTTTGTATTTCAAAGCAAAGTTTTTGAGTGAGCAGCAATTTGTTTTAATGTGAAAAGGGATTTCATTCCATATTTTCACTCCTCGAAATTTAATTGACCTTTGCAAGCGATTAGTGGAGTACCTAGGCAGATAAAGAAAATTTTTGTCTGAAAAACGAGTTGATCGTGAATGAATTTGAGAAATTTTGAGAAAGTAATTTACAAAAATAGGTGGCAATAAACAATTATCATAACTAAACATAAATTTGGCTATTTCGAGTTTAATTAAATCCTGAAGCTTTAAAATCTTTAAGTCACTGTACAAAATAGTAGAATTTGTCCATCGTTGTTTATTACTAATTATACGCAGAGCTTTATTTTGTAGTATGTTTATCGGTTGCAGATAACTTGTATAAGTAGCACTCCAAACCAATAAACCATAGATTAAATGAGAGTGAAAAAATGCATAATAAAGACGTATTAGAATACGAAGAGGTACAGTATGCTTTAATTTACACATAATTCCTACTGCTCGAGATAATTTAGATTTTAACTTTAAAATATGTTCTTTAAAAAGAAGTTTGGAATCAATTATTACTCCTAAATAATTAATATTGTTTGAAACTTGTAAGATACTTGAATTTAATTTAATAGTAATAGCAAAATTTATTTTAGATAGCGAAGGCGATACTATCATAGCTTGAGATTTCATAGGATTAATAGTTAAGTTATTTTTCCTTGTCCATACTACCACATTCTCTAGTTCACGATTAATTTTAATCTCAAGTTCGGTTAAGGTGTTTGCGTGGATCAGAACAGCAGTGTCATCCGCAAAAAGTCGAGGGGTACTTATCATACAATTTTGAAGGTCATTAATATAGATTAAAAATAAAAGAGGGCCTAAAACTGAACCTTGAGGGACACCCATTTTAACATTTCTAAGATTCGAGTTTATATTAACTATGGATACATACTGAAATCTATTTGATAGATAGGATTGTAGGAGATTATATGCAGTCCCTCTTATGCCGTAGTGGCCAAGTTTTAATAGTAGTCGTTTATGACATACAGTATCGAACGCTTTGGTTAGGTCAAGCATAACCATACCAGTAAATTTTTTATTATTAATATTATCATAAATAGTCGATACTATATCAAGTATTGCATGAGTAGAAGATCTGTTGGTACAGAACCCATATTGGCTTGGAATTAAAACTGAGTGCTTATCTAGGAAATTAGAAAGGCGAGTAAAGATTGCTTTTTCAAAAATTTTGGAAAAACAAGTTAGCAAAGAAATTGGACGGTAGTTGTTAATATCAAGTGTATCACCTTTTTTAAAAAGTGGTATAACTTTTGCTATTTTTAAATCATCAGGGAAGATACCCAAACTAAAAGAAGCATTTATCAACGAAACCAGAATAGGAATTAAAATAGAAGATGACAGCTTAATAAAGTAACAAGATATCATATCATAACCACCAGCTTTATTTGTTTTTAGATCATTAATAATGTTGGTAATCTCATCACTAGCAACTGGCTCTAAAAAAATTGAAGAGAAAACTCTTTTAGTTAAATAGTCATTAACTGCACAAACAGAAGAGGGTGATAGATTATTTGCTAATTTAGTTCCAACTTCACTAAAATGGTGATTAAAGCAATCAGCAAGTTCAACGGGGTTATTTACGACAATATCATTAATATATAGTTTAGAAGGACTTGATGGATTATCAGATTTTGTATGAAGTAAAGAATTAATTGTAGACCATATTTTACGCGGGTTATTGTGAATGAAACATTCCTCAAATAAATTAACATAAAAGGATTTTTTAGCTTTGTACTTAATTTTATTCAATTTGTTCGAATACTGTTTATAAAATTGCTGTTTCTCTAAATCATGAGACATGAAATGCGATCTATAAAGTTTTTGTTTACGTTTAATGGATACAAGAAGACCTTTAGTTAACCAGGGTTTTGACTGAATACGTTTTTGCCTACGAGAGGCTTGACGTAGTGGTGCATAAAAATCAATTGCTGATCTAACTATTAGCAAAAACTTATTAAATATAAAGTTGTAATTGTCAGCAGTAATATCGTTAAGAAAAGGTGCAAAATGGCGCATATCATTATCGAGACGACACAAAAAATCTTCGATTTTTAGATTATTAAAATCTCTAACAAGGTATTTAATTTGTTTAGTTGACTGTGGTTTAGCTCTCAAAGAAATCGCACAATATGTCATGAAATGGTCGCTAATATCATTTAAAATAATTCCAGGACATACAGGATTAGATAGAGAACTAGCAAATATATGATCAATGAGGCTTGCGGAAGTGTCGGTAACTCTAGTTGGTTTTGTAATTAATTGAAAAAGACCACTACTTGCTAACATAGAAAGGTATTCGTCGCTTGTGGAGTTGGATTGATTATTGTAAATATTTATGTTAATATCACCTAATAAGTAAATATCATATTTGTTGCTTTCAAATTCACACAGTTTTTTGTTTAGTGCTTCAATAAAAGTATTAGCGTCACTATTTGGATGACGATAAATAACTGCAATAATAATTGTGTGTCTAATTCCTGGAAAATTTATAGATACCCAAAGATCCTCGCAACCAGCGATCTTTAATAGGTTTTTACCGATTGTTTTATAAGATATAGAATTGTTTAAGTAAAAACCCACACCACCTGCCCGTGTATTAGAATTCGCACTAACAAAAGAATAATTGGAAATAGAAATATTAGTAAGAGGTTCTTTGTTAATTTTAGTTTCGGAAATACAGATAATTTGTGGAAGGGTAGGAAGGAGCTGTAATGCTTCATAGAACGAATCAAAGTTTTTTTGTAATGATCTAATATTAAAATGTATCATAAATAAAGAATTATGAAAATCAATTCTATTATCAAAATTTATAAAATCAGTGTAAATGCAAGGCTTAATATTAGATGAAATCATGTTATCTAATAAAAAATCATTGGTGTTTTGGTGAAATTTTGCATCAAGGCACTGAGAATCATTGTTGTCTACTTGACCCGAAGCCAAAAAACGAACCAAATCATTGTAACACTCTATCGAATCAGGCATGGATTACGTAATCAAGCCAACAAAAAGAAAAACACGCAACTGAAGTAATTAAGAAAGCCGCTGTAGGGAAAAAAAAAAAATTTCTGGCTACAATACAAATGTTAACATTTAATTAGGAAAAGGTTCGATTCTTAGTCGAAGCTACCATATGACATCATAATACACAATTGACTGTTAATGTACGAAATTAATCCAACGAAGGAGCTACTAGATTGAGGTTTACAAACAAAATTATATTTTTTTACAATATAAGAAGCTAATAAAAGTAGAAGTTTAAGGTTAGTTAGAGCAACAAATTAAACTTAAAGGAGAATAAATGAACAAGCATTAGGTAAGGAAGCAAACTCAACCATTTCCTAATAAATACAAGGTTATATAAACATGAAGTTAAGCATATTTAAAAAAACAAAAAGGAATATTACTTTGTTTATCGGAATAACAATTTAAGAGTTAATAAACAAAAACATGCAGCCAAATTTGATAGCATTAAAGAGGGCCGTAATTATCGCCCTTCCAGCCGGTCAATGCACCCAGCACGAGGGGGTCCGGCATTACTACATTTTATTGTAAAATATTTTCGTTAAAAGCTCAAGTAAACTTAATATTATTAAATGTCACACTACATCAATAATTTTAATTTATATTTAACCATTTAATTTATTTGAAGTATTCGATTGTGACGTGTTTATTTTAATTGTGCCTAGTCATGACGTAATCGGTACGCTACCCTCACTCAAGTCTGTTTAGTTAAAAAGGTTTATGCTGTAATGATCATATAGCATCATATTTATCCGCATTATTTTCCCTTGTAATGGTTAATAAGTTTTGCTTTATGACGTAATGATGCGTAATGCACGTCATGATTTCGAGATAATTCTACAATTTTCCACTATGGTCCAGTAACTTAACAGTATCACATGTTATATAACTTGCTTACCAGCCTTTTAACTTAGTGCTTTGTGATGTACCAGTAACTGTCTGGCTGGCTTGTATGGTTGTAAAATAATTAATTAAGAATATATAGTATCTTCTCGAAGATGCTAATATTTTCTGCTAAATTTTGCCCGCTTTATATAAGTAGGTAAATTCGTAATTTGTGCTGGGAAAGAGCGTTTTATTGTGTTACTGTTTTCCTGTATTGTTTTTCCTGGATTGCACCTGACGAAGTGAGCAGTAGCCCACGAAAGCTTGTGCCCAAATAAAATATAGTCAACTTTTGTGCGCAATTTTTTGTTTCTCTCATTTGTTTTTCCTGTGTGACAGGAGTTAGAGTTTTAAGGGTTAGTGAGATCTAACGCCTTAGTTTGTGAGAATAATGATTCCTCTATTCAAATTAGCTACGTAGATTTAGTTTAGCCATCTGGGTGCTAGATGTAATTCTATTAGTCAGTGATCAGATTTGTAATTTCCGTTAATAAAATTTCTTTCGTTGAAAAAAGTTGTGATTTGAGTGATTGAAAATTCAGGTTTGAGCTTTCTATTTGAATTCTTTTTGCTAGACATACCGTAGTCCTTACGCTCGCAGCAGTACTATTTCGTGAGCCGGAAAAACAATAACAAAGTGAGTTCGTTACGTTAAACTTTACTAACCGTTGACTAAATTTTATTAAACTTGTTAGGTTTTGAGGAACAACATTGTAAAACTCTAGTTGACTGCAATTTAATATGAAAAGAAATTATCAAAGCGGAGCATAAAAGAGACAAGCTAAGAGGAAACGTCAGCATTCGTGAGACGGAATCTACGCCCCAACTTGTTGACGTTAACAGTTTCAACAATAGTACCAATCAAGAAACTTTCGATACTATTAAAAGATAGATCAGATGCAAGCAAAAATTGCGACTTTTCCACCATTATTCTAAACCCAGAAACCAAGAAAGCAATTATTGCAGCAGGTCCCAAACAACCTGAAGGACCTTTCCCTAAAGATCCGCTCCAAAATGGTCGTTTATTATTTAACACAATCAGTTCCAAAACTACAAAGATATTGGTTATGTTATTCATTAAGCATGGACCGTGTTTACTGCCAGCCCTCTTGGTTATTTTCTCATAAAAATGTCTCTCCAGGGACTTCTTACGCACATCAAAATCTTTGGTGTTCAACTGGTTCAAATGACTGAAGGCATTTATCGCAGCCAATTCGAAGCCATGAAAGCTCCACACATCATGCGGAACCGTGTGTTATATATGAGCAATGGAGAAACAGGGAGACAATAGAAGAAGAGCTGAACAAATCTTTTCCGGAAAAAACAAACTTTTGGCAAAACGTTTTGAAAAGACTAGTGAATGTTACGTTGATGTTAGCAAAGTGCAACTTACCTTTTCGCGGATCCAGTGAAGACCTTTCAAAGGATATCAAGGGCAATTTTCTCTCTATCATTTAGCTTCTTGCTCAATACGACACTGTTTTGGACAAACTCCAAAGGTTCTCCAAATTATTTAAGTTTTATGATACAAAATGAACTAATATCAGTACTAGCTAAACAACTTTTCCGTGATATAAAAAGCGAACTACAAAGCGCTCCTTTTATTGCCATTATTCTTGATACCACTCAGCAGAAAAGACCAGTTAAGTTAAATATTTCGTTACGTCAAAATCGATTAGCACAATAATTGAACGCCATCAGAACTGAATGTTGTTGAAAGCGTTTACCTAATTTATCAAGTTGAGGATTCATCTGCTATTGGATTACACAAACTGATAACGAATTCCATTCAGCAGAAGAAGCTTGACATAAAACTGCCGTGGACACGGATATGATGGTGCTGCAGCAACGAGCGGTAAATACTCAGGCTTGCATAAGAAGATTCCAGACGTCGATCCAAATGTTTACTACTTGCATTGTGCTTCGTTGGTGTTAAAAGATGCCATGGAAGCCGTGACTGAGACCCATCAATTTTACGACATCATTGAGTCGGTACATAATTTTTCGGATATAGTATTGTGCGGTGGCAAAAGCTTCAGAATGTCCTTGACCGTTATTGCTCAAATCTTACATTAAAAGTGTTAAATCCAACTCGGTGATCTAATCGATATAATGCTGTCTATGCTTTGAAGGAAAGATTTTGTGCGTTATGAAATGCTTGACTCACATAATACTTACCAGCACAAAGCCAAAGGAAAGAGATGAAGCTATGGCAATAAAGAAACAGATAGAAAACTTTGACTTTGTACGCATGCTGGTTGTGCAATTCAAGATTTTGCAGATCGTCAACACTTCTTCGAAAACTATGCAGTGTAAAACAATTGACTTAATTTCTGTCCATAAACTTTTGCAAACTGCTGCTGAATACATTGCTCAACTCAGAAAGAGTTTTGACGCAGTACTAAACGAAGCTTCTGCTATTGCTTTACATAGGGTTTCCCAAAGCAGTTTTTAAAGAAAAGAGCAAAGAAAACAAAAGCCCACTTCGATGAAATATCCGAAGGAATAACGTTAAGCAACCCTACGAGGCGGTTTTGCGTAACTGTGTTTCTTGCGATGGTAAACATACTTTCTTGCCAACTAATCAAATGAATCAGTGATGACGTCATATCAAGTTTTGTGACCAAGTTTTCTATGAAATGCTTCTCATCTGGATCTTGAGGTTAAAGCAAAAACATTTTCTAACAAATTTTTGCGAACGTCTCTCCATTGCTTTCTAGCCAAATAATCTCCATCAAAACATGGTTTAGAGAAAAAATTGTTTTTTTAAAATCGGTTAAAAAATGGCTTCTTTTTAGATTGTTGAAAATGCATCACTTGCCACAATTTTTCTGACGTTTTTACAGCATACACTTACCTGTAACAGTTGCTACTGCAGAGAGGTCTTTTTCTAAACTCAAACTGATCAAAACCTTCCTTCGAAGCTCCATGTCCCAAGAGAGACTTAGAGGTTTGACTCTGCTATCGATAGAAAAAGATGAAGCTAAAAATTTACATTTTAGAAAAGTTATCCAGCAGTTCGTTAGTGCAAAAGCAAGACAGAAAAATTTCAAGTTTCCAACCACCTGCAAGTTAACTACATTAGCCTACTTAATTGGCCTCAACATGTTGTGTTTTATTAGTTTGTGTCTTTTGTGGTGATGTCAGTGTACTGTACGTTAATTCTTTTTGGGTTAAACAATTTATCAGCATTGCATAGCACACTCCATTTTACTGAAATATCGTTAATAGTGCTCACAAAGCACCTTGCCTCAAAAGTTGCACATAATTTTTTTTGTCATTATGAAACAATTTTGGTTTGCAACGTTTATTTCATTAAACTTTTATCAAACAATCAAAAAATTGTTGTTGTAGCCTGCCCCCACAAAATCCTTGCTATGCCATTATTTCGATTTGAATACACTGCAATCACAAAAATTATGTTAAACCGTGCATGTTGACGACACGTTCTTTCCGTTGGAGGTCGGTTACCCCGTCAACTAGATTGCTTCTTAGAACTCACCTCCTCGGTCGGCTACTGCATTTCTCGTTGGACAACTCTATTCTTTCGCGCTTTATTGTATACGAAAGCACACGCAGCTACGAAGGCAAGCGGTTTTCTACATGTTAAACAACAATAATTTTAACAGGCTTTTACACTTAAATCGTACGTAAACTGAGCAGACTCACCGAAACAATACTCCCTCCAAGTTTAAACGAAGAAATCTCAAAAATTTGCAAATATCAAGTGCTTGTCTCAATCAAGATAAATAAATTACCAGCAAACTTTTAACAATGTTTATTTTGCTCTAAGCTTTGTCAAACCACGTGCGCTCACGTTACAATGACTTATTTTTTCGTGAAAAGAATCGTTTTTGTTATATCAAGTTACGGTTCAGCTGTTATCTCATTTCTTTTCTCTTCTACGAAAACTTACTTTAACGAAGTGAGATTAGTGGCGCCGAATGATAACTATGAATGAAGCATGTCCAAGTTACAGTGCAACTTTAATGAAACTTTATTCCAATTATAGCCTCTCATTTGCAGGCACAATAAACTTAGCATTAGCCCCTTTTATCTGTTCAGCTCAATGCTTTTTTAATTCATTATTTCAATTGAAAAATCTTTCTCTTACGCGGAGTCGTCAATGATTCCTGTGTTGAGAAAAGCAGCTCAATTAAATACTCATTACAGAAAAAATGGGGGCTCCACCTGACGAAGTTACGGCCCTGCATTGAAGGTCAATTACGGTTGGACGAAATAGAGCGGTTTAAAATGCCTTTGAGCATGCAAGAAGCATTTCATGCCTATTAAAAAGACACGGAGCATATTACAAAACTGAGCTTTGAGATATCTAAATTAATTGCAGAAAAAGAAATAGCCTACAGTGATTATGAATTCATTAAGAATGGTTTGGAGTTGTTCATTAGACGTACATTTCCAGAAAAAAATGTGTTGCGGAGCAACTACTCTAAGTCTGTCTCAGTTTACAGTGAAAAGGCAAATAGATGACCTTTTAAAAAATGTCGAACTTCTTTAAAGCATAAAATAAGCCAATCTTCTCCTTTTAGTATTGCTTTGGCAAGATTTACCGACGTTAGCGATACTGCGCTGCTAGTTTTTTGGTTATCTCATTAATACTTTAGCGCTACGTGTAAACTTATGAAGAAATTTTTTTTACAATAGGCTACAAGGAATAATAACAACAGCTGTTTTTGCTTGGTACTAAATGGTTCGGCCCGCAGCATTATTACTATTGTTCTTTTTGGCCCATTGAAATAAACAGTTGCACGCTCCTGCTCTAAGACTTGGCATATTGTAACATAATTTTAAACCTATCGAAAAACCTAATATAACTTTACTCCCAGCCCAACCCTTCTGTAGCCATAGGTTAAAAAATGCATCAAATATCCAGCAACAATGCTGTACAGGGCCTGGGGGTGGAGGTAAGGGAGAAAGTGAAATCCTTTTTTTGGAGATAAATACATTTTAGGGACGAAAATTAAAAAATCCGAGGCAGACTCAAATTTCTGAAATTTGAATGTTAATGTTTAAACTTCTTGGGATCACCGAAATTCGGATCACAAATTTGGATGGAGACAAAAAAACAAAAAGTCTTTACCTTGATTATTGAGATATTTTTTTCAGGAGGAAGGAATGATTGCACCTAATTTTTAAAAAGGAGGAATGCAGCAAAAACTTTAAAAATTACTGCTACAGCGTTGCAGCTAGACCTTAGAGTCCAACTGCAACGCTACAATACCAGGTTTTACATCATTCTGAAAACTTGTAAGGTGATTTTTCGTGGATTTGTAAAATGATTATTTTTAGATGGACCACCGAAACTCGTCTCCTATGTTCACCAGATTTGACACCATCAAACTAAGGTCTACAGCAGGATACGACCTTTGGGGTGTGTATAGTTTGCACTGGCAAATGATTTTTGAGACAAAATGTCCTCATGCAATAAAAAAAAGAATATTACAGTAAGATTTTAAATGAAAGAGTAAATAATACATTAAATTTTGTTTTTGTTGATTCAGGTATATCAGTAAAATTGTTATTTATGTTCTTCTTGTATATCAAAAGCAGAGTCTAAACTGCTGTTAAAATTTTTATTCAAAGATAAAAACAACAATTAAAACTCGACGTTTCTGGATGCTATAAAATCAGTAGACTTTCATCAAAAGACAAAGTGTACGAAACATAATATCATCGGTAATAAAATTATAACGATGCAAAGAAAAAAAGCAAAAATATTTGTAATATGTCAAAGAAAAAAAAAGAACATTTGTAATATGTAGCGACATCTAACGGAATTTTTTTTTTTTTTAATTTTTAAAAGCAGTTGAATAAAAAAATAGTCTTTTTCTTTCAAAGAGTAGAAGAAAAGCAAATGTTAACCTTTCAAAATACGGGCTTACATAAGATTAAAGCAAATGGCCCGTGGTTTAAATTTTGCTGTGTCATAAAGCATCACACCAAAGCAATAGATTGTTGCTGAAAAAGAAAATAGATACAAATACTGTTAAAGGATTTGGCCTACCTTGTGACAATCAAGTCGTTAGTGTTTTAAATAACAAGAGAAAATTAAAAAAGAATTTAAACCAAAATAAATTGAAACCAAAATAAAAAAAATTTAACCCAAAATAAAGGTCCAGATGGCAGGTGCTTTATCGCAGCCTGGGCAATGAATACGTCTGTTCCTGGTGTCAAACATGACAGACCGAAAGCAAACCTTCCAAAACGGAAAGGTATCCACGTATTCCGATGTTCAACGTGGGTCTGCTAATCGGAAAAAGTCCTTTTTACAATGGGGCAATGCCTGGATAAAACTTCCCTTTTCAGGGCACATTGCCAACTATTAATAGTTTCGAAGACCCACTATTTTTCAATTGAACATCAAAACCTCACTGCAAACAAGATGAACGTTCTTCATCACCTTGCTCTGCAGTCTGAAGCACTCGTCATCCTACTACAGGAGACTCACTGCACTGATGCAGAGAAGTTGGTACTTTCAAACTACCAACTAGCTGGGTCTTCTTAAAGCAGTAAGCATGGCCATGCCACGTTTGTCCACCAGCGACAAAAGTACATGCTTTTAAACCAATCTTCACCGACCTTGGAGACCAAGTGGTTGTGCGTGAACGTTGACGGTTATGAAATAGTCAACGTCTACAAACCTTCACTAACACGATTGCGATCCCTGGATCTCCCAGTGTTCCCTCACCCTGTCTCTATCAATTTTAATGTCGTTATACTGGTTGGGGTTACGATGATAACAGCCTGGACGGTGAGTGCTTGGCTGGCTGGGCAAGTATTAATTGTCTTGCCCTCCTATACAACGCCAAGGACGCTGCCAGTTTTTACTCCAGGAGCTGGAACACTGGCACCAATCCAGATTTAGCTTTCACTAGCGTAGGTCCTAACAGTCGCTAGTAGTATGTAATGATTTTTTTGGTAACAGTCCGATGGAGCAGGCGCTGGAGCGATGGCGCACTGACGTCATTAGTGCGTCTACGGTTCCGAACCCTGGACTCCATGAGTCAGCAAAAAGTCGAAACCCTATCTACTACTTTCTAATGCTTATATGTTTCAAATCAATTTAGTTTCAAATTAATATTAATAATAAGATTAATAAGTTCTAAAAGAAAAAATAAGATTAATAAGTTCTATTGAAAACAATTTTGTAAATCTATGCGCTAGATAGTTACGACGTATTTCCTGAAGCGTGAACGTCGTTTCCTGTTCTGAATCGCATTGATTTGACCTTAAGTAAACTCTAACTACGTCCAAAGAGTGATTTAATATTTTTTTTTTTCTAACTTTAATCTCAAAGGCAATACTTGTGCACGTTTAAGCGTTAATTTTTGTTGGACCTTCACTTAATTTTTTCTTGATAACCTTAATTTTTGTCATAACTAAACTCAATTTTTTTTCTAAAGAACCTTGATTTTTGTCATGCCTTTGTTTAACTTTTTCTTGAAAACCTCGATTTTTGTCATAACTATCTTCAATTTTTTCTTAACAATCTCGATTTTTGTCATAACCTTGTTTAATTTTTTCTTAAAAAACTTAATTTTTATAACTATCTTCAATTTTTTTCTCGGCGATCTTGATTTTCTTATATCTAGGTTTAATTTTTTTCTTGATAACCTTGATTTTTGTCATACCTTTGTTGACTTTTTTCTTGACAACCTCGATTTTTGTCACACTTATCTTTAATTTTTCTTAACAATCTTGATTTTCGTCATACCTTTGTTTAAATTTTTTTCTTATCAACCTTGGTTTTTGTCATGCCTTTGTTTAATTTTTCTTAAAAGCCTTAATTTTTGTCGTAACTATCTTCAATTTTTTCTTAACAACCTCGATTTTTGTTATTCCTTTGTTTAATTTTTTCTTGAAAACATTAATTTTTATAACTATCTTCAATTTTTTTTTGGCGATCTTGATTTCTTTCATACCTTTGTTTAGTTATTTCTTGACAACCTCGATTTTTGTCACATTTATCTTTAATTTTTCTTAACAATCTTGATTTTTGTCATACCTTTGTTCAAGTTTTTTCTTATCAACCTTGGTTTTTATCATACTTTTGTTTAATTTTTCTCAACAATCTTGATTTTTGTCATGCCTTGTTTAATTTTTTCCCGACAACCTTGATTTTTGTCATAACTATCTTCAATTTTTCTTTACAACCTCGATTCTTGAAAACCTCTATTTTTGTTATAACTACCTTCAATTTTTTCTTAACAACCTCAATTCTTGTCACACCTTTGTTTAATCTTTTCTAATCAATCTTGATTTTTTATAACTGTCTTTAATTTTTTCTAGGCAATCTTGATTTTTTACTTTTGTTCAATTTTTCAAAAATTTTTCTTAGACAAACTTGATTTTTGTTACACCTATCTTCAATTTTTTTCTAGACAAATTCGATTTTTGTTATACCTTTGTTCAATTTTTAAAACTTTTTTCTTTAAACAATTTTGACTTTTGTTATACTTATACTCAATTTTTCAAAAGTTTTTCTTAGTCAACCTTGATTTTTGTTACACCTAATTACAATTTTTTCTTGACATTCTCAATTTTCCTTATACCTTTGTTTAATTTTTCTTGGCAACCTTGATTTTTGTCATACCTTTGTTTAATTTTTTTCTTAACAATCTTGATTTTGTTGCACCTACCTTCAGTTTTTTTCTAAACAACCTTGGTTTTTTGTTATATCTATGCTTAATTTTTTCTCGATAACCTTGATATTTAGATGCCTACATTCAATTTTTTCCCTAAGAAAGCTTGATTTTTAGGTACCTTTATTCAATTTTAAAACTTTTTAATTTTTGTTATACCTGTCGTGTAATCGAACCCGCATTATGCGCGCGCGTACTGTCCTGGTCACACGTCGTTTGCCTGCATGATTCGTGGTGTGCTTGCGGCTGCCTTGGCAGTTACGCACGTGGTAAAATTTCTATGTTTTCAGTTGTTGTTATCACAGTTGGTAGATGCAGCGTTTTTTCAGTTGAATAAAGCTAATGTTTATTTGCTTACATTAGTCTACAACAATTTATTCAACTGAAAAAAAAAATAAAAAATAAAGTAAAATAATGGATAGCAAGTTTATTAAACCAAGCGTTTTCAATGCCGATCCTAATTCGAAGCAAGCTAGTAAAGAGTGGAGGCATTGGTATTGCACATTTTCAAATTTCGTAGATTCTTTTCCTGCTGAGCCTGCAATATCTAATGAAGATAAATTCAAATGTTTAATTGCTCATATCAGCAAAGATGTATACGATTATGTGAGTGAATGTCGCACCTATCAAGAAGCGATACAAACCTTGGAAAGACTTTACGTTAAACCTTGCAACATCATTTTTGCAAGACATTTGCTGATGACATGAAAGCAGCAGCAAGCGCAGTCGTTGGACGACTATTTGCAGAAATTGAAGCAATTAGCAAAAGATTGTAATTACCGATCAGTAAGCGCTGATGTCTGTCGAAGTGAAGCAATTCGTGATGCTTTCATATCTGGTCTACTATCTACATCGATTAGATCTAGACTGTTAGAGAATACAAGAGAAGAATCGATGACATTAGAAGCCATATTCAATCAAGCCCGATGTTTTGACACGGCTCAAAAAAGTTCGGAGAGTTATACTGCGACTGATGGTAAAGCTATTGAAGTTAGCCCGGTTTCTGCAATCGAAAATTGTGAAATGAGGCTTGCAAAGCTTGAGCCGTTCTGTTCCGAAACGCCATCTGATGCTTGTGTAATTCGACAGCAGATGAAGAAATGCGAACGCTGCGGTGCAAACCAACTCCACAAAAAGTTTCAATGTCCCGCCCAAAGAAGTAAGTGCTTTAAATGCGGTAGCTATGGACATTTTGCGAGACAATGTCGTTCCCGGTTTAAAAAGTCTAACTGTTCAATTGTTTCTAATGATAAAGATAATGATGTAGCAGTTATAAACGATATCGCTGGCGTCCCTGATATTGTAAATGTGCGTATATTGGTAAACAATGTTGCCGCGAATGCTCTAATTGACACCGGTTCAACGTTGAGTTATGTTAATCAAAAATTTGCTATTGCAAATAGATTTCAGCTTAGTAATGAGAGCAACGAGATTGGTTTAGCGGTAACCGGAAACTGTTTTCAAAGTAAAGAAGTTTGTTCGTCTACGATTCGTTTGCAAAATCGAACTTACTGCGATGTAAAACTGCATGTTCTTAAAGATTTACTCACCGATGTTATTGTTGGGCAAGATGTTTTAAAGTTACATGATCACGTTCGATTTAATTTTGGTGGTCCAAGACCTTCGTTGTGTATTAATGCGCTGAAATGTATTAAGACGAATGTTGTACCACGATTGTTCGAACATTTAGCAAGTGACTGTAAACCTATAATCACGAAATCGCGTAAGCATTCTTTGGCAAACGAAAAGTTTATTGCTGAAACAATAAAAAACGACTTGAAAGAAGGAATTATAGAACCAAGCTCTTCCCCTTGGCGCGCACAAGTTCTTGTCGTGACTGGAGACAATCATAAAAAAAGAATATGCATTGATTATAGTGAGACCATTAATAAATATACGTTATTAGATGGCTATCCACTGCCTAACAGGCAAAATTTGGTAAATAAAGTAGCGCAATACTCCCACTTCAGCACTTTAGATTTGAAAAGTGCCTACCACCAGGTGGAAATTCCAATAGAAGACCGACCGTATACAGCTTTTGAGGCTAATGGAAAGCTTTATCAAAGTAAAAGAATTTCGTTTGGTCTGACTAATGCGGTTCCATGGTTCCAACGGATAATTGATGACATTATCGAACGCAATAATTGTAAAGGAGCATTCGCATACCTCGACAACATCACAATTTGCGGCAAGACAAAAGAAGAACACGATGCGAATCTTTAGCAATTTCTTGAAGCAGCAGCGAAACATAATCTAACATTTAATAAGAACAAATGTACTTATTCGTCCGATTGTATTTCGTTATTGGGGTACCAAATCCATGATCGTACACTGCGCCCAGACCCTGAGCGTGTTAAAACTTTGTTGGATATACCCGTACCAAAATCAAAAAAAGAGTTAAGCAGGGCAATCGGCCTCTTCGCATATTATGCGAAATGGTTGCCTCGCTTCTCTTGTAAAGTAAAACCCTTAGTAGAATCGCGAATGTTTCCTTTGAATGAAAATGCTGTACGCTGTTTTTATCAGCTAAAAAGTGAATTAGCTGATGCGACACTAGCAAGTGTAGATGAAAATGCGCCGTTTACATTGGAAACCGATGCTTCCGATGTTGCTGTATCTGCAGTTCTACAGCAAAATGGTCGACCCGTCGCCTTTTGGTCAAGAACACTCAATTCAAACGAGAAACGTTATGCAAGCGTGGAAAAGGAAGCTGCAGCTATTGTTGAAGCGGTCCGGCGATGGTCGCACTATTTATTGCCTCGCAAATTCACTATAATAACAGATCAAAATTCTGTAGCTTTTATGTTTGGTAATTCTCGGCGTAACAAAATTAAAAATGATAAGATTATGCGATGGAAAATGGAATTGAGTCAATATTGTTATGATATCGTTTATCGTCAAGGGAAATTTAATGTTGTTTCTGACGCATTGTCGCGAGTATATTGTGCTGCTACAACTGTAAATGCGCTTTATAGAATTCATGCGGATTTATGTCACCCGGGGATAACTAGAATGTGTCACTACATCCGACAAAGAAATTTGCCATATTCGCTTGACGACGTAAAAAGAATGACTAGTGCCTGTGCAATTTGTTGTGAAATTAAGCCAAAGTTTTTTAAACCGCCTATTGTAAATTTAATTAAAAGTTCGCAACCTTTCGAAAGATTAAGTATGAATTTTAAAGGTCCTCTGCCTTCAAAAACCAAAAATCATTACATTTTTACTGTTGTCGATGAGTTTTCACGATTTCCCTTTGTTTTCGCCTGTAAAGATACCAGTTCTCGCACAGTTATATCGTGTTTAAGATCACTGTTTAGCTTGTTTGGTTTTCCTGCTATTGTGCACAGTGATAATGCAAAGTGTTTTGTATCGAAAGAGATAAAAGAATTTTTAAACGAACGGGGAATCGCGAGTACATTTTCCTCCGTGTATAATCCTCGTGGTAATTCTCAGTGCGAACGTTTTAATGGAATAATTTGGAACATCATAAAACTGGCGCTCCGCACAAACGGCTTAGAAATCGCTAATTGGGAGATGGTTATCCCAGAAGTTCTTCACTCATTGCGATCATTACTTTGCACAGCTACAAATGAAGTTCCCCATGACCGTTTTCTAAAATTTCCCCGTCGTTCAATGTTTGGTACCAACGCTCCAATCTGGATGAATGAACCAGGACCTGTGTATGTGCGTAAGCATGTACGAGATAAGTATGATCCTGTTGTAGAAGAAATGGATTTGCTCAACGCTAATCCGAATTACGCCGTCGTACGATCACCCGAAGGACGCGAGGTAACTGTTTCTGCTAGAGACATTGCACCTACTCCAGCCGGTCCAGGAGAAGCAAATGAGTCCCAGAGTCTTTCGCAAAGTAACGAAATTCCGTTTTCTACGTTAGAAAGACCGGACAGCGGTTCGCATGATCTTCCAGGAACAAATGATTCGGATAATCAACCTGAGCTACAAACTCCATTAAATTGGCGCTCCAGTCGTCAAAGGCGACCCCCCGATAGATTAGAGTACAATTAGTTGACTGTTTTGTTTGGTGTTTATTTTCTTAGCCCTACTTATTTTCGTGTATGCATTTCTTTGTAATGTAATCTTTACTTTCTTGCGAGCGGGGGTGAATGTCGTGTAATCGAACCCGCATTATGCGCGCGCGTACTGTCCTGGTCACACGTCGTTTGCCTGCATGATTCGTGGTGTGCTTGCGGCTGCCTTGGCAGTTACGCACGTGGTAAAATTTCTATGTTTTCAGTTGTTGTTATCACAGTTGGTAGATGCAGCGTTTTTCAGTTGAATAAAGCTAATGTTTATTTGCTTACATTAGTCTACAACAATACCTAATCTCAATTTTTCTTTAAACAATCTTGATTTTTGTTATAACTATGTTTAACTTTTTTCTAGACAAGCTTGATTTTTTGTTACTCCCTTGTTAAAAAAATTTTTTTTTCTTGACAACCTTGATTTTTATTCACAGTCAAAGTAATTGTTAAAAGTTTTAAACAAAAATTTCTATTGACAGGTTATTTGTGTTCAATAAACAGATGTTTCATAATAAAAAAGTCGTATTTTTTCTTTATTATTTAGTAAACCGAATTCAAACATAGTTATTATTTTTATGGAGTATGAATTCGCTTTCTAGTGTTAACATTTTAATTGTTTCAAAAATGAATTCAGTTCCAACTACGTTTAATCTTTTGGTCGTTTTATAAACTTTTAATAATAAGAAAGCTACCCGTAATCTCTGTAAGCGTGACAACGTGTGTCAAAGTCTCCTCTTACACAGAAGCTGGCCGTATCCTGTTTATAGCGTATTTCGTTTCCTGTTAAAACTGTGACATATTCATGATCGGAGTTTGAAAATCTGGTTACCTTAATTTTCAGAATAGAGTAAGCGAAAACTTTCTATGATGCACCTTGATTTTTATAGTTTTTAACAATTTTCTGTAAAAAGGAAAATTTATTACAAGCTTGACCCAAAAAATTTGATTTCAAAACACCGACTTAAGCTTAGTTTAATCGCCAGTCAATGGCAACTGTTTATGTTAAAAAGTTTTACATTTTTTCATTTTTAATAAGAAAATTCATCATAAAACTAAACATTTTAATTCATTTTACCAACTAAATTTTCTAAACTTAACATAAAATTTGAAATCAAATAAGACCAACGTCAGTTTAAAAAGTTTTGTATAAGTAAGATCAATTCCAAGAAAAATCGGTTGTATTTTGAAAATATATTAAGATTTATTCTATCAAGTCCTATCATAGGTAGTTATCATATCCAAATGAAAACAAACCAAACTGAAATTATTTAATAAACTTATTGACTGGTTCGAAATCTGAAAATAAACCTTTGAAAAAGCAGGATTTTTAAAAAATACCTAAAACTTTGCTTTCAGAACACGGTTTTCTTTGGGGTAACAAACACAAATAAAGAAGCCAATAAATTCACTCTTTTATCTTGAACGTTGCTGTTCCGGATCCGTCAATTGATTGTTTCAACCAATATGAATATTTACCTCGTGAAAATAATTCTTTCTCTAATAAGGTTGACTGGTAATGAGACTTGTCGATTTGGTTGGGTTTGGTTAGTCGTTTGGCTACAACTCAGTTTAGACTGTTAATGTGCCGTTAGGTACGATTTGTTGTAATTTGAAGATTTGATTTCACTGGGATAAGTTTTATTCGGTAATCATCATCATCACCATTATTATCATTGTTATTATTACCCCTGCTATTGTAATTGTTGTTAATTTGTGAATTGTGATCTATTTTGAATACGAAGCTGATTGATCACCGATCATCCCAGTTTGAACTTTGTTTTTGAGGCTTTACAGACTTAAGTTGTAGTCTTAAAGTTAGAATTTTTTTTATTTTGCATAAGGTAAGATTTGCTTGTTATAGTTGCTAACCTCTAAGAAAAAGGTTTGGACAGTGATCTTGTAAAAGAAAACGTCTACGGGTATTAAAAATTAAACTTTTAAATTTCATTTTCCGCAACAACGTTTTGTGGTCAAGTTTTAAATTATTGCACTAGTTTAAACAAAAAATACTTTAGTTTTTCTTTCTCTAAATAAACATTTTAACCAAAAGCTTCATTAATTGCTATTAACAATATGATCCATGAATATAATTTTATACAGTTTTCACACGAGGTTTTGTGGTCAGGTTCTTAAAATTATCACTATTTTCCTTCAGAGCCTCACATTGTAAAGGTTTTAGTATGGAAACAGTAAATTTCTTCTAGGTAAAAAAATTTAACTTTTTGAAAGGCCGACCTTTTTTCCAAGTGTCTTACATTTTAAAGTTACAAAAACACTAGCTTGCTTAAAAAATCTAAAAAAAATTTTTCTGAAAAGTGTACGTTTTTTCCAAGTGTCACAGAAGTTTGTAGTTTTTAGAACCAAACTCTAAAAAATTCTACTTTATGTTAGATTTTTGCCATTTTTTCAATGCGTAGCAACAATTTAATCTCAAATTTTTTGTCTCAATTTTGCCCGGTTCAAAAATTCTTGTTTTACTTAGTTTTTTCTTTCCAAAGTGAAAAAGTCGCATTAAAGCCTTTAGTTTAACAAAATATCGATTTGTTTGTTTTAAATACTAAGCAACAACACAAACATTTCAAAGTAAACTAACAAAAAGTTGACTAATCAAGTTTATTAGACTCATCTCTTTATTAAAAGATACCAAGTTTTGACTTAAAGAGTTTTTTCACCTTGACACCTAAACGTTTTCAATCTACTTTGCATTAAAAAGGTGTTTAGCATCACAAAATTTCACGAGATTTTCTCAAGTTGAAACCGTCTTGATTGAAAAATAACAAATTTGGCGTTAAAAGTTGTTCGATTTGCACATCAATATCTGTTTTTAGCAACTGTTTATTCATTGTGTGACCTAAATGTGATGCTTTAAATTAACTTTATGATAAAAATCAGTCAACCTCACAAATTTTAACTAATTTAAGTTGAAACCGTTTGTGCCTCAAAAAATCAGAAACATTACGTTTCAATATGATTTAATTTTGCCTTTTTTCAAACAAACTTTTCGATTCTAGTGAAACAAACCTACATTTTACTTTGTTCACGTTTCAATAGCTAAGTTTGTTGTTTCAAAAGTAAAAACCAAGTTTTCAATTTGAAGTCACAACTTGTGTATTTTGATTTATAAATCTAAACTTTCTTAATCTATTATGCATGTAAATTGTAGAACATATCAATTTGTATGTTTTCAACTGGTCTGTTACATTTTTATTTTAAAAAATTCTTTCGACTTTACGTATTGTTGTCTTTAGTTATAAAAAAATTATCACAATTTGCTAAAAAATTTTCTTTTATCATCATTTATAAGTTCGTTTGATGGTAAGATATTAGATAAAAGTTACAATTTGAAAAATTTTTATAATAGTGTTTTTATTGCTTTTGAAAACAAAAGTTCATGCACAAACCTTGAAAAATACGCAGATCGTCATGAAAAGTTTTATTTAAACCACAGTGTTGTCTATTTTACCAAGTTTTTTGTATCATAACAGTAATAAACCTATTTCTCAAGTCAACTGTTGAAATTTGCGTCATAATCACAGTTCTTCTTTCTGTTATTCTCGTTTTCAACACTATCTTTGTCATTTTTCAAAACTTTATTCACATTTCTATATAGTTTAGCTTCTTTGAGGCAACATGCGGCGGGCCGTAATTTGGCGACCTCTGGTTTTGACCATGCTTTTGTATATATTTTTTTGTATAGTTACCGGATCCATTTCGACAAGGCTCCAGGACTTGATGAGGTTGTTTTTTTATGGGTGGTTTTTTCACTCACCTTGCTCAGTTGAGCCAAATTTCCATCTTAACTAGGTTTATTACCCATCATCATTACCTGAAGTAGTGATGCATTGGTTGTACAATCTTTTAATTTGTTTGATTATTTTCCTTGTAATACAAGATTTTTTTTCCTTTTTTCTTTCTCTTTTCTTAAGCGGATCAAGGTGTTGTGGCCACGCTTTCTACCATTTTGTACTTGTACTTTTTAATTATTTTATGCATGCTTTAACGTTGACGTTGTGCTGCTTCTTTTTTTTCTTAATCTTTTTTAATATTTGTGTGAACTATTTAATAGCAACCGAGAATTTTAAAAAATGAAATGAAATATACAAAAAGAACATGAATGAAAATTTTTAAAACATTAAATCTCCAAATTTATGTATACCATGCCTTATAAATAACATTTTTTTTTTATTTAAAAACTACTTTAAGCTTGACAATAATTGCGAAACTTTTTTTTTTATATAAGTTCTCTTTATAAAGTTCAATAAAGCCTTGCGAAGAACAGATATGATTTTAATGGAACCAACTTAGCTCTGCCCGACAATTTCAAATTTATTATTGTGACACAACACGATTCCTCGTTTTATTTTTTATCAACTTTACAAGTTTTATAATCACAGAAAAGTTTACAATGGCCATAACTATAAAAGGACTTTTCATATTCAACTGGGGGTCATTGTATAAACCCTGGAAAAACATTGTTTAAATACAAAAGAAGCAAACTATAAAGCAATCGCTTTGCGCTTTTTTTTTTTATTATCCAGCACAAGTTTTACATCATTTTGTGTCATTTTAAAATCACAAGTAAATACAAACAAACTTCAACCAGTAGGATATTGAACACGAAAGTTTGTGGGTAACCGCGAAAATAATCGGAAAAAATAAATGCCGAGAGGATTGTAACTGACCCGGCAGTTTGTATTTGTGCAACGCTCGCGTTCTCTCAAGTTTCCAGTGAACCCAGGGGGACAGATGCGGCGTCGTGTTCTCGATCCTCCCCTTCCACAAAAGCAGGTACTCCAGTTCTGCCATGGTCCGCAATTTTGATCTAATCCAAAAATTTAATTATTAGCAAGTTTAAACAATATGTTTTAAAGATTAATAACTTTCAAAAAAAGAAACACTTTTCGATGCTTACGGCATCAATTCATCCAAATGAAATTATTTCGTGTTATTCGTGAATGCTGATGTTCATTTGACATTTGATAATAGGACAAACGTTTAAAGCCCAAGGAAAAATTCCTACGAAGTGCTTTACAACATCGAGGTCTCGTAGAACAAAGCAAAATTTAAACAAAAACTTTTACTAAACTCTAATCAAAAGCACATGGAGCATAAATCCAAGTTTAAACACATGCGTTTTGTACTGCAAAGCTTTATTTCAACTAGACGTCTTGACTTAAAACGTAAAACGCACCAAACTTTTTTCACTAATACCTAACTTTAAATAGTAGCAATAAATTTCTATCAGTTCAAGATCTTACTTAAGCTGAAGATTTTTTTTTTGTTTGTTTTTAAAGCAAATTACCAACGAAAATGTTTAAGACCGTTTCATCTCAAAAGCAATTTACGAATCAAATCTTAAGAACTTTTTTCCCTAAGCCTCAGCTTACAATTGCGACACCAGGCTTGTATGGTTAACGCAATCAGATTTTGCTACAGCTTGCTATATAGATATGCTCTTACACCAAAGAGGGAATAGTTTCATGACTCGGAAGTTTATCGAACTGCTTAATAAAAAAATATGCCATCACAACTTTTCACAGCTGTTCTCTGATGTTAACAAATTCAATTTAAAATAAAAAAGAGATGCTTTAATTTAGAAATGTGAGCAGTTAAATTAACTGCTATTTCGATGAATTGTCGCACTAACAACAATTACAATTCGAATTCAGAAAACGGAAAATCTCAAGAACATTTTCAAGCTCAACTAATGTTACGTCACAATTTATAATTTGCTATCGCAAAATCCTATTGTTTTATAAGCTTTCTGCCGCTGGATTTGTTAGAGGCGAATCCAGTTATAACATAAGAGTCACGTGACCGAGATATTCTTGACAATCTTTGTAGATTCTAGCAAGAACGACTGATGCTTCACAAAAATGATGTCGAAATAGAACTAAAAACTTAGAACTAACTTGCCAATAAGTAGCATCTTGACATTCTGAAGTTCACACTCCATAAGTTGTTCTTTTTTATTTGTACCCATGCTAAACAGTATCATATGGCCCGAGATAAAGCTAGATGGTTAAATCGAGACTTTTCAGCAATTTTGTGAATTTTTACGCTATGCAGGCAAAATTGAAACAAGGGTTTTTTATTTACCTATTGTTTTGGTGCATATCGCACAAAAAAATAAAAATAAGAAAAATGCAAGCTGTTTTTGTTTTTTAAATCAAAAGGTTTGCAGGTGCTTTATATACTGTATATTCTAGAAATTAATCTTTTTGAAGTGAAAATATCAAAACGAGTTTAACTTTTAAGATCGTATTGGAAAGCCACTAATTGCGGATCAAATCAACAACTTTGCGCGTTCCTTTTAACCTTTGAAACAACTTCTATGCAGACGATTTCGATCCGCTTTACTAAATTTTTTAATTTACTTTTCAAGGTTTGTTATAAGGAACCGATGAATTCGGTTTTTTTTTTCCTTTTTGATCATACAAAAAAATATTGAGAATTTTCTACACAACGATATTTTATTTTCATGCTAATATTATTTTACTTTCGAAGCTTGAAACCGAATTTAAAACTTGCTTCTACAACCATAAACAGAGCTTTAAATATAGGCAAAATTGTAATGCCACCGAGCTGTTTGGCAAGCTAAAGACACAGAAAAGAACCCCGTCATTGAATGGAGCATCGCGGCCCGCACCACACCATACTATGCGGGTGCTAGATGGTGCAATCTCTGCTTAGCATAAAAACTTTTCATCCTCCGAGCAGACCCTACCACCATGCTCAATAAAAGATCGGAACTAAATGGGAAATGCCGTCATAAAAACAAATTTAAATTAAAAAACCTTTCGTAATTATTTGCGGCTTCACCTATTTTAATATTAGAATTATTTTGTGTTTGAATTAGACCACTACTATCAAGCCAACAACACTCTACGAACGATCGAAACTTATCGTTAAGCATCGCCACAAAAATAAATTTATACTAATTATACTACCTTTCTTGTTCGTTATTTTATTCCGCTCACTATCATTTGCACTGTTCTTTACTTACCGTACTTAACTTTTTCACTTTATACGATCTCTCCCGTAACCTTTTCATTGCTTTGTAGATTTTCCCTTCCTCCTTCTAAATTTTTTTACATTACCCTAACTCGCCTTACCTCACCTTTAAATGGCCCAGATGGTAGGTGCTTTCACGCAGCCTGGGCCGTGAGTAATTCACTTGATGTGGATGCGGCTTACCAGGACTTCTGTAACACCATTAAGAAAGCAGCCAAAAAGACTATCCCACGCGGGTATCGAAATAACTACATTCCGTGTTGGGATGCAGAGTGTGAATCCCTCTATAAAACCTTTCTGCAGTCTCCTCGGGGAGACGACTCGAGCTTGGCTGCTACAGCTCTGCTTGCCAAGCTTGACAGAAATCGGAGGGATTGATGGTCCGAAGCAGTTCGGAGCATTGACTTCTCACACTCTAGTCGAAAAGCGTGGAGTATTTTAAACAACCTTACTGGTAGGTCACGACACTCTCCTCGTCACTGTCCCGTTTCAGCCGATGCTATTGCATCTCAGTTGGTTAGAAATGGGAAATACGAGGCTGTTGACCGCAAGTCATCTCGACTTGTCTTTCAACAAGTTTCTGACTTTTGGAGGGCCACAACACCAGACGCAGTAAATATCTCTGACAATTTCTCACAGAGAGAATTTGCTGCTGCCCTTCAACATTTAAAACCAGGTAAAGCTCCGGGACCTGATTCCATCTGCCCCGAGCTTATACTCCATGCCGGAGCTGCTTTGAAGTCCTGGTTACGTGACTTCATTTCTTCCTGTTTGCGCCGACTCAAAATTCCCAAGATCTGGAGAAGAGCGCTTGTGGTCGCGATCCCAAAACCAGGAAAGCCCGTGGGGAACCCAAAGAGTTATCGACCGATATCTCTGCTCTGTGTCCCCTACAAGATCCTCGAGAGGCTTATCTACGCCCGCGTTGAACCATTAATCGATCCGCTGCTTCCTAAAGAGCAGGCTGGGTTCCGACGCGGGAAGTCAACCGTAGATCAAGTTGTTCTGCTAACCCAGAACATCGAGGATTCTTTCGAGGCTAAAAAGAAGGCCGGTGCCGTATTTATCGATCTGACAGCTGCATATGACACTGTCTGGCATTGTGGCCTTACCTGCAAGCTGCTGAGACTACTTCCGGATAAGCACATGGTCAAAATGATCATGGAGCTTGTCCGAAATCGAAGTTTCACCCTTACCACCGGTGACAGCAAGCAAAGCAGGCTACGCCGTCTTAAAAACGGCGTTCCTCAGGGATCGGTTTTGGCTCCCCTCCTATTTAATATCTATACGTACGATCTTCCTTCCATGATTTCCAGAAAGTTTACTTATGCTGATGATTTAGCATTGTTGCACTCTTCTGGAAACTGGAAGGACTTGGAGGGGACCTTAAGCCAAGACATGTCCACACTGTCAGTGTATCTCCAGACTTGGAGGTTGAAGCTCAGTCACACTAAGACGGTGACGACAGCCTTTCATTTAAACAACCGAGAGGCCAGACGTGAGCTAAAGGTCTACAACAACGGTGGACTTTTACCGTTCTGTCCAACTCCTACTTATCTTGGGGTAAAACTGGACAGATCGCTCACGTTTCGTCACCATTTAGTGGCATTGCGCAAAAAACTATCCTCGCGCGTCACACTGCTGAGGCGACTCGTGGGCTCGGGATGGGGTGCTGGTGCTAAAACACTACGCATAGCCACCTTGTCTCTAGTCTACTCAACAGCTGAGTACTGTGCGCCAGTTTGGTGTCGCAGTGCTCACACTCGCCTCATCGACAGTGTCTTGAATGACGCCTTGCGCATAGTTACTGGATGCCTGCGTCCCACTCCAACGGACCACCTACCTATACTCTCAGGCATCCAGCCAGCTGAGCTTCGCCGAATGGGAGCGACACTCTCCTTGGCTTACCGTGGATCTCTGGACCCCGATCATATCTTGCATGGTCTGTTAAGTGGGTCCTCAGATACTCGCCAAGTGAGACTAAGATCCAGACGCCCGTTTGTGCCAGCTGCGCGGAATCTCTTGGACAACCTTGCCAGACTTGGCATCCGCGCCTCTGAATGGACAAATCTTAAATGGAACGCGGAGTACTGTGAAAATGCTTCCAGGCTCCGTGCTTTTGTGCCCCAGATCGGTTCCAGGCCTGTTAGGATGGGCTTACCCCGATCAGCTTGGGTTAAGCTCAACCGCCTGCGGACTGGTGTTGGGCGATTCCATTCGTCCATGCACAAATGGGGTCTCGCTCCTTTACCGAATTGCGAGTGTGGCGCCTCTGAGCAAACCGCAGATCATGTTCGAACAGCGTGCTCTATACATCGGGCACCACATGGAGCACGAGGTCTGACGGTTTTGGATGACGAAACTCGATGCTGGTTTAATAACCCCACTGCCAGCATCTGATTCAGGCAGTGCAGCAGTCTGGGGTAGTAAAAGGATAAACCCTCGGTCCCAGTCCTGTTTGTGTCTGACCTGGAGTGGATACCGCTTCAAACGACGACGACGACGACCTTTAAATGAATGCAAACTTCTATATTTGCATTTTCTATATTTTTGAGTTATTTTTCTTGTATGACGTCACAGGAACTGTAATATTTACGTAATTAACTACGTGTTATTTAGTTCAAGCGTATTATTTTTACCACAAATAACTATATATTTTTGATTTTCTAATAACCACCTGACGATTCGATATGAAACGTGAAACAGACTAGTGTGATTTTAACTAATAAAGTGTAGTGTTTAAATAAATATAATACACTTGCTCTAACCGTGTGTTATTGAGCACTGTACCGGCAAAGTGAAACATTAGTGGATTAACTATATGTAATACTAATTTGTTTATGATTAAATTTGCCTACCAACAAATCGCTTCACTCTCAATTTTCATTAATTGCTACAACACGCTCGTATTACCATCGTCTGTTGCCAACGGAAACACTTGATTGTTGCAGAATGTAACCGATTCCCTGACAGGAGAATCTCGACGACTGATTGCTTCGAACAAATATGGCCACCGTGGAACAGACTGATCTCCGGCGGATATTGTCTCTTCCTCGTTCGAATTACATTCTCCTAGTTCCGAACTAAATCAAATAATTATATGATGAATGTAAAAAAAATTTGTGAAATTGATAGTTTTTTTTCTTAGTCCTATTTAAATGATATAATGTGGTTTCTGCTACTGTCGATATGCAGTATGTCATAGTGATCTTTGTTTATGTTCTTCTGGTTCTGCTACAACAAAAACATGAACAAATATTTTAATAATATATCTGGTATCAACAACAGCAAAATTTACAATACGTTATAGTACTCGGAAATGTCAAATTTTTAATTCTTGTTTTATATTTTTATGAAAATTTAACAGCATTTTAAATTTGATTTTTAATGCACTAAAAGAAAATGAATAAAATTATAAATTAGTATGTTTGGTAGATAATACAAGTTATAGATAAAGTAAATGTATTATAACAACTTAATAGATTGTGGCTTTTCTTATTCAAATAGCTCACTATTGCCCTTCAAGTCTTAAAACCTGGTAAAGCACTGGGCCCCATCCTATCTGCACAAATCATATAATCCATACTGGAAATACATTTAAATCACTTTCCTAAAACAGGTCTCCAGATTACGCAAAAGGGACAAAAACCTAGACGCCCACTTGTGCCAGCTGCGAGAAAACTGCTAAACAACCTTTTCAAATTACGTGTCCACGCTGCCCAATGGCCAAATTATAATTGTAAAACTGGGTACAGTTAGATTAAACCCAAGTTTCGTGCTTTCATTTTCAGGACCAGCGCTTGGCTCCTTCAAACGGCTGGTCTAGAAATTATACCAAATTAATCGACAACAGACTGGCGTCAGGCGCACTTTTTTTGTCTTGTCCAGTGCTTCTCAATCTGTGTGCAGCAAAACTCTTCAGGAAATATTACTCCAGCGATGTCCAACGAGCGGTTATTAGATATTTAATCGACAAAATAAAGCCTGAATCAGAGTGAAGACCTTTTTATTAGAGAACACCTGTTTTGGAGACGGAAATCAAAAAATCTGGTCTAAGTGCGCCGCGATTTTTGAAAAAGTCCCAAAATGTGCCACAGGCGAAGAAAGGTTGAGAACCACTGGTTTAGTTGTGGTTGTGAAACAAAAAAACCCCTCCCCCCGCTATTATATTTGACTGACTCAGAATGGACGCCTTTTCAAGATAAAATAATAAGAAAAATTTTACTATTGCAACAAATTGTATACAATTTAAAATACGAGCAAATACTATCAACTGATTTTTTACATCAATTTAACGCTAACTATGTTTATACAGTAGTTTAAAAAAGTAACTAACACTTTTTCTGATGCGTATACTATTGTTACAAAGTTGGCCAACTTGTTTGCTATCAAAAACCAGATTAAACTTAAAAGTGTAGTTCATACATAAAACTCAAAAACTGATAAAATAGAGGTTTTAAAAACTTTATTGTAAATTGTCAGAAACAGGGAGGTACTTTCACTGTCTTTAGGAAGTTTTCTTGCTGTGATTTTTAACAGTTAAGTAAAAAAGCTGAGTTTTGTTCAATTTCTTTTGATAGTTCTACTGCGTTGTCAATTACCTACAAATAACTTCTTCAGCAACGAACTGTGAAACTGATGGAAAATCGACTTCTCTTCTCCTCGGAGGCAATTGGATGTTCTGGTCGTTGCAACTGGTAAATCTCCTCACGGCAGGAGAGTTAGGGTAAAAGTCTGTGCACTCCTCTATGAAAAAGCGTTTTTGGTTGAATTAGTTCATAAACATGTAGAAAGGATTAAACTAAAGTTTTTTGACAAAGTTTTGCGGGTCACTTGGAAATCACCCGCGGAACATAATTTGAGAATTACTAGATTAAGCTCACAATTTCAACTTTCTTTTTTGTTTTTTTTTGTAGTTAAAACATTTTTTTTCGTAAAATAAATTCTCCTTTATTCTTAAGTTTTTAATATAAAAAAGCATTTTTCACTCATTTTTATACAAATATCATTTAAATACAACAAAATCTCTGTCACTATCAAACGAATTGATCGTGTTTAAAAGCTTGTTTGTTATTTTTTTGATAGATATCTGCAAGATTATTCAACAGAATTTTATGACGTATAACTGAGTTTAATGTTATTAACAAATATTTTCATACAAAGAAATAAGCAGAGTCACAGAAAATCATCCAAATAAATGTTTACCAGTCTCCGTTTGTGGTTGATTTGCTTGTCTTTTCTTTCTCCTTGCGTTTGGCAAGACGCCTAAAAAGATAACTTTAAAATAATCTTATTGATCTCATCTGGAAAATTTCATTGAAAAAAACTTTTACGATTATTTCACTAAAATCACTGTAAAGCTTGGTTTAAACTGAAAGCGGAAGCGGAAAAATTAATAGCGTAGCGGAAAATACGCTTTTCCGTTGATTTTTTTCGCCAAATGTGACTGGGGGGGTCACCGTTGATGATAATTTTTAAATTTAGTCCACGGTTGCTATTCAAAACTACGTGGAAAACAGAAAGCAGCTGATGTCGTTGGAATTTTTTCTTTCATAAATATACAGTGCCATGGAATTATTTAAACTTAATATCTCTGGTTGCGAGCTAAGCATTAAACTAATACTTTTTATCTTCTACACGTTTCTACCTTTTATTATATTGGTCTAAATTCAATATATTTAAGTCAGCGTGGTCCAACTACAGGCCCGCGGATAGAATTTTTGCGGCCCGCTGAACAATTTTACACAATTCAAGTCTTGTCGATTATGAGCAGCGGCAACCTTCTATAACAAGGCATGGCGAGCTTACGGGACAGAATCTAGGGTTGAGACCGAATCCAAGTGAAGACCTTTTTTTTTAGAGAACACCATGATTTTGAACAATTTCTAGACCCGCAAGCTCGAACAATTTTGAAAAGTGGCCCGCAAGAGTGAAGAAGTTGGACCACCTTGATCTAAGTGTTTCTTGAAATTTTATAATGCCATTTTATTATAGAAGCACTTATAGATATAGACAGATACATCAAAGCATACATTTTATCAAAGCAATTACACTCTTTTATTGCACAATTGACAAATTACAATTAAAAGATGGAACATTTTTAAAAACAATGTAAACTACATTTTTCTATTAATAATGATTAAATAATTCTCATTTGAAAACAGAATGTATATATAAGTTATGCAAAAAAAAGGTATCAAAAATCTTTTTGATATGTAAAACGATTTAAAAAATATATATGGAAAATAAGTATGTTCAACTGATGTTGTAAATTGTTGCTTTTTTAAAAAACACATGTGCAATACAAATGGTGTCTCTTTAAAAAGTCATCATAAATGATTTTTGTTCGTGAAACTAACTCAGATCCCCCTGCGGTTACCATCGCTTCTTGAAGGTCTTTTTCTTTTGGTTTCTTTTTTATTCCATCCTGGTGCTGAAAGGGGGATTCCGGGTGAATTTCACCCAAAAAAAATCGCTTACAGTGACTTCTTAAATAGACCCAAAAAATGTTATGTATCCACAATAATAATTTTCACACAAAAAATAGTTTTAACAAATTACTATCACATTTTATACTTGAATCTTATTGTAATCACTTCTTAAAAATTTAACAACAACCATAACAAAGAAATGAGCAAACAGAAACGAATCTGTAACTACATATTAAAACACATACTGTATACTATATGAATCTGAATTTTAAAGCATATTAACATCTGATTTATAGTAAGTAGTAAAACATCATTACAATTTGGTTCCACACTAAATTTAATTTATTGATAAAATTTTTTAGACAACTGTGCAAAGATCATAAAAGAATCTACTCATGTTGAATTGGCACAAAACTTGCATTAAAATTGGAAAATTTAGGGGCTACTTATAGTAACATTGAGAAAAATACTTCAAACACATACACTTTAAAGTGCACACTTTGCTTGCTACAAATGACATCAACAATGTTTTACTAACAGCAACATTTACCATGAACACTATATCTAAGTTTAGGACAATACAAAACCATTCAAGGCAATATAACCCAGTAAACATTCATCATCGGGCCAACGTTGGCTTTAGCGCGGCTGGGTTGGGAGAAAGTTGGCAAAATTGCCAACATTTAACCAACAATGCCAACTTTCTGCCGATGATTTATTTTTGAGTTCTGGTTTGTTCTATTTGTTGCGTTAAGTGCTAAAGTGGAAAAAAAATTAAATTTACGCTCAAAAAAGCTTTTTTGTCACTATTTCTTTGCTTAGTAAAATTCGTGTTCACAGCTGCTGGTAATGTGTTGGGCCAACGTTGAAGGCAGCGTTGGCTGTCTCTCCTGTGACTAAGTTGGTGATACGCTGGTAAGAAGTTGGCCAAAATTTTTTATTCAAAGACATTACCAGTTGTTCGTGTTAAATATTGATGCAAGCTTTTTACAAAACAGCGACAATAATAATGTACTTCTGCTACAGTTCTTTGCTTGATGAA
This sequence comes from Diplosoma virens, assembly GCA_963680785.1. Classification (NCBI taxonomy): domain Eukaryota; kingdom Metazoa; phylum Chordata; class Ascidiacea; order Aplousobranchia; family Didemnidae; genus Diplosoma; species Diplosoma virens. The sequence continues at coordinate 1,682,949 of OY796881.1, read as the reverse complement.
ATTTCAATTGTTTTGATTGTTAAGTGATAGAACATTTTCTGATGAGAGATAGCCTATATGTTTTTGTTATGCCTCAGCGTTTAAAAAGAATAAAAAAAAATGTTAGTCTTTAAGGTCTGATAGTTGAAAAAATATTCGAACAGTTTTTGAATGACAGTAAAAAGTCGAAAAAACTGCCAACTATTTGCCAACTCTGCCAACAAAATGCCAATATAACTTTGTTCTCCTTTGTTCAAGTCTATATGAATTAATTTTATTTGAGCGGCATGAGCCCGGTGCGTGTTGCACAATGCTCCATTTGATATGCGCATAATTTTATTTGAAATAGTTAAAATTTTTATTAATAATTTGTTTTTTAAGCGTTTCTATTTGCTGAATTAAAAATAGTTCTTAGTTAATCACTTATGCTGGCATGGGCGTCCGCTGGGGGGCAAAGCGGGCATATGCTCCCTGGAAATTGACTTTTTATTAAGAAATACTTTAATTTCACTATATAAACTGCATTTTTGCAAAATTCTGCCCCTCCCAGAAGTTTTGCCCCCCCCCCTGGAAATTGGTTACGGGACGCCCATGTATGCTAGCTTCATCAACAACGTCAATCGTCGCTCAAACAACGTCAACGAACACGCAATCAACGCACTCAAAAGATGAAGGACGAAGACGAATATAGCAAGTACATCGCCAATAAAACCACAAATAAAAGATTTCTATGCTGTCTGGATAAATATACGAATTTCAACGGAAATCATTCGTAAGGCAACTCCAAACTGTTCGATTGTCAACTGCTGGACGCGTTCTATCGTTTATATACAACGTAACGAGGAACCGTCACCTGACCAGCACAAAGCCAAGTGAAACAGTCCAACGGTTTGTTAGTTAAGTTTGCTACAGTGGTAATAATGCATGGTGGTACAATTGTACGAAATAGTAGAATCTACCTCACAGAACTCTGGACCAATGTTTTGCACCAACATCTTGCCAATGTTTCTAAAGTTGGCAGTTGGCGTTTTGCCAACGTTGGTAAGACTGCTGAAGTAGTTGGGCAGCTGCAGTAGCATGCGCTGGTCATTCATAGTTAGCCAACTCTCTACAGCGTCTGGAATTTCAGTGTTGGCTAAACGCTGGCAAAGCGCAGTTTATCAGTGTTGGCGGAAAATGTGATTTTGGTGCACTCGACTCTGGGCCAACATTGGACGCCATCATCTTGCCAACATTTCTGCTGCTGGAAAACTGCCTTTCGCCAACGTTGGCTAGATGAAAAATGTTTACGAGGAAGTCATATCAGATGCCAAAATAAAAAAATATCTAAAAACTTTACCATTGAAAAGCAGCAATAACATGGCAAAAAAATTGGTAGAACAATCTAGTATTAGGATAGAATAAATCATGAATGAAAAATAGCATCAAAATTTACTTTTTTATTAATTAACTCAAAACTATGCCCATTACATATAATCATTCAAAAAGACATTAACATGTCATATGGGTAAAAACTGGCACAGGTCAGAATAAGCAAATCACCACTCTAAAAAAATATACATTACATTACAAATTATGAAGTTCATGCATCACCACAGTGGCTGTGGGCTGTGCTAGAAATTATAGACAACACCAATAAATCTTTTCAACTGCAACCTGGAACAAAGTACAAACACAACACCACATCACTAATCCATGGAAGATCTTGAAAGCAGTGGAGGCGATGCAAAAGTCAAAATCAAGTTTGGCTTTATTAAAGGATTAAAAGAATAGCTACTTCAATATCCACCTCAAAACTATGAGAACAATAATATTTTGAAGATTGCGTGAAGTAAAAAATTCATCTACTTTTTGAAAATTTCTTAATCTTTTCTCTCATTGGCTAACTTCTTTCAGCCAATGAGAACTCTGCTTTCCCCTTTATAACTTAGTTCGGTTTCAATTGTTCTTCATTCTGACGATTTCTCCTGAAGAGTGTCAGATAAAAAGCTTTGGGAAGAAAAATCTTTTACTTCACGCAATCTTCAAATTCTGTACCACCAAATGTTTATTCAAATAATATTTTGCTTTGTTTTACATTAATGCAAAACTGTACTTTTTTGTAAAGTTAAGTGCATTGATAAACATGCTTAATAGAAATAGCAATAGTTTTGTCTCAAAAACAGGATCGCTCAAGTCTTTATTTGAATGGCTGGAACAGGGAACCAGTAATGGACATAACTGAATTTGAGGATGTGCCTTTACACTAAATGGAATGCAAGATTTTATAATGAGTAGACACAAAAAGTACTTTCTTTAAAAACCATTAATTGATTTATCTTGTTTGATTCATGAACCATGAATGCACAAATAAAGTTGTGTGAAAATTGTTCAGAAAAATGACATAAACAATTTATAAGTAAAATTCCATTTGAGAAAGGCTAAATGGAAATGCTGTAATTGTAGTGCACAAGCTCAGAGCGATAAAACAATATAAGCATAAAAACATGATAAATTTATTCTTCCTTTATTTACAAAAAACTATTTTCAATAAATCAATTTCAACCCAAGCCAATTACATCCAACAACTAAATATTTCAAAATATTAAGTAGATGATATTTTTGATTCATTGTATTGGCAATAAATACTTTTTTTACTTAATCTACCTGGAACATAAAATTCATTATCATGATGTGAAAAAAAATTATAATAACAATGTTTTGTAAAACTATTTTTATTCAATCAAAATTAACAAAATTTGGAATTATGATAGAATAAGTTATATAGTTTATCAAAATAATACAAACTTACCTAAAAATAAAATAGGCTACTGGTAATAGGTATTTAAAAAAATAGTATTGTCTTTGGCTTTATTAAAATTGATTTAAAAAATTTAACTGAAAAACAACATGTAATAGAAATGCATCCTTTTGCTTTAAAAACTTACACATTTATTACATTGCTACAAATCTATTTTAAGCTTTAAAAAACAACTGAGCATAATTCAAAACAGATCTTGAGTTGATCACTATGATTATGTCACTCTTAATAAATAACTCTTAAGAAATAATTAAACTTATTGGACTGTACTATTAGAGATCAGTTGCTACATAAATATGAATGAATATTTTGTGTGAATTGGTGATTCACTATCTTTTTTATTTTTTCTTATTAAGTAAATCTATTTGGGTGTCTTCAAGAAGTCACCATAACCAATTTTTTGGTGAAACTAACCTGAAGTCTACCCTATAGAACAAGAATGAAATAATAAAGAAACCATGAGGAAAGGACCTTCTTCAAAAGGCAATAGTAACCACAGGGAGGATACAGTTCAGTTTCATAAACTAGTCACTTATGGTGAATTCTTGAAAGGACCAATATACTCTTAGCATACTGATATGATGACTGATTATGCAAAACAGTTTACTATTGTATTATCGTAATGTATTACAATTTAAATAACTTATTTTTAATTGATACCTATTTATTGCTTTGATAAATAAAGCTTAAAATAAATATTAATGTATAAAAATTCTTTTTAAAAATTATAGTCTTTTTATTGAAGCAATAAAATGGTTACACATAAAGTGCACAAATAGATTATATATATTATCCACAAATAGATTATATATGCACAAATAGTGCACAAATTTTTAAAATTTAGTTGATCCACAAAAAGTTTGCCAAGACATAACTTTGTCCAAGTTTCTATGCTAAAATATGCTAGTTATTTGTGTTTGACATAATTCAAAACCAGCTAAATGCCTAAGATTTTATAGAAATCAAATTTCAGTAAATAACATTAACTTATTGGCCATATCTACTTTTTATGACATTAAAACCGCACTTATCTGACTTAAAATAGGTTTCAAAAACAAATGTTTCATTTAAAGCTCTTTTGTTAATTGAGTAGCCTTAGAAAAGGCTGTTTTGATAAACTCGAACGTTTTCGTCTAGCCCTCTTCAGGTTTCGCTAGAATGAATTGCAGAACTGAATGTAGTATTTCAAAAGTTTTAAGACTGATTTTGATTGGCTAAAGATTAAGGTTAGTAATGGTTTTCATAATAATTGAAAAGTAGTAAACACTAAAATCACAATTCATCAGCGTAAAAAATTTTTCGAAAAAAAAGAAACAAAATTATATAAGTTTTGTGTTAAAATTTGGAACTAAAAAAGAAAAGAAAATTTTACAATTATACTAAAAATTTATGTTTGTAAACAAACTCTTTCTGTCTACACAAATTAGGTTTCGAAGAGTGATGAAAATTGATTCTAAGACTGATAAATGGAAATCAAATCGAGCGTTTAAAAAGAATAAAAAATTGATTGTCCTTATAGTGCAGGGTTTCCCAAACATTCTGTTTATGGGTACCCTTTGTACAATTATAGATTCGCTCGTGTACCCCCAAAATTTTCTCATATTTTTAGCTGCAAAGCTCAACTTGCTCTAACGCACAACTTATTTTCTATAGCTAGGCAACCCATTACATTCCCTCTAAATTTGCTAAATCTTTAAAATTGATTATTTTAGTTTAAGACGGAAAAGCTGCGTGATTAGTACTAATCAAAGCACACAAAGTTATTCATAACAATCTAATCTAAGCTTAAACAAACACTACAATCAAACTAACTATATATCGGCTGAATAACCGGCAGTCCTAGCTAATGTGATAGATGAACCTGCTTTTTAGCAACAAGCTCATTAATACGCGGTGAAACATTAGCAACAGCACAACGGAGATCATGTTCAGGTGTTTTGAGCTGTGATCGGTACTTTGATTTGATTCCAAGCATCACTGAAAATGTCGATTCACACAACCATGTTGATGGAAACAACAACAATGCTTGAATAGCAGGCTTCGCAATCCTTTTGCACGACTTGCACATCGTAAACCAAAAATTTCCCAAATTTTTCTCAGAGTACACATCGCGTGCAAACCCATCATGTTGAAGTTTAATCAGTTCCTCTTGCATACCTGTCCTAGTCTGCGGTGTCTGAGAGTTTTTTGCGAGAGTATTTTGCGTTTCAAAAAGGGCCTCATTCGTGACAACTACATTTATTCCTGTAATAAAAAAAACTCTCTCTATAAACCCAAAACCTCGCTTAATAACCCAAATTTTTTGTCTTGCATTTCATTGTTTCACACTTCGTTACGCTGTTATTTGATTTTGTTTTCAAAATGGCGAAGAGACGTAAATGTTGTTTAAAATAAGCGGGGTCGACTGTATTTGCTTTCTAGTCTTTGTAACTACGGTTCTTGTAGCAATCAATCATCTGTTTTGTCTTGGACAAAATAAGCCATGTGAACTGCGAAAGTGGACTTGCTAGTTACTGTATTTGTAGTTAGTTTTTACTGGGGTGAAAATCTGACTTCTCAAGAGTTCTTAAACTCAGGTCTTCAAATTATTAATATCAGGTGATAAAAAATATTTCAATCCAGATTACAAATTATGGAAAGAATATCCTTATTTTTTTTTCATCTCTATATTTATCCTCCTGACTCGCAGGAAAGCGACGGAGGCGCTATACATAGGGTAAGCAATTACCCCGACCTGTTCCGGAGATGCCAAGATATTGCTGTCTGCTAGTAATTTAGTAGAGATATTATTGTAATTTAGAACTGCTTGTCAAGACCACCAAGCAGGGGAAAAGTGATGTAAAGTGTCTTTCTCAAGAACACAACAGAATGGCTCAAGTGGGTTTTGAACCAAGACTATGTTGATCATCAGTCCGGTGCTTTAACCACTCGACCACGCTGCCGACATATATAATGACACTGCCAACTTATAGCCTACTTAATCTAATGTACCCCTTGAAAAGTCGAAATGTACCCCAGTTTGGGAACGTTGAGACGTTTGACCCACGTACCGACTATCACAGTGGCACACGTATTCATATACAATGTTACTTTGTTGAAAAGTGGGAAGAACGTCTTTACGTATTGCAGGTAAAATTTGTCTGGTGGAAATTACACTTGTGGTTGTACCGCTTCAAAACAATTATTAATAGATAATTTTATTTTTCTTTCAAATTTTAGGGAATTTTCGCCAATCCAAGGTAACTTAAATAGACAGAACATTTTTTTTGGGCCTTTTTTAGTGCTTTGTTGAAAACGTAAAAGTTTTTTAGAAATTTTCGAATCAATAAGAAATTCTGAATAACGATTTTGTACAAGGATAGAGCAAATATTGTCTAGTTCATGTTTTATTGTAGATTTAGAGCAGATTTTTAAGGCTCAATGTGTTGAAGTATCAATGAGATTTGCGTTGTTTTGGTCCAAAGCAATTCCAATGAATATATTGACCTGTGAAAGTGGGCTTTTGATAGACTAAAGTAATGAATTTATTATTAGATTTGGTAACAAGTACATTCAAAAAAGGCAGAGAATTATTGGTTTCAATTTCATCGGTAAATTTTAAGGAGGGGTGAGGAGAGTTAAGGCAATTTAAAAATTTTTGAAATTCAGTTTCTTTGTGAAAAAGAGAAAAGTTGTCATCCACGTAACGACAGTATGCGGTAGGTTTTGAAATTTCATTGAAAAGTTTTGATTCATAATAGCCAACGAATACAGTATATTTGCCAGAGCGGGACCAAAGGGTCTACCCATAGCAACTCCATCAATCTTCTTGTACATAATGTTATTAAAGCTAAGTTCAATTAAAGTAGTTGCAGTTTTCATCAGTTCAATAAAAACATGTTTAGGAATAACTGGAGTAGGGAGGTGACCGTCGTAAAGTGTTTTAGTACAAATTTCAATGGTTTCCACAAAAGGTACATAGTAAATAAACTACAAATATCAAATGAACAGAGAATTGAATCATTAGAATTTAGTTAGAGTTGTTGTATCATTTCAGCGAAAGAAAAGAAATCATTAATGCAATTAGTTGAGTAAAGTTTTAATACGGGTTGTAATAAGGCGGCGATAAATTTAGCAAGTTCATGTTGGGCTGCACCAACGACAAGCCGCCTCAACGTGGTGGTGCAGTCCCCTTTCCTGCACTGGGGAGGGTCAAAATGGCTTGTCAATTTCCCGAGGGTCTCATCCTCGGGCAATTCTCCCTTGGAAAGCTCTTCTCGTTTTTATCCCTGTTGTCCAATGCGCGGTCACATATGGACAGCATTTTTAAACCCAATTGACCGCCCCCTATTTCTTCTTTTCGACAACTTTTCTTAGTCCCTTTTTCCACCCCAAACCTCTTTTTTACCTATCCCACTCCGCGCTGATTCTTATCCTTATGCTCCTTCTCATCAGCAGTGACATTCATCCCTACCCTGGCCCTATAGACCCCTGCTCTGTCTGCTCCCGTAGAGTCACCTGGGGAAACAGATCAGTACAATGTACCAACTGTTCTCTCTGGGTACACCTCTTCTGCTCTGATCTTTCTCCCGCTGACTTTCGTAAAATCTCCCCGGGACACTCTTGGACTTTTCCTATGTGCCCATCCTCTTCTCAACCTTCTCCCTCTCACATCCTAACCTTGTACTTTCATCCATATACACTTCAAATCTCCCATCCTCACTCACAAACACCCACAAAACCATATCTTTAAAAATGAACTCCCCCCAAAAACAACCATAAATAACCCCACCGACCCTCCTAATCACCCCCAACTAATTTTTAATTACCCTCCCTCAGCATCATTTATACATCCTTCTCAAACCCAACATACCATCTCTCCTCTCACACAATCTTCTTGCCATCCTTCCTCTAGCTCTAGAAACAACTTTCGAATCCTACATTGGAATGCTAATGGGATTCGCCCCCGTCGTACTGAACTTATACAATTTCTCTCTCATAATCAGTACGATCTCATCTTCGTGCAAGAGTCCCACCTCTCCTCTGACTCCACATTCCGCATACCCGGCTACAAAACCCTCCAAAAGAACCGTTCTATGACAAGGAGAGAAACCACCATTTCTACGGAAAACCTCGACAGGGGTGTACCCATACTTGTCAAAAACGGTCTAACCTACACTTCACTCTCCACACAATCCCTCTCCTCCCTCGATCCCAGCTCCGATTATTTAGCTATCACAGTTAAAATAAAAGGAGCCTCACCTATACACCTTCTCAATGTCTATGTCCCTCCTATCTGCTCTTCTTCCTCCGACTCTCGCCCAAAATCCTTCTCATTTTTCCTCTTACCATCATCCCCTACTACTTACATCTTTGGCAACTTTAACGGGCATCATTCATCCTGGGACTCCCACTCACCGGAAGACCAATCAGGCAAAGATCTGTTTGACTGGCTCCTATCTTCTGATCTTTTACCTCTTAACAACCCCGAACATCACACCTTACTACACCGTGCCACCGGAAACCGCTCCTCTCCTGATCTCTCTCTGGTTCCTGCCCAAACAGCCTCTAAATGCATATGACAGAATCTTCCAGACCTCGGTTCAGATTATCTTCCTATCTCTATTACTATTCCTACATCCCCTTTAAATAACTCTATCCACCGCCCCCCCTCATTTAATTACAATAAAGCTCGCTGGGACGATTATCTTACTTATATTGATACCCACTGCCCTCCTCCCTCTAACTTTACAACACTCTCTCTTTCTGAACACCCACACCTTTACCAAACTCCTCAATGATGCTGCCACTTCTGCCATTCCTTTCGACACCACCAACCGCCCTGCTAAAGCCTGGTGGTCTTCTAAAGTCGAAGATGCCGTCGCCAGACACAGAAGGCATTCTCCTAAAACCGTCCTTTTCTCTACTTCGCTCCATCTCTGGCCCCCTTCCCCAACTTTATTTGATCTCCCCGACTTCCCAAGTTGCCATACCCCTGTAGATTGTGCCAGCCATCTCTCTTCACATCTACGGTCCCATTTCTCTACTCAAACCCCAAAACTTTATCGAAGCACCGAGAAAGCTCAGATGAATCTTATTAGAACTGCACACTGTAACACCCTGCACTCCACTTTCTGCTCACCATTCTCCTCTTTTGAACTCTCCACAGCCACCTCTCAACTCTCAACCTCAACCTCTTCAGGATCAAATTACCTACCGTCTTCTAACTCACCTCCCTCAATCAGCGTCACATTTTCTTCTATATATCTTTAACCTTTCCTGGTCAATACACTCCTTCCCATCTACCTGGAAACAATCAACAATCATCTCCATTCTCAAACTTGGAAAACTCTCTGACTCACCTTCCTCATATAGACCCATCTCTCTCACTTCCTGTACCTCCAAACTCTTCGAAAGAATGATTTTAGGACAACTAACCTATTTTCTAGAACAACAAGGCACTCTCTCACCCGTGCAAGCTGGTTTCAGACCTGGTAGATCGACTGTAGATTAGGTTCTCCTCCTCTCACAGTCAATCGCAGATTCTTTCCACCAATCTAAACCAGGCTCACGTACAGTCCTCGCCACTGTGGATTTTGCGAAAGCTTTTGACTCAGTTTGGCATTCTGTCCTCCTCTCTAAACTCCTCTTGCTTTGTCGAATAGATACGATCCTACCTCTCAAATCGCCGTTCGAAAGTCTGCATCTGTAATTCATACAGTGGTCCCTTCCGTCTCCGAAGAGGAGTTCCCCAAGGTTCAGTTCTTGGACCAGTTCTCTTCCTTTTATATATCAATGACCTTCCTACTATCCTCCCTACAACTGTTAAAACCTCTCTCTATGCGGATGATCTTGCCATTTGAGCCTCTTCCCCGAGTGTTGAGTGTGCAACTTCCATAGTACAACCTGCCCTCAACAGACTGGTGGAATGGTCCTCAAAGTGGCGCCTTCCTCTCAACCCTCTCAAATGTAAAACTTTTGCAATGGATACCTGGTCATTCTTCCCTCCCAGGTAACGACTTACCTGATTCCCTAGCTAAAGTCGGAGCCTCTCTTGATCCCTCCAAATTATCAGTGTCTCTCGCACCCCTTATTTCCTCACAAAGATTATCCCTTTACACCAGTTGGAGACGCAATCTGGTCTCTTTCAACACCAAATCCCTTCAGTATCTCCCGAGAAGCTTACTCTCCCTCGCTTGCTGTGCTCTCTCCCGCTTACGCTGCAACGGGCACAGCACTCTTCTTAACACTTATTTTCACAGGTGTCACACTTCATTCATAATTTTAATCATAACGATGTAGTTTATCCCCGTTGAAAGCAATTCGTAGTTTTATTATAAGAGAATAAATGCGGCTCTTTGAGCGCTTTTTGCGATATACGTCCAATTTGTTCTATTGCTCGATACATGTATCTTTTTTTCATTTTTTCTCTTTGTATTGACGTAATATGTTTTTGACCAACGTCATTGTACTGGAAGCTTTGCGTATATGCCACTTGATTCGAGCGTAACAATCTCTCCAGGTGGTCCTGGCTAAATCTCGAATTTACGAGAAAGTTTGCGTCACGTGGTTTTGTTTTCTATATAAAACTCCTGCGTAGCGAGATATTATTATTATCGTTGTGAGGTAATTTGAAACGACTCGAGTGGCGGCTCGAGCGAAGGTGATTTTGTTCGGCCACAGGAGGTGGACCGTTAGATTTTGTGTCGGTGGACAATTGTTGAATTTATTTTGTGCCAGTGGTTGGCAGTTGTATTCTACAGAGGTAGAATTATTTGTGTTAATTGAGTCGAGTAATAGTGTTGATTTCGCTTTGCAGTTTGGCAAAGCGTGGAATAGAAGTTTGGTCGGACGTGATTTTTTGTAATACATTTGTTGTTATTAGAGACTGTGGTCTCTGTTTGTTGTGAAGAAAAGTCTTCAGCGAAACCAATCCGAGCTTTCGTTAAATCAACTGTATAAACCGTCAGGCTCATAGCAAGACTACTTCTTGAGCCGGAATAAAATAAAATTTAGACACAGCTTTGTTTCAGCGCAGTTATTCGGGTTGCCTAGCTCAACTGGTCCTTTGGGTTTCCCGAACAAAGTTTGTGACAACAGGGTTGTTCGAGCCGACATTCCTTCATGCAGCAACTGTGGTTCTGAATCACAAGATCTTTCACATTTCGTGCTAGATTGCCCTGTACTGGACCATCTGCGTCGGGCCATATTCGGCCATTACCTATCACTTCTGGACCTCTGGTCCCGTCCGCGGGGAGTCTCCCGATTACTTGGACTCCGCGGAGTTGATCTACGCCCACATCCCAGAAATGGGTTGGGTAAACCCACCACCACCACCAGTTCATGTTGGGCAGATCCAATTATCGAAAGAATAGGACGGCAAGGCACATCCCGTTTGTGAATTTTTGGAAGTCTGTACATTCTTGGTCGTTGTGAGCCGGTGGGTCTAATAACTTTACAAACGGTTTTCGGGAGATCATCACTTTTAAGTAATTGAAGTAAACGACGTTGAAGTTTGGTTTTATTTTGAGCAGTATTATCAAATTCATTTACAGGCCCAAGGCATTTAAATTTATTTACGTCAGAAAGAATGGCTACCATTTTTTTGTCATATTCAGATCTATTAAGAATGACTACTCCAGAGCCTTGTCAGGCTTAGTAATTAAAATGTATTTATTAGAACGTAGAGATTTAATCGCTTGAAGACAGTCAGAATCAAAGGGGAATTTAGTCCCATCAACAGGAAAACCACAAAAACTGTGTGCTAATTCATTAAGTTTAGCTAATTTGTGCAGACAAAAAGAGTTTGTTTACAAACATAAATTGTTAGTATATTGTAAGAAATTTTCTTTTCTTCTTTTTAGTTCGAAATTTTAACACAAAACTTGTATAAGTTTCAGTTTTATGGCAAGCAAGAAATTTACTATAAAAAGATGAGTATAGGGAATCACTCCTAACTCTGCCACTGCTTTAATGAATATGACCAAAATCACTTTTGGCCTGCAATAAATTCAATTGATCGAGAAAATGCACACACAGGGGTAATTTGACCTCTTACCATTGAGGCAAATGGCACATTACTGTACAAAAGTACAAAGACTCATTTGATTTCGACCAATATCACATTGCTACTTCGTTGTTTACGACCGCATTGCGCTAATTTTCAACAGCCAGGACAATTACTGGTGAAAATTGACTTGGTAAAGTGCAAACAATAATCAAGCTAGCTAATTTGAGGAAAAAAAATTTTTATCTAGACACAAATATTAGAAGATTGAAAGCAGAGTTTGGGGGCCTCAATTTGTATCTCCTTTTTCTTTTTTTCTAAACTTAAAGTGACTTATTGATCAAATATACCTTACAAACTTTTTCTGAAACCAGGTAGAACCTTGAAAGTTGAAACGCAATAGATTTCCAAGATATTTTTTTAAAAACGCATTTTGAAGTGATTACTCATAATAAATAGCAATGCTTTATCACTTGGGTCCGACTTTTTTTTGCATTGTTTAAAATTTAGATTTTTAAATAATTGCAATTTTTGATAATGTTTTTTAATCTCATTGCGTGTCAAAGACAGAAGTAATAATGTATTAATGACGTCATTGCAATGGCTTGACGTCATGAATCATTTTTATTTCTACATTGCTATATTGTTTATGTACAGTTATATACAGTTATTTACTGTTTTTAAACAAACAAAGTGGGCATACTTGCACTTTCGTTACATTCGGGCTGATTCGATTGTTGTCGAAAAAAATAAATTTTAAGTATTATCTGATTTGTTAATGCAAATAAAGTATAAAACTATTTTAAGAAGGTTTACATTTTTTAGGTATCGTTAAAGGCTACTTGCAATATTTTATGTGGGTGGTCTGTTTAGGGACAATACCTTTTTAACGGCTACCAGGGCCTATTGCTTCATCAACTTACGCTGTTTGACTGTTTCAACAGAAACATCATTCCTGTTGCTTCATAAATGAATAAAAATTTATAGTAAATTTCAACCGGACAGCAATATCTTGGTACCTTTAAAACAACTTGGTTTAATAGCAATCTATCAGCCAACAAGCGATGCATTATTTGTTCACATCAAAAAATGTTTGGACAAAATTTGAATTTCTTTTTCTAATAGAAAGAAGTAAACGACTGTTTTACCTGTCGTATTAAGCGTGTATTCATCGATGCAGTCGCGACTGGGTCCTTGTAGCATCGACGAAATGCGAAGTAATTGGTTCAACCTATTTTTCCAGCAAGTTGCAGAATCGTCGTTGGTTCCAGCGCTAAGCACAAAGAAAAGTCTCGACTACTTACGTTTTAAGAAACATTAAATTCGCTATGTAGAAGTCACATTTTAACCACAAAATAAAAGTGGTTAAATTTTTAAGTCGTTTGCAGGAGAATGCTCTTACTTGCAGTTTGAATCGGCGCTATTTAAATACCATTGTGTGTCAAGAATAGTGACGTCGATTACACTCTCCCAAGTCCATATATCCCCCGCCTGTAATAAACAAAATTATTGTTGACTTTTGATAAGATATTACGTTCTTTTACCTTCATATTTTTCATTTCCTTTTGTATTTTTAATTTAAAATTACTGCTTTAAAATTTTATAGTTAAATAAAAAACAATTCCAGTTGTCAATTGAAAAAGGCAAATTTATTTACCCTTGATCTTAAACATTCTACAAAAAAGTCTCGGAGGAATTCAGTCCGCTCTACTTCCAGAGTCAACGGGTTCGCTGCTTGTCTCTTCTTCCGTCTTCTGTCCTCATCTTCCGCTGAGTGGCAACCTGGGCACAGCAACATCAATCAAAAACGAGCTTCTATATTTTAGAGCAAAGTTTTGCTGATTAAATAGCCATTAAACTTGTTTTAGATTTTTTAAAGAACTCGTGAGTATCAAACCAGTTTGGTGTTAAATCATTCTCTTTTTTGACGAAATAACGTTTCTATAAAGTAAAAAATAATCTAAATGCACCGCTTTTTCAGCAAATGATGCTTCACCTTTCAGCAAGAAAATATAATTTAATTATTTTTGAATATCAACCTTATAAACCTGTGACGCATTATTCAGAATGCAATGAACAGTTCATTTAATACCATTATGCAACACTTTTCTGTTTATTAGATGTATCGATAATAAGCTGGTCAGAGAAGTATAAAAAATATTATTGAAATAGAAATGCAACTGGTGTAACTTAACCGTGATTATGCACTTTTTGAATGAAAAAAAACACAAAACTGTGTAAAAAAAATCAATTCACTGTATGTATTTTATTTTTCTAGTTTTAGTCACGGAATAATGAAACGCATTATTCAGTCTTTGCAAGGAATAGCATTTCCGACTACGAAAGCTTGGTTCGATCCGCGTCCCCATCGAATCGCATAGAGGTTGATTCAGACTGAAAACGGACACAGAAGTGGAAAGCGTAATTTTTAGAAGTGTAACAGAAAATACTCTCCCTACTTGCTTTTTCGAACATTTTAAGTCTGGACCAAGCTAAAAAGGTAAAATATTTCGATTTCAATTTTTTTCCGCTGAGCACACAGAATATGCAACGTTTTTAAATTAACTGAAAAAGTTACATTTTTGATCAATGGTATAATAAGCCTATCAGCATTTTCGAAATTACCCGCTCGTGTATTCACCCACATAAGTTACTTGGGATAAGTGTAAACGTAGGTGTTTAGTCAATAATTATTCTATAGTACCATAAGCAATAAATAAATTAATAAAATCAACAAAGTTCAATGGGCCCAATACTTAGCGAAGCAATTAAAAACTAAAACCAACTAACTCATAATGATAAATCGATTTCAACCTATTAAGATAATCATCAGTTTCTTACATTGAAATAGAGCAGGGGTGGTTAAGCACCGATCAGCTGGTCACAGAGTGACCCACTTCTTGAAATTTAATGATCTCTCTAAGTGTTCAATGATCTCTCTGAATCTCAGTTTTACAAACAACAAATTTAATTACGAAATTTCTGCCATTATAACGGCTTATTCTTTTTTTTCGAAAAAAATTGAACAGGAACTATGTTATAATTATTGTCTTAAACCTAGGTTCTTAAACTGAGGGGTGTGAAAGGTTTTTTAAATAGGTGCAAGCAACTGGGTGTAAACTAAATAAATAATTGCAATGACAAATTTTTTAGTCTGCGACATTAATTAAGGACGGATTGGACGTTAATGAAAAGTTAAGACTTTTTTTTAGTCTTCACCTTAAATTTTGGCCAAAATTAGAAATTTTTCACTTATTCTAACCAATGTCCCATTTAATGGTACTTTGTAAAAATACCATCTTTTAATCCTTCTTTAAAAAAAAGTTCGCTATACCTAAAATAAATGTCTTTCAAACGACGACGACCATAACCTTCATAGGTCGTCGTCGTCGTCGTTTGAAAGACATCCACTCCAGGTCAGACACAAACGGGACTAGGACCGAGGGTTTATCCTTTTACTACCCCAGACTGCTGCACTGCCTGAATCAGATGCTGGCAGTGGGGTTATTAAACCAGCATCGAGTTTCGTTATCCAAAACCGTCAGACCTCGTGCTCCATGTGATGCCCGATGTATAGAGCACGCTGTTCGAACATGATCTGCGGTTTGCTCAGAGGCGCCACACTCGCAATTCGGTAAAGGAGCGAGACCCCATTTGTGCATGGACGAATAGAATCGCCCAATTGCTCAATTAACCTTCATAGGTTAAAATCGGTTTTTCATTATGGGTTATTTAATTTTAACTTTTAATTTTTTCATTAAATATTGAGCCCATTGAAGTTTAATTAATTTTATTAGTTAGGTAATTTATCTATTGAAATTTGACCAGTAAAATAAAATCTTCAATTTAGTTTTGTTGAAAAGGGCAAAAGGTTTATGTTAAAAAACTTTTACAAAATATTAGAATACAAGACTAATGATGATTGCAGCGTCACAAAAAATATTCATATGTCACAATAAAAGCTATAAAGTTTTTTATATCGTCCAATTTTTCGTGTCGTGACAGCTAACTTTTGATTTGAACGATGAGAAAATTTTTTCAGAGATTTTTCGACTAAAACCAAGACAAAATTAAACCGCTATGAATTAAATTGATTTCTTTTCGCGATTGACGTGAGCTTATTTGATCAATTCAAGTTTTAGTCAACATTGTTTTTGCTTCGCGAAAAAACCATAAGGCTTCTTTTTTTTAATTATTTTTTAAAATGAAATATGAAATCTGATTCTAAAAAAGCACCATAAAAGATTAGAAAAAACAAAACAAAAAGCTCTATTTAACGGCCAAGTCTGAAAAACATTTAAAAGTTTTTAGTGTGATACAAAAATGACAAACCAACGTCTGAATGGGCTTTACTGTCAAATAATCTTTGGCCAGAAGTAAAATTCATGAGTTAATAAATAATTTAATTCATTAAATTTAATTTAAAAATAAAAGCTTAGATATTACTAACAAGTCATTGAAGTATTTCGCTAATTGATTTACTGCATTATCAGTCATGAAAATCTCAGCTAAATTACCTCCATCTTATATTCATACAAGAGTTGTTTTAAAAAGCGTGATCTGACTTTAATTGAATCTAAATTCAATTCTTTAAACCCCGGGTTCGTTACCCAACCACGGCGCAAGTCGTTTTTATGCTTAGAAAAATACTTTTTACATAAAAAAAATTTTTACTAAGTCTAATTTCCAATTTTTAATTCTTTCAATCATTTAATAATTATTAATTGTTTCAAATGATGTAAAACTTCTTACAATAATAGAATATTTTACATTAAACCTTGCTTACCAAATATTACAGGAAGATAGAACAGCAGTACGCAGAAATGAAAGCATCGCATGGTTCAGAAAATAATTCAATAAAACTTTTTCAGCAGATGTATTTTCAATAGCTTCCGAGATAAAGAAAAAGGTTTTTGCTGATATTTCACCTCGGGCGAAGCGATTAGTCGCAGAGACAGGCATGGCCATGCACCGGCGATATATTTTCCGTTGAAAAAATTTTGACTAAATTGCAAGAAGTATATGTAGTTCGAATTATATTTTTTATAGAACTTAATAACTTTAAGAAAATATAGGCCAGGGATGTCCAACCTGGGGCCCACAACTTCTCAAATTTTTTAGTTATATTTTTATTACTGTATCGAATTCAATGTCACTGCTGTCATGGTAACGTATAGGGAAACAAAGTGAATACGTCGTCAGTTGATTACTGCGTCAAGTGACGTCCAATGAGCTGATCTATGAAAACTTTGTTGGCAAAGCTTATCATAAAGATGCTTGCCCCAAGCATCATTTATTAGCATACACATTGCTTTACGATTTAATTCATATTGAATGTGTTATTTCCAAACATTTTTTAAAATATCAAGTGACAGTTGTTAATGATCTTAGTGGTAGCAAAGACATTACATTTGAACCAATGCCGAAAGATTTGGAATAAGACCACAGCAGTAGCAACGATGCTGCTGTAGTAAAAAAACTTAATTGTGTAGATTTGTCCGGAGGATAGTAAGAAAATTAAATATTTTTAAGATTCTAGGACCAATCTTGGAATTTAACATACGGTCAGATCCAGAGTTGCACCGTTACCCAAGGATAGTGTCTGCTTAGTTTTACAGCAAAATAGATAGGGTAAATGGTAAAAGCCTAATGCTGTTGTAAACATTTAGCTCATGTTTGGCCTCTTCAGTATTTGAATAAAAAGCTGCCGTCATCGCCACAGTGTGACTGAGCTCCAGCTTCCAAATCCGTAAAAAGTGTAGCCTTGATTTAACGTGCCCTCAAAGGCCTTCCAGATTCCAAAGCTGTGCAACAATGCTAGATCGTCTGCCAGGTAAACTTTCTGGAAATCCTTGGGGCAGATATAGACCTAGATCTATAAAGAGATTGAAAAGGAGCGGAGCCAAGACCAATCCCTGAGGAACGCCGTTTTTCTAAATGGCAAAGACTACTATGCTTGCTGTCACCGGTAGTAAGAATGAAATTTCGGTTTTGCACCAGCTCTATGATCATTCTGACCATGTGCTTGTCCGGCAGAAGTCTCAAGCAGCTTACATGTAAAGCCACGGTGCCAGACAGAGTCATATCCCGCTGTCAGATCGACAAATTCTCTCAAGGATCATGTAGAAGAGACAGAGCATAGATAGCGGTTGGTAACTCTTTGAGCCCCCTACGGGTTTCATCGGCTTTGGGATTGCGACTACAAGTACTTTACTCCAGATTTTGAAAATTTTAAGTCTGTGCAAGCAGGAAAGAATGAATTCACCTAACCGGGACTTCAAAGCAATTCCAGCATGGAAATTTTTAATTCTAATTACGTAACGATTTTAATGACTTTACATTTTACTTTGATTCCTAATTTTGACAGTTATCAATTTTACGTTTATATTTTAATATTTGTCATTTGGTTATGGAATTTAATACAAAAAAAAAGAAATTACATATACATATAATTTTGCGGCCCGCTATATGCACTTAATTTCATAATTTTGCCTATTATGAAAAAAGATTGGACATTTCTGATATAGGCAGTTAAAGATTTGTTAAAGCAGGTTTGCATTGTTTGGCAAATACATTAGCAATTTAACTTCATGCGCTTGAAATCTCTTTTTTTTCTCTAGAGGAAACGTTTAGTTAGTTTAAAACATGTATGTTTGAGTTGAAATTCACACAAACGCTGGTGCTGGATGAGCTTAGATTCCTTCGTTAGAGCGGCCAACAACAAATCGAAACTTTGCTTTAGTTTGCTCCACATGAAGAAGAAACAAGTCCCCATGACCCGGGTGTGGATAGCTTGCGTGCCCGCGAGCTGATACCGCGATTTTGGAGAAAAATACGAGCATTGGATGTCACATTAAATCAACTAATAATAAATATTCATTGACTTTTTTCTTTGAAATTGCTTGATCATTCAGCGATTTATTGGTTTTTGAAAGTTTATTTATAGAGTTATGCTTGTTTTTTTAAAAGCTTTTAAAACTTCTAAATTGCACTCAATTTTGTTTCAAAATTAAAAGAGTCTACGTAAAATTTCATTTTGAGTGAAAAACATTGCGCTTGCAAAACTTTTTATTCTTTCAAAGCAAGTGCTACGGATAATTTTTAACCGCATGTTCCATCTACTGAAAAAAAAAGAGAGAGAGAGAAAATAGCGAGAGATCAAATCAAATCACCATCATTGCCAGCCTCTGATCCGAGCAGTGCAGCAGCCTGGGGTAAAAAAACATAAACCTTCGGCCCCTGTCCTGTTTGTGCCGGACCCGAACTGCGTATTTATTTATTCAATGACGACGACAACCACAAAGTCTTGTGTTTGTGTAAGTTAATGATTTCAATTTGAATTGTTAATTTCAAACGCTTTAAGACGTCTAGTAATAAGCGTATTTACTAAGAAAAGCTTTAAGTCTCTTTTTCAATATATTTTAAGATTATTTTTCATTTTAATATTTCTGTCGTAGCTCACCGCGTATGTATTGCTTTAACCTTTCAGCTCTTGAATAGTTATAAAACAATTAATTTCCAAAGAAATTTATTCAATCATTGTTTAAAAACCACAACAGACTGTTTCATCCTTAGAATCGTTAGGTGGTTACTAGAAAATTAAAAATATAGTTATTTGTGGTAAAAAATAATACATAGTTTAGATTAATTAAGCAAATAATACAACTTCTGTGACGTCATAAAAAAATTCAACATATAGTATGAGGGTTAATTTAAAAGTGAGGGAAGGCGTTTGTATAAATTGCTCTGATTTTTTTATTGAGCACTTTGCAAGGAAAATTGATTTACTCCTGCAATATATATGTATATATACAAGTCATATTATTTAAAAGCATTGCCATTGAAAATAGTTAAAACAATTTTAAAAGTTGCTTTGTCAAATAATGAAGCGAAACAATCTATTGATTCAAATTAAATTATATAAAAATATAAAGAGAGAAAAGTATTGAAAATATCGGTGTAGATGCAAAGCAATTTACATAAGTAGCCTAAGTATGCAAAATCCTTTGCCAGAAGGACAACTATTTTGACTGTAGGAATCTTATCAGTGCAGATTGTTCTTGCAAAAAGATCAAGTTAAAAAAAGAGTTTAAGAATTAATGAAGTTAAAAGCTTGAAGTTTGCATTACCTAAATCGAACTACAGTATCATGATAACAATAAATTAAATTCATTTGGTTGTCACTTGGTATCACAGAACAAAATATTGAAAGAGAAGCGGTTTCTAGATTTATATCAGAAAAGATAATCGAAAGATTTAAGAAATACATGTAAAACCATTTTGCATTTTTGCTTAGAGCAATTTTTTCAAATTATTCTTGATTGCATCTTTTTTAAATCAGCTTTCAAATCTTACTTCAAGCTATTTGTTAACATTATTGCTTATTGCTTGTCATATTTGATTTCTGTTCGATAACAATGCTTGTTCGTATTTTTTAAACCAATGCTTCTATTTAAAGGGTGAATTGAATTTTATTTGTTTGATTTCCAATTTTTTCAAAAAAGTTGGGTTTAGAAAATATTTTTTCACCCTCCCCCGACCTATTTCGATGACTGCCTCATACAGACAAATTCTTTATCCCTCATGTGGAGGCTTTCTTAAACTTTTCAATTATTATTTATTCCAATAAATCTCTAGAAATTGTTGCTTTTTACTATTATCTTGGGTGCTAAGTGACCATCAAAATGATCTTCATTCAATCTCATTATTAAAACTGGAAAACCAATAAAATTTCCAAGGTTATTGATCATTGTTAATAAAATCCTTAAAAGAGCTGTTCTTAACTTTTTTGATCCAGTTTTCCACCAAGGCCTACTACCAAGTTCGAATTTTCCACAAGGTTTTTTGGCAGGGATGTTTTGCGAAACGCTATGTAGCCAATGGTATTTATAGCTTTGTGGTGTATGGGCTCAGCATGATGGACATGACAATTGAAGGGCTTTCACTCACTTGCATTGTACCGCATGAAAAGAAAAGTAATGTAAAAAATTACCAACTCACGTGTTTCTTTTATGTCTTTTGTTTTTCTAATCATTATTCGCACGTGCACTCGCTGCCAGCGCTTTTTGGCTTTACACTTTAATTATTAATTAATTTCTTCCATGAGCATAGTTCGTTTCTGCAGCGTGTTCATTTAGTGCTGACTTGTTTGCGTTTTCTTCCACTTATCAATTTGTAAGACGACCAGAAGCATGATTGTGGACGGTTGGTTGAAGTCTGAGAGATTTGGTGTTGTTTTTGATTTTCTTTGATATCTGCGAGACTTAGTGTTGTGTATTAATCCTGATTGGATATTCTCGGTTCTGTGTTCCCCGTTTCCCTGTGTGTCAGTACGGACGTGAAGTGCTCGGTAAGGCAACTATGTGTTTTCTCTTTATGTTTGATTTATAGTTCGTTTTATTTATTTATAGAATACCGCTTTGTTTATATTCGCTTGATTGCGTTTTGCATCATTTTTTTATTGTTTTTCATTCACATTAAACATCCTTAGTTATTTTGACTTTTCCTTTCATCGAAGCTGTTATTCGACAATTTACTTCGCGGCAATCGGCCGACTTCAGCGCCGTTTACCGTCACAAGTAAAGAGCTTATTGTAATATAATTTTTGCGATTGCTTTCCCTCAACATCTCAATGTCAAGATTAATAATAGAAAGTCATTGGTAAGTTATTGATAAGTCATTGGTGACTCGGCAGTTGATCAAAACGATTAATACTTCTGCCAATTTTAGAGCCAAGGTTTTTGTTGCCAACGCATGCCTGTGCAAAAGACAATGCGTTACAGTTATGTGTGGTGCATCGGCTTTCAGTAGTGCACCAAAACCAGAATTTCGTCCCAACATGACTGAAGCTTCGTCCTAACAAATTGCAGAAACCATATCCCACGAAAGTTTATTGTCTTTAAAGAAATTATCAACAAGTTTCTTTACCTCGGCAGCCTTAGTTGTTGTTATAAAAGGCTGAGAAAATAAAAAATATTCCTTTTCATGTCTTCTTTCACATAGCACATGACTACAGCAAGCTGGTTTAGATTGAACGTTTGTGGTCTCGTCAAGTTGGATATTGAATTTTGCCGTGCCCGAAACTACTTGAGCCAAGATGTCATCGTTCATCTTTTATCAATTTTGTTGTTAATGGTGCCATTGGAATGTGGAATGACTTATTTTCGACTGCCTTTCCAAATATGATATTCACCTTGTTCAACGCCGCTTGTTTTACAAGTTTTTCACCAATGGTGCGTAGTTTTCCCTGTTTTGCAATCAAGTACGGAAAAATCAAGTACGCAACTTCGTACGATGGTTTGTCAATGAGTACAAAGCCGAATACCGGCAGAGCAGCATTTTTATCAAATCTGGCTCTCTTCAATTTAAATTCAGCGAGCGTGGTGTTCTAGTATTTTCTATCGTCATGCATCTTTAGAAAGCGTTCTTTTAGTTTTTCCAGTGCTAAGTAACTATTGCTCAACTTGGCTAGCAAATCATGCACTGAGATATACGTAAATCCATATTGTACATATTCTTCTGATCAGTTCTTTTTTTTATCAACATAGTTAATATGAAAAGATTAAAATGCTATAAAAAAGGTAAATGTCTAGAACAGATCAATTAAAGAAAAAAATTGCATATCAGCGCCAATAATTGTGTTTGTTTACCTTCAAACAGAATTACAGAAGATTAAAACTCTGCATTATAGCACAACAACTAAAAAATTATGACAAAATAATGTCAAAAACTAACTGCTCATTATATAAATTGATAAAGCTTGCGCTCTAGACTTGATAGACTTGATCTGGCATGGTTGGCAAAATACTGCATGATCTCCAAGAGAAAGAAGGAGAGATCGTGCTACGTCACAAGGAGCAAGAACCGCGGCTCAAGTAGAGAGGACATTGTGGTCGTTACAACAACCGCATAGCGTGTGTATATTTATCCTGATCTCTGGCGAACCCCTGATATTGACTCATCAAACCCAGTTTAAGAACCACTGGTATAGAGTGAAATTTGTATTTAGTATATTACTTCTATTATTACTTGAATCCTTTCAAATTTGATATAAAAAATTGTTTTAAATGTTTAGGTCCATAGTTAGTTGCGTGTTCCATTTTGCATTCAGAACCAATGGTTTAAGCATGTAAGTATTTCAACAAAAAAACCTGATGGGAGCGTGATTCGAAAGTCATCGCTTTCTAAAAAATAATTGCTTAAACTCAGAGGTGGAAGTACCGCGTACTAAAGTACTACAGTACTTTTTTAATACCATTACCGGTACGGTCGGTACTTGGTACCGAATACCGATGCTGCGGTAATTTTTTTATGAAGTACCGCGGTACTTTCGCTTTTTTAGCTTTGTGAGAGGAATCAATAATTGCAATAATTGCATCAGTATCATGCAGCATTGCAGGTGCTTGGAGAACGATGATATCATTGCAAAATTTTAGGGTCTTTAAAAGTTTTTTTGCAAGCATTGCGACATGTTTTTGTTTTTCGTACAATTGCAGCTTCAAAGGAGTTTCTTGATTTATAGTAGTATCCTCACAGATTTACATTTGTTATACTTAAGTATGTACCAGTACTTTTCCCGTCTTTCCGATAGCTACTAGTTAGTTTTAAGCAGGGTCAGGTTCAGGAACTTTTTACGCACTTTATAGCCTATAACCACTTCAGTACTTTTCGTTTAGGCTTAGCTTACTCAGGCCAGTAAGATAGTTTGGGTATAGACTAGCATTTCACTTATGTCTCAAATAAAAACTAAAAAAGAAAATAAAAATTCCAAGCCACTCTAATATCTTGGCATTTCTGAAAGCAATTGTCTGCTAGATTTTTTGGTTGTTTGCAGGCCCGCAAATATAGCATACGGTATCGCTTGAAGGTTGCCCTAAGTATAAAGCCTTCAACATTTTTCTACAAGTCAGAAGGATAAATACAGGTGAAACACGATAAAAATCAATAAATATTTAAATCTTAAAAAAGAATAAAGGGTTTGTGTATGAAGCTTATTTTGGCTTATTTCTTTCAATCATTCTCAATCATGTTATTCATATGCATAAAAAAAAAACTTAAAAGTGGTTAAAAAAATGTTGTTTTAACTTATTGGTTTAAATATCAGGTTTTGTTTTCATTAAATTGAAGCAAGGTTGTTCATGACTTATGCGTTTGAAGTTTTACTTTGTATAATTACTTGTAAATTTTATATACCACAGCGTCGATCTATGTTATTTGACCTTTACATACATATCCAATATCTGTGTGTTTTTAAAACTTTTCTCAAACTCCAATTTTTGAACAATTTTAATAGAATAAAAAGAGGTTACACAAAAAAAATTCAAGTAATAAAATTCTAATTAACACAAAAAATAACACATTCAGTGTTAAGTGTTAATATTAAGCTTAATGGAAAACACAGCAATAGAGGTTATTTGACTTTTTTTATTCAAGCAGATGACACAACAAATGTAGCAGAGTTGGAAGATCCCTGCTCCACCTTTTTTTTTTGTATTTTGCTTGCAACAAGAACAAGCAGTGGAAATTATTTTACAAAATTACGCGCCGGCATTAAAATTTTGCATAAATGAATTGGCGCAAACAATTATTTCAATTTAATATATGACATTCTGCACAATACCAAATCTAGAGAAATCTGCGTTCGTCTTTTCTTCTTGTAAGTTTTTGTTAGAAATAACTCCAAATAGAATAGCCTACTTTTCTTTGCTTTACTAAGCGTGTAATAAAATTGACTAAAAAATCGAAATATTAATAAATGTCGTAGTTTACTTGAGGTAATCAAAAACTACCAAAAGCAATAATTTGATGGATTATCTAATTACAAATGACTTGGCTGGCTTCAAAATTGACGTCACGGGTCTCGGATTGGATAGCCCTGCTCTGACCAAATGTAAATAATTCAATATGTCGTAAAGTTAAAGTCAAAATATGCGCCCGTGCATTAGCCAAGTTCGACCATAAAATATTTTACTATTTAGGCTAAACTAACGTACTAAAAAAGCGTGCAAAAACAAAGAGTATTTAATTTTATCAAAGCAATCAATCGCAACTAAATTTTTTTTAATTATAACATTTTGAAATAATCATTAAAAAGTACGACATGACAGATAAATTTTCATTTTTTTCATGGAATGAATTGTATTTATTTTTATTGCATGAAAAGGTTTATTTCCAAAATTGTTCAAAAAATTGGGTGAACTGTTGTGTCCTTGGGAAAGACACTTTACGGCACATTCCCCTACTTGGTGATCTTGGCAAGCAGTTCTAAATTACAGTCATATCTGTACTAAATTACTAGTGGAAAGCAATATCTTGGCACCTTCTGAAGCAGGTTGGGGTAATTGCCTACCCTATGTATTAGCGCCTCCGTCGCTTTCCTGCGAGTCAGGAGGATAAATATAGAGATAAAAATAAAATAAAAAATGATAAAAATTTCGAGAAATATTCTTTATTACAAAGATCGAAGCGTTGTAAAATGAAATCGCAAAGATCGAAGCGTTTTGATAATAAAATAAGAGTTTACTGAAGTAAAGTTTCTTTTTCTGTCACCGCAGAAACCTCCCTAAGTGGATTCCAACTGTAAAAAAATCTTACTTTTAATTGTATGATCAATCCAACTGCCAAAGTCGTTAACTTTCTGAAGCCGCTCTCTCGTTTTCTGCCAATTTACGAAAGTTGACTACCTCTCGAAAACTCGCTTTTTTAATCCAAAATACCGGTAATACTTTATTGCAGTGCTTTTCAACCCGTGGGACGGTACGCACTTGTGCGGATGAAAAAAATTGTAGTGCGGATGACAACAGCAATTAACTAACTGCTAGTTAATTGCTGATGTTTTCATCATAACCTGACGTTTTTTAGTAATACATGTTTTAACAAGTCTTACTGTCACGAATAAGCTAAGGGGAGCTATTACATGGTCTGCTCGTATGCGCTTTTTTGTTCGGAAATATCCCGAACGAAAATTTAATGGTGACGTAACAATGTAACTAATTGTTGCATGATTAATAAATTTCATAATGTAGTAAGTAGGCTAATAATGACTGCTAGTCAGCTGCTACAGCTCTGCAGTTTTCTTTTCACGGCTTCAGTTTTTCATTGTACAAACTACAAAGGAATTATGCCGATGCGTTGGTCTAGTGAGGGGGCGAGTGTGTAATTAGTGGAGGAGGTGGAAGCTAATTATAAATTTCTTTACTGGGGCCCTTACCAATTGTACGACAAAGGTGAAGATGGTCGAAAAATGGGTGAAGAAATCGTTTTGACATGAAATCCACAGCAAAAAAGCTGTGGCCGAATATAAAAAGGAGTTAACTAATTACAGATGCCAATGCAGCTGCGAAGCCGTCGGAGTTGCAATTTAATTAACGTAGATTAAATTCAATTAAATTAGAACTTTTTAATCGAGTGTTAGGTCAGTCGATCGGTAGCCTAAAGGTTGCATAGAATATTTTACTAATATTTATGAAAAATACTGCATTAGACCTACTAATACTTACAAATAGTAGGTCTAACGCAGTATTTTTCATAAATATTACAGCTTTTTAATTATTCGTACGATAGGTTAAAGTTAAAACACATGAGTCTTGTGAATTATGGCTTTACTTCTAATAAGCAAGATGCAGCAGTGCAGCAAGAAACGGAAGAAGAATTACAAAATAGTGAACAGTTGATAGTTAATAAAACGAAAAAACAGCAATTGAGCAAAAAGCGAAAATGGAACAATGCATTTACTGAGCTGGGATTTGTGAAAGATTCAGACGAAAACTAAACTTCGGCTCGCTGTGTTTTCTGCCAGGTCATATACCACAATTGATCAATGGAGAAGTATAAACTGAAAAGGCACAGAGACACTAAACATTCTGAACACAAAAACAAGTCGGCAACATTTTTCAAACAACAAACACGACAATATGCTCTACAACAGCAACGATTCCATGGAGAAAGGAGAAGTATGATCAATGGAGAAGTATAAACTGAAAAGGCACAGAGACACTAAACATTCTGAACACAAAAACAAGTCGGCAACATTTTTCAAACAACAAACACGACAATATGCTCTACAACAGCAACGATTCGAACAATTGATGGTGGCACGTTCTGATCAACCTCTAGTCATAACATCACTAAAAATAGCTCATGTCCTTGTGTCTCAAAAGAAGCCATTTACCTTGGCAGAAAGCGTCGTAAAACCCTGTCTGGAGATAGTAGCGCAGGAGATTTATGAGGAGCCACGGCTGTGACCAAAGTCCAAGCTGGCATTGTCTGATAATACTCGTACCATGCAAAGGAGATGTTCAACGATCGCTGCATCACTAAAAGAAATTGTTCTGGCCAAGCTTCGTCTTGCGCCCTGCTTCGGGCTTCAATTAGATGAAACGACTGATATTACCAACAAAGCTCAATTGATTGTTTACGTTCGCTTTCCAAGTACGGAACGCATGAAAATTGTGGATCACTATCTGTTTTGTCTTCCTATTGGCATAGACACCACTGCCTTAAGTGTGTTTTCAAAATTGGACAATTACTTCTCAGAACACGAAGTGATGTGGTCCAAATGTAAGTCTGTGTCCACCGACTGTTCCCGGGCTATGGTCGGAGTTCGCAGCGGAGTTGTTGCTCTCATAAAGCAAGTCGCACCAGAGGTTGTGAGCATTCATTGCATCCTACACCGTGAAGCATTGGTAGCCAAAAAACTCGCCTATGAAGAAAAGAACTGTCAACTCCCGATGTGATTTGTGATGTCACTAAAATTGTGACTACAATACTAAAGAAACCAAAGTCAAATCGGGCGTTTCATTAACTTGTCAGAGAAATGGGAGATGATGTGCGTCTTGTTTATCACTCTGAAGTTAGGTGGCTGTCTCGTGGAAGAGTAATAGAGAGAGTGTGGAAATTGCGAGAGGAACTTGTTGTGTGGTTCAATGGGCGAGAAGACCACAGAGCTAATATGATTCAAAATTTATTTTGGCTTGCCAGGCCAGCTTATCTTGTTGATATATTCGGTATGCTTAACGTGCTCAACATCACCCTACAAGGATGTGGAATTGATATATTTGAAGCGACTTCCAAAATTACATCATTCAAACAAAAACTTCAAAGTTTGGAAAAAGAAATCTGCAGTAACAACCTACAAAATTTGAAGACGCTTCAGACCTTCATGTCTACATGTAAGTGGGAAGAAACAGAACAGAATCTGGAGCAGCGTATCATCGAAGTAGAGAGCTCTCATGTGAACATTCCGCGTGATAGTTTTGAAGCTTACTTTCCGAGTCATCAGGCAGCAGAATTAAAATCAAAGCTGTGGATTTTGAATCCTTTTGGTAAACAACAGCCTCCGGGACTTTTGGGTCAAATTCTTAAAAACAATTTCTGTTAACAGGCATTTTTTAATCGTGGAAAACATGCTGAATTTTGGGTCGGAGCTCTTGATGGAGCATACAAAGACCTGGCGATTCAAGCGCTCAAAGTTCTTGTGCAAAACCTTACTACCTACTTGGCCGAAAAGGGGTTTAGTGCACTAGTTGACATCAAAACGTCAAAAAGGAGTTGTGTTCTTAATGAAACACATGATGACCTAATGCGGGGAGCTTTGGAGCAAGACATTGAACCAAACTGGTATGAAATTTCCCGAAATATTCAGCAGCAAACGAGTCATTAATATACTTCTATATTTGAATAAAAAACTGTTGATTTTTTTTGTGTGTAATAATTTTTGTTTATGCTGATGTGTTGGTAATTAAACAAAATTACTCGTTTATTGTTATTCTTATGTCTAACCCTTCCATTGTTATTATACAAATGGAATAACTAATAGCTGTAAACTATTATTGCGAACGTCACTAGTGGAACGTCAACAACAATTCAATCAGGGCTAGCTAGTACCCGTATAGTATTCTCCGAGCCGCTAATGTTAGTAGTTGAGCTCACTTGACTCTTGTGTGTGGATGTGCTTGAGAAATAGACTAATCTTCGCGTGACGAAAATGAACGTCTGTCACTGGACACAAGCACCGTCGGTTAAATCTTCCTCTTGTCTTCTTGCTTGATTTCACTCAGCTCAGTCAATTATTACTTATCAATCTATATTGATTTAGGTCAGTCTTACATAGAATCTTATTTGAATAGAACAGGTGCATGTTAACTCGTTAACTCTGAACACAGAATTAAGGAAAAAACGTCATAATGACATAACAATTACGTCGCGAGGAAAAAACCAAGATCACGTGATATTAAACAAGTGGAAAAACAGAAACGTCCGGTAACACAATGTTTGTTTGTGCGGATGAAATTTTTGCAAAACAAGCAAGTGCGGATGGTGCTTTCAAACGTTGAAAAGCACTGCTTTATTGTAATATATTTAAGTATACAGTATATATCGAAAGACTATCGAAATTATTTTTCTGTACAACCTTGAATGACATTTCTAGCGCTATTAATTGTCAAGATACAAGCAACCAAAAAGAGCAAACATTTTCTGCCCTCCCTCCCCAAGTCGTACAAAGTTTCGGAAAAGCCCAGTCTGAATAGGGTTAACACTTACTGCGGGAGCTTTTTCATGGCTAGAGCATTTTTATACGCTAACGCGTCTAGTCATAAAATCGCGTATTTCGAATTTTTTCGCGGCTACCTCGGACAACGGTTAAAAGCGTGTTTTGTAATATCCGTCAAACATTTATAATCTATAATAAAGTGCTTTCTGTTGCAAGTTACAGTTATTATAGATTTCGTTGGGATTTGCAATAGTTTACCAGCAAGAGCAGTATATTTTCTTTCACATTGTGGTAATGTGAAATATGAAAATCTATCGCAAGTAATTTCTCCCAATTCTGTTTTCCAACATACGTCTGCATATCTAGAATGTAAGAAAAACAGAAAAAAAGTTTAGCTATTTCTTTAACATGATCAAAAGAAAATAATTTGATCAATATGTTAAGATCATTGTGGCGCAATAAATAAAAATTGGAATTTTCACTATAACACCCAGCAGGCTGTTTTCAGTGTTCAAGTCGACGTTATTAATAAGTTAAAAGCCAGATAATGGCACAAAAACGTCAGTCTACTATCTACAGCTTTTTTAATATAAAAAGAAATTGTTTTATAGAAAATGAGGTAGCTCTCCGGAAGATAAAAGTGTGCCTGAAACTATATCAAATAAAGTTTAAGTTAGCGTTACTTCTTCATTCTCTAACCAAGTGGTTTTCAACCTTTTCAACATACTACCTCACCTGTTCAATCTGAAAGTGTTTTTTACCTCCTCTACGTTTGCAATAATTGTAACACAACACCAATAAAAAATTTTTGATAAATGTTGTTAAATGAATGATAATTATTTGATAACTTTTCTTGTTGTTAACAAAATAATAATGGCAAGACAAAATAAGGCCTACATTTAGGAACACAAATGATAATAAAATGAAAGTACGGTAATATGTGAAACTTCATAATAAAAATAAACCCAATATTTTTCAAAACATTGTTTATTGAGGACTAATAGCGTATTTAGGGGGAAGATCACTAACACGAGAAATCAGTAACAGATTCAAAATGAAGACCTTTTTTAAAAATCACTTGAATTTTGGGAAGAAAAATTGACAAAACCGAAAAAGATTCAAAATGAAGGCCTTTTTTTTACCACTTGAAAAAATTTTTCCACTAAGCATAATTGATTGTAGTTGTATGACACCCCTTTTCAAAAATCCTCTGTACGCCGCTGTTAAGGACGTTATCGTCGTCGTCGTTTGAAGGGTATTCACTCCAGGTCAGACACAAACGGGACTGGAGCCGAGGGTTTATCCTTTTACTACCCCAGACTGATGAACTGCCTGAATCAGCATCAGATGCTGGCAGTGATGTTATTTAGCCGGCATCGAGTTTTGTCATCCAAAACTGTCAGACCTATCGTGCTCCATGTGGTGTCCGATGTATAGGGCACGTTGTTAGAACATGGTCTGCAGTTTGCTCAGAAGCGCCACACTCGCAATTCGGTGAAGGAGCGAGATCCCATTTGTGCATGGACGAATGGAATCGCCCAACACTAGTCTGCAGGCGGTTGAGCTTAACCCAAGCTGCTCGGGGTAAGCCCATCTCAACAGGCCTGGCACCGGTCCCGGGCACAAAACCACGGAGCCTGGAAGCATTTTCATAGTACTCCGTTTTCCATTTGTGATTTGTCCATTCAGAGGCGCGGATACCAAGTCTGGCAAGGTTGTTCAAAAGATTTCGCGAAGCTGGCACAAATGGGCGTCTGGATCTTAGTCTCACTTGGCGAGTATCTGAGGGCCCACTTAAAATACCATACAAGATATGATCGGGGTCCAAAGATCCACGATGAGCCAAGGAGAGTGTCGCTCCCATTCGGCTAAGCTCAGCTGGCTGGATGCCTGAGAGTACAGGTAGGTGGTTCGTTGGAGTAGAACGCAGGCATCCAGTGACTATAAGCAAGGCGTCGTTCAAGACACTGTCGATAAGGCGAATGTGAGCACTGCGACACCAGACTGGCGCACAGTACTCAGCTGCTGAGTAGACTAGAGATAAGGTGGCTATGTGTAGTGTTTTAGCACCAGCACCCCATCCCGAGCCCACGAATCGCCTCAGCAGTGTGACGCGCGAGGATAGTTTTTTGCGCAATGCCACTAAATGGTGACAAAACGTGAGCGTCTGTCCAGTTTTACCCCAAGATAAGTAGGGGTTGGACAGAACGGTAAAAATCTACCGTTGTTGTAGACCTTTAGCTCACGTTTGGCCTCTCGGTTATTTAAGTGAAAGGTTGCCGTCACCGTCTTAGCGTGACTGAACTTCAACCTCTAAGTCTGGAGATACGCTGAAAGTGTAGACATGTCTTGGCTTAAAGTTCCCTCCAAGTCCTTCTAGTTTCCAGAAGAGTGCAACAATGCTAGATAATCAGCATAAGCAAACTTTCTGGAAATCATGGAAGGAAGATTGTACGTATAGATGTTAAATAGGAGGGGAGCCAAGACCGATTCCTAAGGAACGCCGTTTTTAAGACAGCGTAGCCTGCTTTGCTTGCTGTCACGGGTGGTAAAGGTGAAACTTAGATTGCGGACAAACTCCATAATCATTTTGACCATGTGCTTATCCGGAAGTAGTCTCAGCAGCTTGCAGGTAAGGCCATGGTAACAGACAATGTCATAAGCACCTGTCAGATCGGCAACTACGGCACCGGCAGTATTTGTCGATCGGACAGCTAAATTAAGGACGTTGATGAATTGTGATTGATTCCATCATCATCTTTTTTTAATCAATTAATTTCCAGTTGATTTGTTTGAGCTTAAGCGCGCACCTTGGAAAAAATAATCATCCTCTGCCTCTACCCCAGCCCTAATAACTAATGAACCCTTTGATTTTGCCAATATAATCTTGCCTGAAAGTATTTTAAAAAAAAGTAATCGATCAATCCTGACTCGCATCTTGAAAACGAAGTTATTTTTTATCTCTATAATTGTTAATTTTGCCAGAAAATACTTATGATGAGACACTCCTTTAGATATGTGAGAGATTATTTTCATTTTGTTAAATACAATTTTTAAATGTCAAATAAAATCCAATGTATGACGGAGGATCAGTTTTATTTACTGCTACTAAATTGGACTATTCAAAAGTACCGAGTACCGGTACCGATACCACGGCATTGCTTTAGCAAGGTACCGAGTACCGGTATGGCGGTACTTTTAAGAAATGCCGTGCCCACGACTGCATAAACTTTCAAATAAAACCTCTAACTTTATAAATTTTAAATCATCACCCAGACAACAATTTTGAGAAGCAAAATTTTCACATCATTTTAATCTGCAATTGTCAGAAATGAAACTTAACAATCGAATTAAATTTAAATTATTGTAATTGTATTTCATCATTAAAAATTGTTACTGACATTAAATAAAGTTTTTTTATCAACAGATTTTTTTTGCGCTTGGCGTGCAAAAACAATTTAGAAGGAAAAGACGTCCAGAAAAGACGAAGCAAGTTTAAAAATTGCAATTACTTTTTCTGTTTTGGTGATGAAGACCTACCCCTTTGGTCTTTGCTTGATTTCAAATACTTTTTTCTCTTATGTGGCCAGAACTGCTTATCATGGACAAAACAAATATTGAAATTAAACAAAGAACAAATAAAAAAAACAAAGTCGAAAATCTCGGAACATAAAATTTGAAGCGCTTTTCCGAAAAAAAGTAATTTCTAAAAATAAAAATCTAACTAATTTCCGAAAAAAAGTAAAGTTCTGAATAAACTATGTTTTGAAACTGACTTTAATTTTTATTCTGAAAGCCGAAAATATTTGTTTACGTATTTAAAATTGTGATCATGGGGTTTTATGATCTTATGTTTTTGCTTTTTACCTGTTTTGCAGACTAAATTTTCTCTGACCGAGTAGATAGGAGCAAATGCAATTGACCCCATACTGTCATTATGTTCCTTCCCTACATTTTTCTCTGATCGGTAATCTTGGCAAGCAGTTTTAAATTTTAGTTATGTTACAAAAAAGAATCCAAAAATTCAACCTGACAGCAAATATGACGTCTTCAAAAGCAGGTCGCGCTTGACAGTTTCCCGAAGTATATGCTTTCGACATTTTCCTACAAGCCATGAGAATAAATAAAAAAGATTATAGAATTTTAAAAATCTTCTTCATAATTAAGTTTCGTAGTTTTTACATCATGCCTGTCAGAATAAACGGAGCGGCCGAATCTAAAAAACGTCAAAAAGATGCCTCCCTGAGCAAGATATTGCTCTATTTCTTTATAGTAGTACCATGACGGTGGCACCCCTGAAGTGATAATCTTTATTTTTATTTTTTGGAATTCACTTTGTTTCAAAATATTAGAAAGTCCCCCCTTTCGTTAAAATCATGACCTTTGTTTTAGAGAACACTTCCCAGCCAACAATGCTATGCAGGGCCCATGCGGGCCCTGCAAGGGCTGCCCGTATGGTAACCGTACCGATTTGGCCGCGGGCGCTGCAGTGGCCCCGCATGGGTTTACCGCACGAGTTTCATGTGATTCAAGCTATTTATGCAAAATGTTTTTTTTTAAATAATTAAAAATGTTAGCTTATTAGCATGTTTTAATTTTTGATTATGGCTTAAAATTGAAAGCCAGATTAAACCCGTGCGGTTAGCCCATGTGGGGCCACTACAGCGCCCGCGGCCAAATCGGTACGGTTACCGTACGGGCAGCACTTGCAGGGCCCGCATGGGCCCTGCACAGCATTGTTGGCTGGGTTTGTATACGAGCAAGTCAACTGCCCGTAGGATTCTATAAGAATAAGTGATAGGTCGGACAGAAAATGTGCACTAAAGTAGCCTACTAGCTCTCCCTAGACACACCAGCCACCTGATCCACCAGGGAGAAAATATAATTTGAAACAAAAGGCAGTAAAATCACAGAATTAAATTATATACAGTACACAAATTATTCCAAATTACCAAAGGCTACTAAAGTAGCGATTAATAAAAAGGTTGACCGATCTATTTAAATAGAAAGCAAAAGTTAAATTATCGATTACCTTAGATTACCAGGTGATCCTGTCACAAGCATGACTACATCCAAAATCAGCAACCAGTCACGAACGCTGATTGAAATTAGGTACGTAACCGGGATGTAATAATTCTATTGGAATTAAAAAAGAGACCACCAAATAAGCGGATTAGCCGTAACACTTTGTTTTGGAGGACTGTCACAGACTTTACTTGGGAATCCAAGAGGACCAGTTGAACAAGGTAACCCGAATACCTGCGCTGAAGTAAAGCTCCGTCTATTTTTTTAATTTTTTTATTTATTATTATTATTTTTTATTTATTCCAGCTCAAGGAGTAGTTTGCTGTGAGACTGAAGTTTTTTTATACAGTTAGCTTCAACTAAGTTCGAATTGATTTGTTTAAAAACTTCTCTTCGCAAACAGACAGAGACCACTGTCTCTACTAAAAAGAATGAAGCCTATTCACAAAATCTACAAAACTAACAATTGATCAAAACTCTCCCGCGCTTTGCCAAACTTCAAAGCGATTCCAGCGCTAAACTTAAATTTGTCCGACACAAATATAATTCTATCTCTATAGAATTAATCTCCGAAAACACTGGCGAAAAGCAATTTTAACACTTGTTAATTAACACACTGGAAGCGACGCTGGAATAAACACTGCAATCATGAGAATCACTGAAATAATTATGCAAACCAAGCGCCGCTTATATAAATCACGTCACGTGACGGTAGTTCTTAGTAGAGTGCACTCGAATGCGCAAGAATCACAACGTTTGTTCTATCACATCGTAGAACAAAATTTACACTCGGTCATCGGATGCGTCTACAGAGAAACAACCAATCGGAGAATCGGAACGAAAGCTTATTACGTCATTAGCTGTCTGGCTTAAGAGAAACATTCAAAACAATCATAAAACAGCTTGCAAATAAGTTAAGTAACGTAAGGGGGAGTGTTCCTGACGCACGTGGAGTCTGCGACAGCCACAGAAACTAAATTGTAGGAAAATAGTTGTACTGAACAAAAGAAACAGCCAATTAGTCCAGTCTGACTACTTGAATTAATTTCTAATATAACCAGTCCAATTTCTTCAATTATTTCTATTAATTTTTTCCAATCCAACTCTAAATACAAGAACCAACTGTTAAATTATTTTTCTTTTAGTCAAAACTGAACCAATAAATTTCTAAGGTTGCTTGTTCGAAAAGAACGCATTGAAAAGATCGTTACAATGAAAAAAGGCGATGAACTTAGAATTAAACGTGGTTAGCGTGAGTCATCTATTATGTCACATGCGCCAATGACTCAATGTTTTACAAGCTATTAAGTATCGGAAAATGAAGTTTACTAAGTTAATCGTTCGGACTAGGGAGCTTTACCGATCTATGCAATTATTATTTGGCCATGAAAATATTACATTTTATAATAAAAATTA
This sequence comes from Diplosoma virens, assembly GCA_963680785.1. Lineage (NCBI taxonomy): Eukaryota > Metazoa > Chordata > Ascidiacea > Aplousobranchia > Didemnidae > Diplosoma > Diplosoma virens. Next base: position 1,647,252 of record OY796881.1, on the reverse strand, counting down.
AAATCCTTTTAAGACAGAAAATAAACTATAGTTTGTGAAATCAAAATTATCGCGAATGAAGCATGACAAGGACTAAATAGTGGCCTCCTTAAACCGAGGATATTTTTTTAGAAATGAAATTGTCTTAAACACTAAAATTAAGTGGCCCCTCCTGCATCGATAACCTTTTTTCTAGAGATTACTTTGTTTCAAAACACTAAAACGTGGCCTCCTATTTTTCTTGCACCGGGCCCCTTTTTCTAAGATTATCACTAACTATGACGGTTGGTGGGAGTATTTTTTGTTTTATTTACTTTTTTGCTTCAGCACTAAGAGAAGCAAAAGTTGTTACAACAAACAAAGAATACTCCAACAGACGTTCAAAGTGTAAATGAGCACTAATTACCTATCACCAGTGGCGTGCGGTGACTTCTGAGATTGGTCATGCAACTGGCATGCCAAAAACTGGTCATGCAATTAAGTGTTTTCTAGGTTGTTATAGGGTAAAACATGCAACATTTTCTAGGTAGCAGAAAGAATTCTGTGTGAGATTCTAAAACATAGACCGATTATTTGTGCCTAAACCATAGTGTTCTCCAAAAAAAAAAAAAAAAAAAAGTTCATCGCCTAAAATCATTAGCAAATTTTATGCTTTTCGTTTGTGTTCCATGAAAAAAAAAGGGTCATTGCCCCAAAGCATTACCGGAGTTTGCAATTTTTGTTTTAATTTTGTAGCGATCTTAAAAAAAAAAAAGGTCATCACCTCAAATCACTCTCCTAAATTTTACTTCACGTACTATAAAACCAAGGTACTGTTCTCTGACAAAAAAAAAAAAAAACAGGTTTTCGTCTCGAATTGGCCTCAAATTTCTCTAATTTCATCCCAAACCCGTATCGTTTCTCATTAAATTAAAAAATCTATACCTCATCGCGCCAAACTCCGTCATGCAATCCCTAAAAATTTGGTCATATAACGCATGACTTGCATGCCCTGACCGCACGCCAATGACCGGAATCTTATTTTAAATGATTTAAAACCTTGATTAAAAAGGTTACTGCACTTCACGGCCGCTTAAAAGCTACCAGGTTGACATAATTATCTCAAAGAGATAAGTCCAAATTTATTACCAAAAAAAAAAAAAAAAACTAAAAACAAAAAAAAGAGTCATTACCGAAAGGAAGCCTTAAAATTTTTTCTGGATGTACAATATTTGTATTTTATTGAAAAGTTTTTCGGTGCCCATAATTTTCTCTTACGGTTTCATTTAAGACTTTAGTTTTAAAGGTTTGAAGCCTTGCTCAGGAGTGTTCAATTGTTCAGTTTTCTATTTAAAAAATGGGAACATAAAACAATTTTTTTTTTACAAGGACAAACACAAAACGTCTATTTTATGAAATTTTATGGAGTTTTATTTTGGAAGATTTTATAAATTAAAGGTCTGTGGCTGTCACAGTCATTTCTAACCAAAGAAAAAGGTTTTTCAAAAAAACTTGTTAAAAGTCAGGTCAGAACAAACTATCTCAAATTTCAGGTCAAAATGATTGGCTTAAAAAAGGTGTTTTAACCTTAGAAAAGTAAAAAAATGTAAAACCATATTTTCAATCCTGACTCGCGCCAGGATAGAGTCGCAGGCTCGTTGTCCCCGTTTGATAAAATTGTTTAAACATGATGGCTATCAATTCTGAATGCCTAAAGTGGTATAGATATGGCAATTTTGCTTGAAATCTAAACAAGAAAAAATTTAGGTCTGTTCAAGAAGTCACCGTATGCGATTTTTTTTAAGTGAAATTAACCGGAATGCTCCCACAGCACCAGAATGAATGATTATGCAACATTCTCTTTATATGGCTCGGATGTGTATATTTCTGTTGTGTCCTTGGGAAAGACACTTTACGGCACTTTCCCCTACTTGGTGGTCTTGACAAGCAGTACTAAATTGCAGTAATATCTCTACTAACTTACTAGCGGACAGCAATATCTTGGCATCTCCGGAAGCAGGTCGGGGTAATTGCTTACCCTATGTATAGCGCCTCCGTCGCTTTCCTGCGAGTCAGGAGGATAAATATAGAGAATAAAAAAAAAAAAAAAAAAAAAAAAAATTTTGTGATAAAGTACCGTATCTTTATTACTTTTTGCGTTTTGATATAATAATAATAATACATTTCTTGTATTCTGCTTAACATTAACAGCAATTATGCAAGCTAGGGCAGTAATTAACTGTTTGCTCAAATGGATTAAAATTTAAGCAGCAATTTATACATGTACAAAAAAATAAGTAACAAATAGGTAATAGTAAAACAAAAAATGACACAAATAATCTGGGTCAATAGAACAAAATTAAACTGGTTGTAAGGAAATACAGTTTGTAAGAAGTAAAAAGTTCAACAGACAGATTCATTGCTTACAATATATGCTTCTCTGAAATAACATGTTTTAAAATTTTTTTTGAACACAGTATAAGCAGAAATACTATGAATTTCATATGGCAATGAATTCCAAGTTTGGGTTAATTTACTAAGATTATTATTTAGCTGATTATGTACAGAGTTTTTGTAGACTAACATCAACATACGGTATCTCTTCCACTACCAATTCTAAGGTTTTGAGTAGTTGTAGGTTGATATAAGTTGAAAGAATTAGAAAGATATATAGGAGCTGTATTATTGACAACTTTATAGCCTATAATGGAAAGTTTAAAAAGTATGCGATAATTAATTGGTAAAAAATGCAATTTGATTAAGTAAGGTGTTACATATTCACTCCAGATTAAGTTATAAATAAAATGTATAGAGTTATGAAGAATTTTCTGTAGTGGTTTTAACTCGTTTTTGGTCGTGTTGGCAAGAATAGCATATACATATAGATATATATATAGCATTTAGATATACACTTTTATTTTTAATTATTTTTTTTTAAAAACAAATTAATTTAATTGTTTTCTTTTTTCTCTCTTTTTCTTTTTTAAAAAAATAATTAATGTACAGTAGCTACTTCATTTTAAAGGTACAGTGACCATGCACAATTGACATTGTGCATGTAATAACATACATCGTTTAGCTGCTGTTTCTTATTTTGCAATCACTTTTTCAATAAAAACTTTAAAACGTAATATCTTGATTGCAAATAAAATTGAATTGAATTGAATTGAAAAGAAACCAAGAGAAAAAAATCTCATCAAGAAGTGATAGTAACGACAGAAAGGTGCTAGGGGCTACTGGTGCTAGGGCCAATAAAAATATAAATTTTTTTAAATTATTTAATATGTGTGTGAATGTGTGTTTTTTTGCCTGGTTAACATAATGTATTGTAAATTACTGTTAAACTTATTGTCAAATTTAATAGTTTTCAAAAGTGTAATATGTATTACTGTCAGCAAAGATAACATAGTTCAATATTAATTCCATATATGAAAATATAACTAAGGCATAAATGATTCTTGTAACTGTATTTTGAATACATTTTATTAATTTGTTTAAGATTTAGTATTGATTTACTTCTATTTATTTTTTGTTTAATCTCCTGACTTGCAAAAAAACGACAAAGCACTTATACACAGAGTAAGCAATTACCTCAACCTATTTTTGAAAATGGGAAGATATTGATGTTTGCTTATAGTTTAATAGAGATATGACTTAAATTTAAAACTGTTTGCCAAGACCACCAAGCAGGAAAAAGTGCCACTTTCCCAAGGGCACAACAGAATGGCAAGGAGTAGGTTTTCTAACCAAGACCATGTTGATTACTACCACAACATTCTAAGCACTGGACCACATTGCCAACTTTTATATATTCTGTAGTTTTATTAATTTTATTTAGTTCTATAACATCTAAATTTTAGCCCAGCTTGTTTTTCATCCATTTCTCTTATAACAGTCCAATACATAATTGCTTCACTAGATTTATATTTTTAAATAACATACGTATATCTTACCAAATTCTTCACTTGATGCTGTTGAAAATCAATCAAATAACAAGAATCTAGAATTTGGAATTTAGTTTCTCCTAAATTATATCAAAAGTTTAGTTAGGGTCATTTCATTATAATTTATCCAGGCCATGCAACCATAGGATTTACGATTATTATTGTTATAATACTCATTTGTATATGGGTCATTCCATTATATTTCAGCAAATTTTAAGATATCCAAACACCATGACCTCTTGGATTTTTATATGGATGATATTTTATATGGACCTCTTAGATCTCTGGATTATAATACTCATTTGTATATATATACCGTATACTGGATGTTTGGAATAAACTTCCTCAAGATATTGTATCTGCTCCAAGCCTATCTAGTTTTAAAATCCGTGTTAAAAAATTTGACCTCCACAGTATTACTTCACTTGTCTACTGAGTATTACACTTTGTTTGTTGAATCTTGCTTTGAACTGTTTCTTTTTTTTCCTCACCTATTAGTGTGCTGGTGTGTGTACCTAGCACCATGGTGTTGTATTTTCAAATAAATAAATAAATATGTGATTCTCTAAAGAATTCCAAGCAAAATAACACCAACTTTATGAAAATTAATCACCTAGTTTTTATTTTAGAGCAATTTTATGTTATCACCACTAGGTAGAGTTTGTATTAGCAAGCAACACTAAAATGGTTATATCTCATAAACTGCTGATCAAATTTAAAAAAAAACAGGTTTTACTCCCATGTTTTTGAGGATGAGGTTTTCTGATAAAATAACTAACATAAGGTTAAAACCATTATTTTTGTGCTATAAGCAGTTTTGGGTACCCTAGCAAATACCCCAATTTCCCAATGTGGGCAAGCAATTTTGCTCCCAATTATAAGTTACAAGAAACAAGCAAAAAACCCTCTACCCCAAAGCAATACTGACATTGCTAACATTTCAAAACTTAATATGTGATTTACTAATAAAGATGTGTTAAGTATCAAGGTTTAGTGTATGTAATTTTGCTAGAGTGTTGATTTTTTGGCTCTGAGCTGTGCTAGTTTTGTATGCATATAATGTCGTAATGATTGTTATGTTAAATGAATATCATAGAGTGTGAATTGTTGTTTTTTCTGGAGCTAAGGTATTGTGAGGTGATAGTATTCCAAATGTGCTTGAGGTTTTCTATATATTTTTTGGTGTTAGATCTGGTTATGAGTATGCTTATTGTTATGAAAAATTGTGATTTTCATGTTTTTGCTTGAATGTTAATGTGTATTAGGATCATATAAAAGGTGTGTTTTAGTTTGAGTCACATGAAGTTTTTTATATTGGTGCCCATTGGAAGGACCTTGGTTTTGTTGTGTAGATGTTGAGTATTTACAGGGTGTCAAGAAAGTTCCCGATCCTAAACAAAATTATATAGGGCTAATGACAGAAGGTTAAATCAACAAAAGGTTTATTGTGGTGATAGAACAAAGCTCCATGAACATAAAAAAATCTGGTTTATTCAAAATGACCCCCATCTGTATCAATAACACGTTGGAGCCTCTGTCGGAAATTCTGACAAGCAGCACGAAGGGCATCTTGAGGAATCTTCTCCCATGCTCGTTTCAGGGAAGCTCGAAGATCCTCCAGATTGTTATGGGGTGAAGAACAGGCTTCTTTTTCCAGAATATCCCACACACAGAAATCCATAGGATTGAGATCGGGCGAAGATGGTGGCCACAAATCTTTGGTCCAGAATGAAGGAAAGTGCTCTTCGCACCACTTCTGCGTCTTCTTTGATGTGTGAGAAGGTGCGCCGTCTTGTTGGAAGGTGAAGGACTTATTTTTGAACTTTTCCTTCATCGATGCGAGGGCAGGGGTTAAAATATCATTGACATACGAATCTGTATTCACTTTGACCCCCTCTTTAACAAAAATGAGGGGAGATTTCCAAGATTTGGAGATCGCACCCCATACCATCACAGACAAGGGTTTCTGTCGGCGTGAAACGAATTGAAGATGATCAGGGAGGTCCTTGGGCGACTTTCCGAGAATCCTGTCATTCTGGGTGTTGAACTTTGCCTCCACCGAGAAGAGTTTTTCGTCTGAAAAAACGATTTTGCCTTTCTCCGTGCCTCCCTTCAGACGGTTCAGCAGAATTTTGGCCCTCTCCTTTCTTTTTCGCTTCTGGAGGTCAGTTAGGAGTTGTCTTGTCCTGATTTTGTACGGGGACATTTTGAGATCCTGTTCAACAATTGTTCTGACAGACTCATGGCTGATATTCATGTCTTTAGCCGTTTTCCTCAAGAATCGTTTGGGGTTCCTCCGAATTCTCTCCCTGAGGGCCTTGATCTTTGCTGGAGTGCGAGCGGATCGAGGTCGTCCACTCCTATCCCGATCCTCCATGGTTCCAAGTTCTTGGAAGCGCAAGATTGTATCGCAAACAATCGATTTTGGTGCTTTTAGCAACTTCATAATTTTAGAATTTGAATGTCCTGCACGATGAAGTTGAATGATTGCAGCTCTTTTACTCATTTTATTATTATTTTAGCCAAAAAAATTTGAAAAGTGTATCTGAAACATTGAAAAGGAGGATTAAGTGGAAAAATGACGTATAGAACTTATCATAATTCATTGAAGTTTTTGAATTACATTAAATTTAAAAATCGATCAGGAACTTTCTTGACACCCTGTATATCTGTTCTGAAGCCAGTAAGCGATGTGTGAAGTTATGTTTTGAATGTTTTGCAGTTTCTTGATGTTGGTATTTGATATGATAAAGCTTGATATGGTGTTTGCATATTCTCAAAATGAGATAAATAATAGCTTTCAAATTTCAAAATGATTAGTTTTTTCTATTTGCTCCATTATATAAGAGTGTAATGGTGGTGACATTTTTGTATTGTGAAAATGTTAGTTTTGGGTCTAGAGCAGCGTTTCCCAACGGGGGCGGTACTGCCCCCTGGGGGGCGTTTCAATAATTTGAGGGGGCGATAAAATTTTATGGATGACAAGGGGGGTGGTAAACCACACATGGGCGCTGATACATTGTTAGCCCATACTTAAAAAATCACGCCACGAAAATAAAAACAGTTAGATTTAGAATAGGCCTACTAGTGCTAATCTCCAAATGAGGAGACCAATACAGGTGACAATGTAAAGGAAGTAGTATTTCCAATATTAATTTCAATTGTGTATTTTCATTAACCTCACAACTAGCTGATCAGCTTGAATTATTAGCACCAAATGCGTTGTTTTTCTAGCGCAATCCAAATATTAATACAATTGTTTATGCGCAGATTCAATTGTTACGCTATATGGCATCACAAAAGATTTTGCTTGTTACTTGCCTGTGTATTGCGAAATCGTTTATCACATGATCATAGGAAGTTGTGATTAATTAAGACAAAGCTTTGGTAAAGCGAGTTTACTCTTTTTTAAGGTGTCGGAATTCCCATCTTACACTGAACACTGGTTATGCTTCAATGATTTTATTATGACATATATTTTTCGTAGCTATATAAACGCTTCGCAGTGTTTTATTCTTTCTCTTTTCTCTTCCACACGTGTAATTTTCAAGAGGACAGCAGTGACGTTTCAAGACTGTACCACGTGTGTTAAAAATTCTTATAAATTCTTTTTGCAGTGGATGAAAGTTTATTTAGCTTTTATATTCATTAGATATTGTGTGTTTTATGCCCTGCAGGAAATCGAACATGAACAGCAAAAGAAAGTGTCGTCAATATTCAGAAGAATATTTGCAATTTGGTTTTATTCCTTCTCCATCAAATGTTCAGTTACCAATGTGCTTAGTTTGTGGAAAGTCATTTTCCAATGAAGCGATGAAACCTTTGCGACTTTTAGATCATTTAAAAAGCAAACATGCTGATAAAAAAGATAAGCCAGTGTCATTTTTCCAAGATTTAAAAGACAAATATGGAAAGAGAAATACAATAACAAGCATGATGACAAAATGTTCAGAGCAAGCTGGTCGAGGACTTTTGGCTTCTTACAAGATCTCCTATTTGATTGCCAAATGTGGAAAGCCCCATACCATTGCAGAAAATCTTATCATCCCCGCTGTCAAAGAAATAATGAGCACTATGTTTGCGAATCCTGTTGACATAATTTCCAATATTCCTCTGAGCAACAATTCAGTTTCCAGAAGAATTAACGACATGGCAGATGAACTTACAGGTGCCCTGGTTGCTGAATTAAAATCCACAAAGTTTGCTTTGCGGATAGACGAATCCACGCTTCGAGATAGTGAGGCACTACTACTTGGATATGTCCGTTTTCTAAGTAAGAACGATGAAATAAGAGAAGAGTTATTGTTCAGCGAGTCCTTGACTGCAGACACGAAAGCCTCCACTATTTTCAAAACAGTTGAAAAAGTGTTTAAGGACAAACAAATTCCGATGTCAAATGTGATTGCTTGTGCAACTGACGGTGCACCAGCAATGATTGGTCGCCATCGTGGATTTATACAGCATATGAAAACCGCATCACCTGGAATATTAGCCATTCATTGCATAATTCATCGCCAGCATTTGGTAGCTAAACACCTTAGTGCTGAGTTACACGAGTCCTTACAGGTGTTCATAAAAGCTGTGAACAAAATTAAAACTTCTCCTTCAAACGATCGTTTGTTCCGTAAACTATGTCAAGAAAAAGATGAAGAATTTCAGCGTCTGCTTCTACATACCGAAGTTAGATGGCTGTCAAAAGGAAATTGCTTAAGGCGATTGCATGACCTGTTTGACACTGTTGTTAAATTTCTGCAGGAAGTTGATGCTAATCTAAGTAAAGAATTGAGTAACAGGCGCGTTGATTTGGCCTATCTGTCTGATATATTTGACAAATTAAATGAGTTAAACCTGAAGTTGCAGGGAAAGCAAGTAAACCTTATCAAAGCGAAAAGTGTTGTCATGGGCTTCATCAACAAGTTGACTCTTTTTAAACAAAACATGGGCCGACGTGAACTGTGTCACTTTCCTAAATTGCAGGAAATGCTGGAGAAGAATGAATTGAAGGATGAGAACGTGCGGATATATTGTTCGCACCTTGGATGCATGACAGAAGAAATGACTACTCGCTTTAAGGATCTCTCTAATCTCGTGATTCCGGATTGGATTATAAACTCGTTTTTGGCGGACTCACAGCAGGTGCAACAAACTTTGCAAACAGACTTAATAGACCTTCAAAACGACTGTGAAGCTGAAGTATTGTTTAGAAAAAAAGACTTTGAGTCATTTTGGATTGCACAGCGATCAACCTATCCTCGTCTTTGGGAATTTCTCAAAGTATTTATCCTGGCTTTCCCTACTACGAGGGTCAGTCAAAAAATAATGAGCCCAAGTCTCTCCTGGCCATATTTGTTGCAATAAAATCAAAAGTCATACATCAAAAGAAAGCACAGGGATAGGAGATCTCAGTTCTACTTTTCAATGTAATCTCCGCACTTTTCAATTCCAACTGTCCATCGATGAACAAGGGACACTATGCCAGCCTTGTAAAAGTCAGCAGGCTGCATTTTTAACCAGTTTCTTACAGCGTGCTTGACTTCTTGATCACTAGTGAAGTGCTGCCCCCTAACTCCTTCTTTCAATGGTCCAAAAAGATGATAGTCAGATGGTGCCAGGTCGGGTGAGTATGGGGGATGGGTTACCGTCGTCCATCCAAAAGAAGCAATCACTTCACGAGTTTTGAGACTGGTATGGGGCTTGGCGTTATCGTGTTGCAGCAAGACCTTAGACATGTCCAGGTGAGGTCGTACTCTTCTCAGTTTCGCTTTCAGTTTGCGTAAAGTGTCAATGTAAGCATCTGAGTTGATGGTAGTACCTTTAGGCATAAAATCTACCAATATCACTCCTTCAATATCCAAAACACAGTCGCCATAATTTTTCCAGCTGAACGTTGACTTTTGAATTTCTTGGCTCTTGGGGACGTGGGGTGACGCCATTCCATGGATGATCTTTTCGACAGAGGTTCATAGTGATGAACCCAGGTTTCATCTCCTGTCACTATACGGCTGAGAAAAGTTTTGTCACTTCTGTGACACTCAATAAGCTCCGAACAAGCTTCAAAACGGGCTTGCTTGTGAAAATCCAAAAGTTGCCTCGGAACCCATCTGGCGCAAACCTTTGCAAAGCCTAGCTCATTAACAATATTCACAGCACTTCCATGGCTAACTCCAACACGTTCAGCAATGTCATCAATAGTGATTCTGCGATCATCTCTAATCAATTTCTCAAACTTATCATTGTTTCCAGGATTGACTGCAGAAGATGGTCTTCCACTTCTTGGTCTGTCCTGGAGGCTACTCAAACTTGGATCATCTTCTTCGTGTTTAATCCTGGATACCCACTTTTTCACAGTGCTGTAGGCTAATGAAGCATCTCCATAAACATTTACCAATCTTTCGAAAATTTGTTTTGGTGGCTCCCCTTCCGAAACAAGAAATTCAATCACAGCTCTCTGCTTCTGACGGACATCCAGTGATGACGTCATTTCCAAAACACAATACCAAAAGTGGACACGTTGAAACAATTTTTTTTTACAATTTATCTTTAAAGCAGTAAATTTACTAAACACCCTTAAAATTTCTAGAAAAAATATAAAGGTTAAAGCGGTTAAAGTTAACAGGGCTCATTACTTTTTGACTGACCCTCGTACATATTTAGTGGAAAAAGGGTTCAGTGCAGTTGTAAACCTCTTACAAAAAAACAGGAATCGTTTACAAATAGCAACAAAGGGTGACCTGAAACTTTTTTTATCTGACATCAAACCAGATTTTGTTGCCTTAGCATCGCGACATCAGGCACAAGGAAGCCATTAAATTGTGTTTTTTATTTTGTCTGGGTATTGAAATTCATTTTTTTTGGTTCTGGTAAATTTGCTGATTTTTGTACAATACGAGCAAAATTTGTTGTTGCTATAATATTTTATGTTAGTTTTCTTAGGGGGCATTGGCAGTTTATTTTAAGTCAATTTCTATACTTAGGGGGCGCTGGGACAAAAAAGGTTGGGAAACGCTGGTCTAGAGTAATTCCAAGAATTTTTGGGTGTTTTATTTCAGTTATTGTTAAATTTAGATGATGAAGTTATGCCATATTCTGCTGGGTCTGATGTAAAAAGTGTGATGGTAATTTTGCTGTGTTTATATGAAGATTAATAGTGTTGGCCAATTCATAGATTTTGTGAAGGTATGCTTGAATTTACTTACAGTCTATCAAAGCAATACTACATGCTAAATTCCTCAACCTTATTAGGCACACTTAGCCGAAAAGCATATACCAGTTGAAAACCACTGCTTTAAAGGGTTAACTGGGGACACAGTAATACATTGATAGGATTTTAAAATGTGAGCAAAAAGACAGAAGCTAAATCTTTAGTCCATCAGAATGATTTCTGTTGTGCCCTTAACTCTTTCGTGACAGGAGGGACAAAATGGGCTCATTTCACGTGACTCAAAGTGAGCAAAAAAAGAAACACGGCAATTTTTTTTGGCTAAACTTCCTGAAAAACCCTCTGTTACATCCCTTTATATACGGCAGTGCTTTGATGCAAAGTCAGAATTTCTAATCAGCAAAAAAAACATCTGAAAGCTCTGTTATGAACCGTATAGAAATAAGTTGTTCAATTTAATAAATTATAATTTACTAATCAGGTCATAATTATAAAAAAAACTTTTTTTATATGAGACTAAGATTAATAAAGCTTTATGAAGTAAAGAATATTTACAAACACTATCAATCAAGTAAATTTTAGAAATAATATATTTTTTGAAAACTGGTTTTTGGTTCTATATGTTATTTCAAAAATAGATTTTTGAACACCAAATGTTTCATCGAAATTGCAGGTCCCTCTTTTTTCTAAATTATAAATTATATGCTTCAATAGCTCAGAATCTGACTGCAATATCTTGGAGTCTCTGGAAGCAGGTCATAATACTTGCTTGACAGCTGCTCTATTTATAGCGTTTGCAAAGCTTTTTCATGTGCTAGGAGAAATATTGAAATTAAAAATAAAAAATTATAAAGGATTTGTGTGCTATTTCCATAGTGACCTTCTGCGTGTAAAAATGGTTTATTGCTTATCACAAAGAACATTTCAGTATTTGCATTAAAAAATTCATTTATAAATTTTTTTTTGCTAAAGTTGCAAATTGTATATCAGCCAATTGAAAATATTTTGCTAAAACATATTACCGGTGTAGTTTTATGCTTCAGCAAAAATACATCAGTCAATCAAAATTTGTTACATAAGGAATTTATTGAGTTACAAGAACCTACCTTACTTTGCTGAACAAGCTAATATAAGCTATGAGCTTGCCATTTTTTCTTTATAAATTGTCTTGAAAAAAAGCAGAAACTTTTTTTCTAGATCAAAGGCAAAGCCATGCAAAGATTCAAACAATGGCATGCAATCACACACACTATGATCAAGTTCAAAATTTGGTTATTCTTATTAGTAATGTACCGTTCATCATATTCTTTTGGGAATATAATCGAATATAGCATGCTTGCTTTGCAAAATATTTAGATAATATTTTTTTTCGCCAGACAGAGTAGAACTCTAGCGACATGTAACAACTTGAAAATTTGAATTATCTTGTCACTAGTCATATTATTATTAGGGAAAAAGATTTTTTGAAAGGAAAAGTGGGGTCTCTTGTTTTGTTTATTGCAGACTTGTTTTAAACAAATTTTTAAACATTTTATATCATTGTACTCAGGAAAAAATGATCTTTTTAATGATATATATAATTTAAACAATTTTTTTTTATAATCAATGGGGAAATTATAATTAAATATTGCTTGATTCTTGAAAAACTCCTCAAATAGGGCAGCTAGTGGACAAAAGCCCTGTCGCAAGAGTTAAAAGAAGCAATATGATAAATTCTTACTTTATGCTGCTTACTTTCACTGATGACTCCACTTGAAACAAAACACAGCACAGCAACCAATGTAACCATAATCATACAAGAAAAGCATTTAATACAAAGACTTAATGTTGTGATCATTGTTAGGGATGTGCCAAAGCCAGAATTTTGCCAAAGCTAAAGCTTCAACATTTGTTTAAAATATTTATATAATACAGTATACACTTTAGAAATATAATTAATTAGCTACTGACTAATTATAAAACAACATTATTTACATTTTACAACACATTTTTGAGCACTCAAACACACAAGAAGTTTTTAAATTCACTGTAACAATAGCATGTGATTTTTTAATAAGCTGTGTATTTGATATATTAAATAAACTATATCAGCTATCAGGTGTAAGGATCTTACAACAATGGAAAATTAGTTGTTGAGGCCAAAGCTTTGGGAAAAATTACCTTTGACTTCAGCAAAAAGTCGAAACTTCAGTAAAAGTGCCAGAAATTCAGCAAGCTGAAGCCAAATCTTGAGCACATCTCTAATCAATGTAAAACAAAAGCAACAAAATCGTACACACTCATAAGCAATTAAACATGTTGCTATTCTAATGACAAATATTTATAAACACTTTTTACTTATTACTAAAACGTTAACTTTTAAAATTGCACTTAATAAAATTGCAAATGGTGTGTTCAATTAGATATAGCAGCAGAATAGTTGTGCTTTACATCTTCTACAGAGTGTCAAGAAAGTTCCTGATCCTAAACAAAATTATATAGGGCTAATGACAGAAGGTTAAATCAACAAAAGGTTTATTGTGGTGATAGAACAAAGCTCCATGAACATAAAAAAATCTGGTTTATTCAAAATGACCCCCATCTGTATCAATAACACGTTGGAGCCTCTGTCGGAAATTCTGACAAGCAGCACGAAGGGCATCTTGAGGAATTTTCTCCCATGCTCGTTTCAGGGAAGCTCGAAGATCCTCCAGATTGTTATGGGGTGAAGAACAGGCTTCTTTTTCCAGAATACCCCACACACAGAAATCCATAGGATTGAGATCGGGCGAAGATGGTGGCCACAAATCTTTGGTCCAGAATGAAGGAAAGTGCTCTTCGCACCACTTCTGCGTCTTCTTTGATGTGTGAGAAGGTGCGCCGTCTTGTTGGAAGGTGAAGGACTTATTTTTGAACTTTTCCTTCATCGATGCGAGGGCAGGGGTTAAAATATCATTGACATACGAATCTGTATTCACTTTGACCCCCTCTTTAACAAAAATGAGGGGTATTTCCAAGATTTGGAGATCGCACCCCATACCATCACAGACAAGGGTTTCTGTCGGCGTGAAACGAATCGAAGATGATCAGGGAGGTCCTTGGGCGACTTTCCGAGAATCCTGTCATTCTGGGTGTTGAACTTCGCCTCCACCGAGAAGAGTTTTTCGTCTGAAAAAACGATTTTGCCTTTCTCCGTGCCTCCCTTCAGACGGTTCAGCAGAATTTTGGCCCTCTCCTTTCTTTTTCACTTCTGGAGGTCAGTTAGGAGTTGTCTTGTCCTGATTTTGTACGGGGACATTTTGAGATCCTGTTCAACAATTGTTCTGACAGACTCATGGCTGATATTCATGTCTTTAGCCGTTTTCCTCAAGGATCGTTTGGGGTTCCTCCGAATTCTCTCCCTGAGGGCCTTGATCTTCGCTGGAGTGCGAGCGGATCGAGGTCGTCCACTCCTATCCCGATCCTCCATGGTTCCAAGTTCTTGGAAGCGCAAGATTGTATCGCGAACAGTCGATTTTGGTGCTTTTAGCAACTTTATAATTTTAGAATTTGAATGTCCCGCACGATGAAGTTGAATGATTGCAGCTCTTTTACTCATTTTATTATTATTTTAGCCAAAAAAATTTGAAAAGTGTATCTGAAACATTGAAAAGGAGGATTAAGTGGAAAAATGACGTACAGAACTTATCATAATTCATTGAAGTTTTTGAATTACATTAAATTTAAAAATCGATCGGGAACTTTCTTGACACCCTGTATATTCTTTACTGAAAAAAAGTATGTTTGACTAGTAGCTGTTGCAGGACTGTCTAAAATCTTCAAAATAGAAGAAAAATTGACATAGCATTTGTCTTCTCATTGAGGCCAAATAAATGTTTTAGATGGTCCAAATAGGTGCACGAAATTAACCAAAATGTCATTGTTACATTTGTCAACTTCTTCAACTAGACCTACCCACCATTTTTGCATCACAAATACATGCAACATATGACATGATTTTAATGTCATTTATGGCTACATTTGACTAATGTTTTAAAAAAATTATGAGTTCTTGAAAACTGGCAATCACTTGACACTCGTTTGTAGCTAATGGAGCCAACAGCATTTGATGAGAAAAAATGAAAACTTCTTGTGCTAGGAACAGTGCTTTCTGAAATCTTTTTTGAAGATTATCTCTAACTAACCCTACTTCATGTGCTTCTGCATAAAAAACTTAATTCCAAGTATATTTTCATTGCAGTAAAAGAAAGCATCTTTAGTATTAAAATTTGATTGTTACGCAGTCAACTTAAACTTTCATTGGCAAGTTTTCTTTCACCACACTACCAATACCATCGCAAGGAGACTTGCCATGACTTGGTGCAAAAAAAGACCAAGTGGCATCAAGATTAAAGTCAGATTTATGATAAGAAAGATTTAAAAAATTTTTATAATTTTTATACTGAGCTGCACATCCATCTAAAAAATATTCAACCTTAATTACCTGTGGATAAGTAACTTGAAGATAGTTGCATAATATTGATTGCAAGTAATACACAAAATCATGCATCATGTTCAAGGTCATCAGAAATGAAGCACAAAGAAAGAGGTTGTATTGTACCATTGCAAAGAATGTAAATGTAAATTGGATGTAATGTGCAGGACTCCTTTGACCAGTGACAACTTTGAATTTCATCATAAATTATAAAGTGGTAATTTTCAGCAAAATCAGCCAGTATCAAACATTCATTTGATTTCAAAGTCTCTTTGGTGCTTAAAATAGGTTGTTTGGGCTTTTTCTATACACAAGTGTGCTGTGAAAAGATCCAGTTTTTCAGCCAATAGTTGCACAAACTCGATTAAAGGTAAAGAAAGTGATATTATTTGTGTTTGATCAGTGGATTGCCAATGTTGGAATTGAATGGGTTCACTTGCATCCAAATTTGAAAATATTTCATCCAATTTTTCATGTAAATTAACAATTCCTGGACAGTTTGGGCATCTGTGAACCATGCAAATCTTGTTCTGAATATTCCACACAAGATGTGGAATAAAACCTTTGTACTTTTTATTGATGGCACCACAAAGCAAAACAACATTTTGATGAATGGCACACACACATACTGTGTGGGTACCTGATCTTCCTGGTTGAATGCACCAGTTTGGTTTCAAACTGTAGAAGGATGTTAATTTAATTTTTACCTCTGGGTATTTGGTCACAAAACAATTAAAGAGTTCCTTAATAGAACATAACATCAAGTGCTTAAACATAGACTTAGTTCCCCAAACTCACTTTATCTTTGGCACCTGGCATTATTCGTGAAGTTTCATCATCTTTATATGCTTCTTTTGCCAATTGTTTCACTTCATCAGTAATGCCACTTCTTTGCTTTCGATTGGGTTTCCCCAAAATGCCAAAATTTTTTTTTGCCTTTCTTTTAGCCTTTCTTCTGAACAGTTATTTCTTCCAAAAAAATTTACAATTCTATTCTTGCTTCAACTTTCTGGCATAAGAGCAAGAATTTGAATTTTTTCATCATATGCTGTGTGATTGTCATTAAATTTAAATTTAAATGCATTCAACATTGAATTATACTCTTCAGAATTTTGTCTCAACTTTTTTGAACTGACAACTTCTGCATCATTTGTGTCATCATCCAGAAAACTTTGGTCAAGATTTATGGCAATGCTCAAGTCTACTATCAACTTTTTTTTAATTGTTTCAACTTTTCTTTTGCAAGTGTTTTCTTTTTTTATGGTTGTCTAATCCATGCAGTTTCAATGGAGAGCTTCCCATTACATTTAAAACACTACTGACATTAGATTTGCTGTTAGATTGACATTCAAATGTATTTGTGTCATAGAAAATTAATTCATTTTCACTTTCTGAACTACCACTGGTGCTATCTGCAATTGTGTTTTTGGAAAGCTTAAGACATTTTGGACAGAATTTCAAACCTGGTACTATTTCAGGAAATTTGTTTTCCAGATTCTTGGCAGTTTGCAAATCAATCACTAAAGTACCATTTGCTTTATAAAGTCCAGTATAAATTTCAAATAAATTGCAACAAGACATTTGCTTGCGTGTAAATTTAGCAAGAAAAGCCATTTTATGCTTATAGCAAACAGTTAAATTGGTATCTTGAGAAACATTCATTCTTTGCATATTTGATTGCCAAAGTAAACATTCTTTTGTGTTGTGTCGTTTTGTTGTTGAATCGTTGTGTCATGTTACCTTTTCATGCTTCATAGTATATACTTAATAATGTTACTAAGCATGAATAAAAATATCATCATCATCATCATTTTTCTTCATAAGTCAAATTTTGTATCAAATCTAAGCCAACTTTTCTGGTGAATGATGTTTTGTGACAGCTGTTGCTGTCTTTGCAGAAAATACCAATAGAGCATGCATCAAGTGCCATTTAAACATTTTCAATTAATTACGATTTTTTATGTCTAATTTACCTATCTGAAAAAAATAATTCACATATGAATTTACTACACAGCTTTTTAAAGGAAAAAATAGCTTTTCGCATGAAACTTTGAAGTGTGAAATTACCTTGTGGGCTAAATATGTTAGCAAATTAAAAACTATCATTTTTGGGTTAAATTTTTCTTTGTTATACTTGATAACTCATCAAAAGAGGCAAAATTGCTTGCCCACATGGTAAAATTGGGTTATCAGTTTAGGTGCCCAAATTTGTTAAAAGCACAAAAAGTAATGTCTTCAACTTAATTTAAGTTATTTTAATGAAAAGTTTACCCTCAAAAACATGGGGGTAGAGCACATCTTTTTTTGAATTGGATAAGCACTTTGAGATATAATCATTTTAGTGTTGCTCAAAACTCCATCTAGTGGTAAAAAAACAAAAATGGTCATAAAACAAAAACTGTTAAACTTATTTTTGTAAAACTAGTGTTAATCTTCTTAGAATTTTGTAGAGAATCACATATTTAAAAATGAGCAAAATCTGAAATCCTATGGTTCAAAAATTTAAAAAATCTGAATGAATTATAATGAAATGACCCTTACAGGCTTACACTTTTAATCAATCTATTAAATTATACCCATAATCTAGTTAGAATTTTGGGATCTCTTCAAGAAGTCACCATAAGTGATTTTTTTTGGTGAGACTAACCAAGAATCTCCCTTACAGCATCAAAATCAAATAAAAAAGTAACAAGAAAAAAATTATTTCAGGAAGCCATAGCAACCACAAAGAGATCCAGATTAATTTCTCGAACAAAAGTTGTTAAAGGTGACTTTTCGAAGAGACCCAACTTTTGACCCTCTTTTAAACATAAATTTTTAAGCAGTTTTTGGGTAGCTGCTTTACTTAAATACTTTAATCAGTTTCTTCACAGTCTTCTTTTGAAATTGCATCATGTTTTGTTGTTTTATTATTTTTATTCATAGATTATTATTAGTGATTCATCATAAATAAAAAAATAAAAATAAAAATAAAAAATTTTAACAAAAATAAACAAAAGAAAAAACCATAAACGTTTTCGGCTTGCCTCAGCCCTCTTCAGATAAATAAATGATTTAAGAAAAAACAAAAACTATGTACTGTAATTTAAAAAGACGAAGTCAATGATTTGAGTGACGTAATTATTTGTCACATCTTTTTTACAATACATTTATGCTGCTATATTTTGTTGTTTTATGGATTAAGAAAACATTTTATTCTCATCCTAAATTGTATTATTAGTGATGGGACAATCAGGGCTGGGGAGTAGAAGTAAGGAGTAAGAGGAGTGAAAGCTTTTCTAAAGAGTAGGAGTAATGTCACAAACTTTGTTCGGGAATCCCAAAGGACCAGTTGAGCTAGGTAACCCGAATAACTGCGCTGAAACAAAGCTGTGTCTAAATTTTATTTTATTCCGGCTCAAGAAGTAGTTTTGCTATGAGCCTAACAGTTTATACAGTTGGTTAACGAAAGCTCGGATTGATTTCGTTGAAGATTCTTTCTCACAACAAACAGAGACCCTTGTCTCTAATAAAAACAGATGCATTACAAAAATATCACGTCCGCTGAAACTTCTATTCCACGCTTTGCCAAACTGCAAAGCGAAATCAACACTATAACTTGATTCAATCAACACAAATAATTCTACCTCTGTAGAATACAACTGCCAACCACTGGCACAAAATAAATTCAACAATTGTCCACCGACACAAAATCTAACGGTCCACCTCCTGTGGCCAAACAAAATCACCTTCGCTCGAGCCACCACTCGAGTCGCTTCAAATTACCTCACAACGATAATAATAATTTCTCGCTACGCATCGGTTTTATATAGAAAACAAAATCACGTGACGTAAACTTTCTCGTAAATTCGAGATTCAGCCAGAAACTCCTGGAGAAATCGTTATGCTTGAATCAAGTGGCATATACGCGAACCTTCCAGTACAATGATGTTAGTCAAAAACATATTACGTCAATACAAAGAGAAAAAAGAGAAAAAGATACAATCGAGCAATGTATCGAGCAATATAACAAATTGGACGTATATCGCAAACAGCGCTCAAAGAGCCGCATTTATTCTCTTATAATAAAACTACGAATTGCTTTTAACGGGGATACACTACATCGTTATGATTAAAATTATGAATGAAGTGTGACAAGTAACAAAAAATATTTATTATTCCTTACTCTCTACTGCATTATTGGGTTGCCATACTGTTTGGAATTTTCAGAACATTGTAATTGAAAAACAGAGATTGATTTCAAGTGAAAACCTTTTTCTTTTTTTCTTTTTTTTCTAGAGAGCTCCATAATTTTTTCACAAAAATAAAAAATTTTGAGACTGATTTCAAGTAAAGACTTCTTTATTTTTTAGATAACTCCATGATTTTTTTAACAAAAATGGAAAAATTTGAGACTGATTGTAAGTGGAGAAACTAAAAAAAAAAAAACTTACTCTTGGGTATGAGTAGGATTAGGATTAAAAAAAAACATTTTACTCTGAAGTAGGAATAAGAGTAACCCCAAAATCACCACTACTCCCTCGCCCTAGGGACAATGCCAATTTTTTTGTGATTCCGATGCTGATTCTAACAAAAGTTTTTGATTTCAATTCTTCATTTAAAATGCACTTCATTTTTATTGTAGAGAAACACTTCATTTTTTTTAAAGCATCTTGTTTAATCAGTTGTTATTTTTCAAGTTTTAATAATTTACCTAAAAAAAGCTTATTATTTTCTTCAATAAGCAAATTTTTTGTATATGTAAAATTACTTCATTTTTTATAATTAATTGTTTTAGTTTTGCTTTCAAAATGAATTTTTGAAGTAAAAAATATCAAAAAGTCATTTTAATACATAGTGATTTGTTTGATTTATGATTTTATAGCTTTAATCTCAATATGTATGATTGTAATTTTGGTTGTACTTCTTTACTGAAAGTTATTAATTATTTAGATTACATTGTTTGCTATTGCTTTGTTTAATATATTTTTTTGCTTTATTTTATACTGCTTCAATGACTTTCAATATTTATGTAATGAAGTTTTACTTGTTCTTTTATCATTTTGTAATATAGGGTTTTATATACCAATAAAGTTGCATTTAACTGTTATTGCATTGTTTTATTGAATAACATTTTTAATGTTCTTGCTTTTGTGCTTTTTTTTGCACAGTGGCTATGATTGCATAACATAACAAAATTTCTGTTTGTTATGATGCATAAGTGAGATGAATAATGAATCAAATGTGCTCTATTAAATTAAATCTCTGATTTTTTAAAAAGTATTATTGATAAACTTTTAATGAATGTGTATGATTTTAATTTTTATTGTTAACTCATGACATTGCAGATATATTTTAAAAGTAAATATGTGGCATATACTAAGAAATCGAGCCATTGCTTTGGGTGTAAAAAATGTTCGTTTTTCTAGTGGATTAAGTGAAGAGCAAATTAAAAGCACTCAAAGTAAGTTTCATCAGATAATAACTATATTTTTTTTTGTTTTGTTAATATAAGATTAGCCCCTTATTCAATTTATTTTAATTTTTTCTTGCTATTCAATATTTAATTTTCATTTGTTTCTCTTAAGAAGTTATTTAATCAAAATGTAACTATTTTAAAAAAATTTTTTTATTTTGTTGGTATTTTTATTTTAAAATAAAAATTTTTTACAGTATTATTTAAGTCACAATATCTGAAAAAATATACAAAACTGATTTATTTCCAAATAGCTGAATTATAGCAATTGTACAAATGCATATCAGTTATTATTGAGTATAAATGCGCATTGCTTAATTTATAATAAATAGACAAAAGAAAAAAAAGAAAGTAAAACTAAAAATATGTTAAGGAACAATGCAAAAACCTAAAAACAGTCCAAGAATATCAATATCATAATTCTGTCAAATAATATTAACTGTAATTGTGATATAACTAATATGTATTGCTTTTAGGTTACATAAACTTTCAACTTTATTGCAAAATCAGTTCATTTAAAATTACATTGCAACTTCTTGTTATTTTCTTGTTCCGCATGACAAGAGCAACTAACTCGCTGAAAACCAATGAAATCAGAGCTACTTTAGTAATTGTACAGAGGAATATGCGCATTCATACTTGTTTAAGACTTTAAGCAATGAAAAAGCACACACACGTTAACAATTTGCAATAAACAATGTTTCCACAGAAAAATGGTGATTTTTACTTTTTTTACTTTGAATGATTTAAGTTTAATAATGAATTTAACTAAGTTTTTTGCTAGGAAAAATATAAAAACATGCTTATGGGAAAAAATAAAAGGTTTAAATGAAGAAGCTGACTGTTATTAGGCTTACCTTACTTCCTGTTTTTGCTGGGACAGTCCCATTTTTTAGGTCTTGTCATGGCATCCCACCTGGTTGACCAGAATATCCCGGTTTTACCAATTTTAAGTGAAGACCTTTTTTTTAGAGATCACTATGATTTTGAGACAAAAAGTAGGAAATCTGAGACTGATTTCAAGTGAGGACCTTTTTTTTATAGAGAACACTGACAAATTTTTTTCTTTTAACGAGTGTCCCAGTTTGCCACTTCATAAATATGGTAAGCCTAACTATTATTATATTTAAGAGGCTGACTTTATTATAATGGTAAGTTTTGGTCGACAATATTTAGAATTGAGTAGCCTACACATGGAGGATATGACTATATTTACGTCTTTGCTTGACCTATATCTGGGTACATCCTGGTTTGATATGATTTTCGAACATATAAGTGTTTGGAAATAAACATAATTGTTTATTAAAAAGCATTTGAAAAAAAAAGTTTTTTGGTCATATGACTTTTCCTAAAATAAATACTCAAAGCTAAGGCAACTACTTCTTTTACAACATCAGCAAGCGTTTAGATCGGATTCGAACTAAAAATTTTCTGTGCATTTACCACATTCAAAATAATTATATATATTACTGCAAAACAATTACAAAATATTAATTTAATTGTGAAAACATTTATACAAATTAACTTGCCGTTTATAGTACTTTGTATCTTAATTTCTTTGGAGTTTTTTAAAAATATACGCATTTGTACAAGATGATGCGCAAACATGCAAAATACACATATCATGTAATTTTTTTGGATGCATATAACTTGGAAATGTGAAAACAATTCAAGTTAATTTTTTATATGAGAAACTCTTAGTAATATATAGATCAACAAAGTTTTGTAAAAAAAATATTAATTCTATGTTTATTATGTTTTATTTATAACTCTTTACAAAGTTTCCTGTGCATTCGTACAATGACTATATATATGTTAAAAACAACAAGATTTGTGTTCTGATAAAATTTCTGAAAAATATCAGATTATTTTTAATTTTTGAATAGCCCAGATGAACTTAACATATATTCATTTCTCACTTATCATTATCATCATCACTGTTTATCTTGACTTCCAAGACAGCTTTTGAAGCTTTATACTCTACTTAAGGCAACTGCCAAGTGATTATTTTAGCATTTCAAACGTGAAGCAGCATCAATAAAGCAAGTAATTCATTAACCCACCAATAAATAATTCCTTGAAAAATTTACATGGCATTCTTTAATATTTTTTCACAATTTCCCAGGTAAATTCTGTGCAGCAAGATAATTTTAATTGGGTTTAAATTTGTCAAAGTCTGTTTATTGAATTTAACTTTTGTATTTATGGAATGTGGTCTATTGGCAAAACAAGACTTGGCTGGAGACAATTTGATGGGACCAATTCGTCGGCAAGTTTGATTTAACTTCACTGGCATTAAAGCAATGACAAAAAAGTTTTGTTATGTCACTAAGGCAATGCTATACTACAATTTATTTTTATATACAAAACTTATAATGACTATTGTTGGATATTTAAAAGTATGCACTCATACCAAAACTTGTTTCTACCTTCCATTGTTCAGCTGATAAAAGTAAAAATTTGCATTTAAAAATTGTTAAATGCATTAAACCATGGCCTACTAAATATATGGTTTGATATGTCACCTTTTGTTCGAAAAATTAAGACACCTATTGTAACTTTCAAAAAACAGGTTTTATGCTGAATTAGTTAAAAGCAACATTAAGGTCAATTAAAAAAAGTAATTTTAAATTAATAGCATTGGTTAAAGGTTTAACAACATGTCGTTGTGCTTATAGAATTAAACATTCTAACACAAGTATCTCATATGAGTTAACTCAGCAAATATAAGTGAACTAAAGCAATATATAAGCAATTGCATCATTACAGACATAAGTAAATAATTGTGTATATATGATGTAGACAAGGGGCAGGTTACCTTTTTAACACAAGGTGCACTAAAAAAACTTGATTTTAAAAAAACCAAAAAGACTTGTATAAAATCAGATAGGTTCTTGAAAAAATACTTTGCCAAACCAAAGTATAAATCTAATTTTAAATCAAAAGCTAAAAAATTATCTTTCAATTCAAGAAAAAAATAAAAATGCACAAATCAATACTTTAAAAAATAATCAAAAATAGAGTATGATTACATATTAGTATCAAAGAGTACAAGATGCCCACCTCTAAGTTGTAGAATACTGCTAAACAATAACAATGCAATTCTTACAACATTAAAGAAACAATTTATACTTTAGCCTTGGAACATGGCTGTGGCAAATAGTATGATTAACTTAGTCATGCAATATATTGAATTACATTGTGGCGTGAGTGGTGGTTGGCACACAGTTGATCTTTAAACTCCTTTTATTAAAAGGGGCACAATTCGAGATAAACAGACAAAATACACTTATTCAAATAGAATGAAACAATAAACAGAATCCTTGCTTGATGACGTTACAATAATCAATCTTAATTTACACAGCAGCTACAGTATATGAGTCTCCAATCTAATAAGTTCTGTTCTGTCGCGACGAAACGGTCTCGCCGTATATGTACTCGTAAAAGATTTTATGAGTATTATTGTGACGTCTACCTGATTTATCAGTAAAGCCACGTGATCGAGCTACGTTCTGAGAGCTGTGCATTAGGAAAGATTACGCGACTGGTCTTGATGGCGCGATCAGCCAACGATTAGCTGGGAGGGAAACGACAAAAAGGCAGTACAAGCAAAATATAAAGAAATATGAAGTTATCACATGACGGTTGTCATGGCAGTAGACGAACGTTATGCAGCGAACGGGAGGCCGCTGCGAGCCGAGGCTGCAGCGAGCGAAACACAACGTGAGACACTGCGGCAAACTATGCAATGACAAATAAAAGCACGAATAAAGGCGGTTTGCGGTGATGAGTTCGCTACAACATTTTGGAAAATAACAAATGACCTACCCACACAGGTTGCAGGAGCTTCAGCTATGAGATTCCCAGCCTCCTGGTAGCAACACACTGTATGGATATATCATATCCCACACAGTTTTACCTGCTCATGGTCCTAGGTAAATTACACTCAAAACACCACCCACTGCCCAACGTGCACACAAGCAGAGACAACACTACCTTTCCCCACAAGAGCACTAAAAAAATACCCACAGCCATGCTCTAGGGTTGAACAAACTTTATTTTGGCCTTTGGTGTTTTTTAAAACTTATCAGGGCTTCATTAATAGCCAAATCACTGTCAAGTTTTTGCTTATTGTTGTAAAACCCTTAATTACCACTGAAAACATAATTTTTTTGGCTTTTTCCAAACGTTTTTCACAAGAAAACAAAACAGTTTTGCAAAAGATTTGTGAAGTGTATTGTGCAGCTACAGGAACAGGGACAGATTTATGTTTATGAAAAACTTTAAAGGCTACATCTAATGCACCAACACAATAGCAAACATAATGGAAAAGATTTGGTGATGGCTTGGTGTGTCCTCCACAAGATAAAATTGTAAAATAAGATTTTTCAGAAACATCCCCAAAATTTGTTATTGTTAAACATTCACTACATGTAAGCCTTTTTTATATTTGTTGTGAAACATAACCAGCAATGAAATAAGCAATATTACAATTGTCTTGAGATAATGTGGCTTCTATTTAAACAGCATTTTTATCAATTTTTGATTTTAAAAAGTCAAATTCCAAATAGTATATCCAACTTTCTAAATCTTTTTCCTAAATATTAATATTTTTGAGCATGGATCTCATTAAGAGAATTGGCCCAGATTGTAGGTGCTTTCTTGCAGCCTGGGCCATGAGTAAGTCTGTTCATTGATTTCAAAGATGACAGACCGAAACCGAACCTACCAAAACGGAAGGGTATCCACCCATTCCGATGTTCAGTGTGGGTCTGGTAATCAGCAAACGTCCTTTTCAGAACAGGGCAATGCTAGGATAAAACTGCCCTTTTCAGGGTACATTGCCAACAAATTCCGAAGACCCACTATTCTTCAGCTGAACCATGAAGGCCTCACTGCATCTCGCTATGCAGTTTGAGGCATTCATCATCTTACTACAGGAGACCCACTGTAGTGATGCAGAGAAGTTGGTGCTACCAAACTACCAATTAGCTGGGTCTTCTTTAAGCAGGAAGCATGACCTTGCCATGTTTGTCTACAAGCAACTGAAATACACACTTTTGGACCAATCTCCACCGACATTGGAGATCGAGTGGCTGTGTGTGGACGTTGATGCTGTGAGTGCTTGGCTGGCTGGGCAACTATTAATTGTCTTGCCCTCCTATATAATGCCAAGGACGCTGCCAGTATTTATTCTGGCGGCTGGAACACTGGCACTAATCCAGATCTAGCTTTTGCTAGCATAGGTCCGAACAGTTGCTTACTGGATAGACGTGTCCTTGAAAAGTTCCCCAGGTCACAACATCGACCTTCACTTATTACACCACCAAGGTTTGTGTGCCAAGCATGACTGTTAAGTGATGGAACTTCTGCAAGGCCAAATGGAGTCACTACATTGGTTTGACGAATAAATTCGCAAAGACTTCATTGCCGCCTGATTCACTTGATGTGGATGTGGCTTCCCAGGACTTCTGTAACACTATTAAGAAAGCAGTCAAAAAGAATATCCCAAGCAGCTATCAAAATATAAGCTGTTAAGATGAAATGAAAAATTAATTACTCTATCATTCAGAATTATAAAGAAAAATAGCAAAATCACAATTAAATAAATTGGATTATGTTCAAATTGCACTTTAACATAAACTAAATATTAAAAGAACATTAGTAGCACAATAAAAACATACTAAAACGTTTAATACATTAATCTATTATAATGTAAACCACTTAACATACCAGTACATAAAACTGTGAGGGGTCTCATTTACTATTTGCCATGCTTACTTTATATACTGGAAAATTTTAGGGAATCCCCAAAGCCTTACGCGGCTAAAGGTGAACGAGACCGTTATGTTTATCTGCTCTAGCAGCAGGTTGCAGGCCAAGCTTGACAAAATTCGATCTATCTTGGTTGCTGATGGCTACTCAGACCATATTATTACATCCACATTTACCAAGAAGATCGGACAATTTAACCAGTCATCTCAACATGGACCCAAGAAATGCCCGGTTTATCTCCATCTTCCATGGCTGGGAAATGTTTCAACCAAATTTAAAAAGCAAATTACTACAGCCATTCGGCGTTGCTCCTTGGCTGTTGAAACTTGTGTTGTTTTTACAACCAGGCCTCTTCTTTTAGCAATTAAAAAGAATGTTTTGTCTGTCCATCACCACAATAATGTTATTTATCAATTTATGTGCCACTGCGATCGTCAGTACGTAGGACGTACATCTCAAAGGTTGCAAGAACGCATTAAGCAACATGTTCCCAGGTCGATCAGAAACCATCATTCTTCCCAAGATCGCTCTAATCTTTCCTGTGCCTGCAAGAAAAACAGCACTTCTCAAATCATCACCCATGACTCTGCTATTGGACAGCATCTCTTGAAAAACCCTTCCTGTGCCAGCCAATACAGTGACATTGAATACTCTACCCTTGCCCGAGCGCAATTTTCAATTTTGTACCCAAGGAATCGTGATCTACATATTTTCAATCTATCAAAAAATCCAAATATTTTTCTCTGCTCAAAAAATTCTCATTCAGCTCTTTACAGTTCAATCATATTTATCTTTCGATACGTTTGCAAATCAATCATATTTATTTTTCGGTACATTTGCAAACGCTATATATGAAATAGATTGGTTTGTTTATCATCTTAAAAAGTCGCTTAAAAAAAAGCTTTGCCATGACAACTAACATGGAGTGCTCCTTTATCGCTCCAAGACCTAAGTGATAGAATTTTTATGAGCAGAGAAAAACTTTGGATTTTTGATCGGTTGAAAATATGTAGATCACGATTCCTTGGGTACAAAATTAAAAATTGCTGCCCGAGCACGTACTTCTTTCCATCTTTTCAGTCATGAAGTTAGTTACTTTTATCAAATCTTTTTAACCTAATCTATGTTGGCACAAGAAATTTCTTTATAGTTTAAAACTCATTTATTAACGCCCTTTTACTTTCTCTCTCTTGACCAATCAGACTCATTCTCCTTTCCTACCGGTATATACAGTGGCGACGAAAAGTTTAGATACACCTAATTGTTTTTTTTTTATTTGATTTTAACTTTATTCAAAATTGGTATAGAAAGTTCGAAATTACAAATTTGAATTCGGCATGAAAAAATCTTTCAAGAGATGTTAATTAATGACAAATTTATTGCAACTTAATTATTTTATTAATTAATAAATTTAAAATTATGTAATTTAAGCGGCAAAAAGTTTGGATAGACGTAATTTTTTAAATAATTAGTCAAATAAATCATTAAAAATAACATATTTTATTGATATTTGAAATAATATCTTTTGTTTTTAATCACTTTTTGACATCTTTTTGGCATAGTTGAGATGTATTTTTTAATTTTGTATCTTTGAAAAATTATACCAAAATTTTTATACATTTCCGTACAGTTTTTGAGAGACTTGCATTTTTGGTTTTTCAAAACTCTGCCCATCTCCCCCATTAATTTTCCAATGGATTGAAATCCGTGGATTGGGGTTGCCATGTTAATAAATTCAATTTTTCGTCTTCACAAAATTTTGTAACACGCTTTGCCTTGTGTTTCGGATCATTATCTTGCATGAAAATCCAGTTCACTGGCAAATATTCTTCTGAATATGGTAGAAAAGCATCTTAATATGGTTTGGTCCGCAATGCCATTGATTTCATGAATTGGACCTGTACCATGCATTGAAATTCCACCCCATACATTAATTAAACCTCAGCTTCCTTTGACTGTATGCTTCAAGCATCGGCCAAGATAGTAGGTGCTTTCTCGCAGCCTGGGCCGTGAGTAAGTCTGTTCATTGCTGATGACAGACCGAAATCGAACCTACCGTAATGGAAGGGTATCCACCCATTCTGATGTTCAGTGTGGGTCTGGTAATCGGCAAACGTCCTTTTCAGCACGGGGCAATGGCAGGATAAAACTACCCTTTTCAGGGCACATTGCCAACAAGTTTTGAAGATCCACTATTCTTCAGCTGAACATCGAAAACCTCACTGCAAGCAAGATGAACGTTCTTCATCACCTCGCTATGCAGTCTGAGGCACTCGTCATCCTACTACAGGAGACCCACTGCACTGATGCAGAGAAGTTGGTACTATCAAGCTACCAATTAGCTGGGTCTTCTTTAAGCAGGAAGCATGGATATAAAATAGTCAACATCTACAAACCACCGCCAACGTGATTGCGAACCCTATATCTCCCAGAGTTTTCTCACCCCTGTCTTTATGCTGGCGATTTTAACTGTCGAGTGAGTGCTTGGCTGGCTGGGCAACTATTAATTGTCTTGCCCTCCTATATAATGCCAAGGATGCTGCCAGTTTTTATTCCGGTTGCTGGAACACTGCCACCAATCCAGATCTAGCTTTCACTAGCGTAGGTCCAAACAGTCGCTTACCGGATAGACGTGTCCTTAAAAAGTTCCCCAGGTAACAACATCGACCTTCACTTATTACACCACCAAGGTTTGCTATGGCAGTGCAAGCATGACTGTTAAGTGATGGAACTTCCGCAAGGCCAAATGGAGTCACTACATTGGTTTGACGAATAAATTCGCAAAAACTATGTTGCCGCCTGATTCACTTGATGTGGATGCGGCTTACCAAGACTTCTGTAACACCATTAAGAAAGCAGCCAAAAAGACTATCCCACGCGGGTATCGAAATAACTATATTTCGTGTTGGGATGCAGAGTGTGAATCCCTTTAAAAAAACTTTCCTGCAGTCTCCTCAGGGAGACGACTCAAGTTTGGCTGCTACCGCTCTGCTTGCCAAGCTTGACAGAAAGCGGAGGGATCGATGGTCCGAGGCAGTTCGGAGCATTGACTTCTCACACTCTAGTCGAAAAGCGTGGAGTATTTTGAACAACCTTACTGGTAGGTCACGACACTCTCCTCGTCACTGTCCCATTTTAGCCGATGCTATTGCATCTCAGTTGGTTAGAAATGGGAAATACGAGGCTGTTGATCGCAAGTCATCTCGACTTGTCTCTCAAGAAGTGTCTGACCTTTGGAGGGCCACAACACCAGACGCAGTAAATATCTCTGACAATTTTTCACAGAGAGAATTTACTGCAGCCCTCCAACATTTAAAACCAGGTAAAGCTCCGGGACCCGACACCATCTGCTCAGAGCTTATACTCCATGCTGGAGCTGCTTTGAAGTCCTGGTTACGTGAGTTTCTTTCTTCCTGTTTGCGCCAACTCAAAATTTCCAATATCTGGAGAAGAGCGCTTGTGGTTGCGATCCCAAAACCAACAAAGCCCATGGGGGACCCAAAGAGTTATCGACCGATATCTCTGCTCTGTGTCCCCTACAAGATCCTGGAGAGGCTTATCTACGCCCGCGTTGAGCCGTTAGTCGATCCACTGTTCCCTAAAGAGCAGGCTGGGTTCCGACGCGGGAAGTCAATTGTAGATCAAGTTGTTCTGATAACCCAGAACATCGAGGATTCTTTTGAGGCTAAAAAGAAGGCCGGTGCCGTATTTGTCGATCTGACAGCTGCTTATGACACTGTCTGGCACCGTGGCCTTACCTGCAAGCTGCTGAGACTACTTCCGGACAAGCACATGGTCAAAATGATTATGGAGTTTGTCCAAAACCGAAGTTTCACTCTTGCCACCGGTGACAGCAAGCAAAGCAGGCTACGCCGTCTTAAAAACGGCGTTCCTCAGGGATCGGTCTTGGCTCCCCTCTTGTTAAACATCTATACGTACGATCTTCCTTCCATGATTTCCAGAAAGTTTGCTTATGCTGATGATTTAGCATTGTTGCACTCTTCTGGAAACTGGAAGGACTTGGAGGGGACTTTAAGCCAAGACATGTCTACACTTTCAGCGTATCTCCAAACTTGGACCCTCGGCCCCAGTCCTGCTTGTGTCTGACCTGCAGTGGATGTCCTTCAACCGATGACGACGACGTCCAGACTTGGAGGTTGAAGCTCAGTCACACTAAGACGGTGACGACAGCTTATTACATAAATAACCGAGAGGCCAAACGTGAGCTAAAGGTCTACAACAACGGTAGACTTTTACCGTTCTGTCTAACCCCTACTTATCTTGGGGTAAAACTGGACAGATCGCTTACGTTTCGTCACCATTTAGTGGCATTGCGCAAAAAACTATCCTCGCGCGTCACAATGCTGAGGCGACTCGTGGGTTCGGGATGGGGTGCTGGTGCTAAAACACTACACATAGCCACCTTATCTCTAGTCTACTCAACAGCTGAGTACCGTGTGGCAGTCTGGTGTCGCAGTGCTCACATTCGCCTCATCGACAATGTCTTGAATGACGCCTTGCGCATAGTCACTGGATGCCTGCGTTCTACTCCAACGGACCACCTACCTATACTCTCAGGCATCCAGCCAGCTGAGCTTCGCCGAATGGGAGCGACACTCTCCTTGGCTCATCGTGGATCTCTGGACCCCGATCATATCTTGTATGGTATTTTAAGTGGGTCCTCAGATACTCGCCAAGTGAGACTAAGATCCAGACGCCCATTTGTGCCAGCTTCCCGAAATCTTTTGAACAACCTTGCCAGACTTGGTATCCGCGCTTCTGAATGAACAAATCACAAATGGAAAACGGAGTACTATGAAAATGCTTCCAGGCTCCGTGGTTTTGTGCCTGGTACCGGTGCCAGGCCTGTTGGGATGGGCTAACCCCGAGCAGCTTGGGTTAAGCTCAACCGCCTGCAGACTGGTGTTGGGCGATTCCATTCGTCCATGCACAAATGGGATCTCGCTCCTTCACCGAATTACGAGTGTGGTGCCTCTTAGCAAACCGCAGACCATGTTCTAACAACGTGCCCTATACATTGAGCATCACATGGAGCACGATAGGTCTGACGGTTTTGAATGACGAAACTCGACGCTGGCTTAATAACACCACTGCCAGCATCTGATGCTGATTCAGGCAGTGCAGCAGTCTGGGGTAGTAAAAGAATACACCCTCGGCCCCAGTCCCGTTTGTGTCTGACCTGAAGTGGATACCCTTCAAACAATGACGACGACGACGAAGCATTGAAGCTTCAATTCTTCCCCATTCTGCGTCTGATATAAATTTTGCCTTCAGATCCCAGCTTACAGAACTTTTATTCATCACTCCAAAAGATCCTGGATCAATTTTTGATGGTCCAATTTCAATCTGTTCTTTAAAGAAATAAAAGTCTTCTTTCTTGCTGCTCGACCATTCAAACCATAACGTTTTAAAATGTTTTTTACGGTAGAAATAGACAACTTGGCATCATAATCGCTTTCAATATGCTTTTTATGTCAACAGCTGTTAATTTTCTATCACTTAAAAACTAGCAATGAACAATTCTTCTTGTTTTGGGGTAGTTATTCTTGGTCTACCGCACTTCGTATTGTAAAGCTTCTCATATCTTTGTACGTAGTTGTAAATTGCAGTTTGTACAGCTTCAAGACTATACCGCATTTTCTTTTGAATTTGTCTGTAGGACAATCCTTCAAGGTCAGGCACGCCTTGTTGGTGAAATGCTGGGCTGTTTACCCAACTAAGATGTATTTAGAATATTGAAATACTTTTTTCCAAACTAAAACCTTTGCCAATTAACGTTTTTATTTGAAATGACAAATGATTTTAGCAGTTTTGTTATGTGTATCTAAACTTATTGTCATCTAATTGTTGGCAAAATAAGATATTATTGTTTTCCCTAAAATCAGGTGACAATAAATTTAGACAATCATTTTGATTGACAAGTTAATTGGTCTATTTTTAGGAATATATATTCTATTTTTTATGCTGAATTCAAATTTATAAATTAGAACTCACTACCGCAATTTCGAGTAAAGTTATAATTGAATAAAAAAATAATAATAATTTATTTTTTATACTTTATTTCTATTTTTATCCTCCTGACTCGCAGGAAAGCGACGGAGGCGCTAATACATAGGTAAGCAATTATCCCGACCTGCTTCCGGAAATGTCAAGATATTGGTGTCCGTTTGTAATTTAATAAAGATATGACTTTAATTTAAAACTACTTGCCAAGTCCATCAAGCAGGGGAAAGTGTGTAAAGTGTCTTTCCGAATGACACAACATAATGGCTCGAGTAGGTTTTAAACCTAGACCATGTCAATCTCGTTTTCGGCGCTCTAATCACTCGACCACGCTGACGACATTAGGTGTATCCAAACTTTTTGTCAATTAGGTGTATCTAAACTTTTTGCCGCATCAAAATACATAATTTTAAATTCATTAATGAATAAAATGATTAAGTTGCAATAAATGTATGATTAATTAACATCTTTCGAAAGATTTTTTCATGCTGAATTCAAATTTATAATTTAGAACTTTCTATATCAATTTTGAATAAAGTCATGATTGAATAAAGAAAAAACAATTAGGTGTATTAAAACTTTTTGTCGCCACTGTATATATCCTACCCATAACCGATCGGATTGCTTTCTGTTCATTCTGACGATTCCTCCTAATGAGTGTCAGACGAAAAGTCTTCGAGAAATGAACACGCTTTTTAAAGTTATCTTAAAGTTTTGTACCGCCAATCGACTCTTCAATAATCCAGTTTATTAAATAGAAATTCAAAGCTATTTATTCGATTAGCCGAATATGAATATTCCTGCACATCAATGGAAGCAACCGCCTATTGAAAACGCATTTTGAGCACAAATGCACAATGCTCTTGATGTACATTCATGAGCAGACAGCATTCGACACAAAACAATGCGAGATCGAAGTTGCTCAAACGCTAGTGCACGTTTTTAAAACATCTGTCATCATCTGACTAAAAAAACAGATATATATATAAAAAAGATAGTTTCAACATTTCTAACTGATTGAAAACCACACGTCCACTCGTCTTTTTTCTTCGTTTTACGTTACTCGGTCTCATCGTAAGAATAGAAAAAACAAAGCGTAACAACTTTGTGAGAAGAAATGCGGACCTTTAGATAGGGGTGTGCAACTCACGGCCGCGGCCCGCGTGCCTTTTGTAACTTTATTTTTAGAAAAAAATTTGAAAATTTAGAAGAACTTTTTTTTTTGTAGAGAACTGTTAGTTAAAATTCGTTGATTCAAAGTAAAGATTTTTTTTTGAGGGAACACCTCTTTTGGTGACGGAAATTTTCGTACAAACTCGCATGACAACATCACTTTGATTGTTTCAGCGTTTGCTGGCCGTGATAAACTTAGAGACGAAAATTTGGCCCGCGACGAGCAAAAGGTTAAACACACCTCTGCCTGAAGGGCTCGTTTTCTCTACGAGCGTAGAATGGATTTTTCGTGGAATGAATTTGTTTCTATTAGTGATCTTTTCGCGCTTAAAATCTAAGCGAAGTAAAAAGAAATTAATAAAACAAACAAAGAATTCCACGCTTGTAGTAGAAACGGGACCTTATGTAAGCAATAGGACACTAAGCTTGCTTTGCTTTTCGAAGCAATGAAGCGTATAATGTCACCGAGATTTACAGATATTATGGAATATAAAACTTTCTATAATTCCCTGGTATTGCTGTAACGAGTACCTTCTGAAATACCCGTCATGAATTAGTACACATATTGACATGATTCAGCAATAATTACGGTTAAAGGGGGGGGGGATGTTTTCAGTACTTTTGGATAAACACATAATCCGGTTAATTGCATAAAAAAGCTTGAAAATTGGCTATGCAATTAATCGGATTCATCCGTACCTTTTTTAATTTAAATATTCGAAATTAAATCATTGTGAATTTCAATAGATTAATATTCGGCTAGAAACATAAGTTTAACGCATTAAGCAATTTTAAAGTGGGAATTTTTACTCTTATCAGCTGAACAACGGATGTAAAAACAAGTTTTGGTATGACTGTTTACTTTTAAATATGCCACAATGGCGATTATAGGTTTTGCATATTAAAAATAAATTGTAGAATAATATTGCCTTAGTGAAATAAAAAACTTTTTTGTCGTCGCTTCAACGCTAGTGAAGTTAAATCAAAATTATTTAGTTTTCCGCCAAATTGGCTTGTTGCCTTATAATTACGTACGTATCCGTGCATTGGAAGTCGGTTCAATACAAATATATTGTAAATTTAATGAATGATATTCATTTTAAAGGAAGTTGTAACATAAATCGAAATAGTTTGTGGTTCCGTCAGTACCATTGGTCATTTTACAATCGATTAGAATGGCATTATTTGATTTATATTTCACAGGTTTGATGAAAAAGCTCTCCCTGGTCGCTGTCCCTATTGTGATTGGATTAAGTTCTCTAAATGCATACAACTTGGAAGTGGAGCACCACAGTCATGGAAGGCCGGAATATGTAGCATACCCGTACCTCAATCTTAAAATCAGGGTAAGTAATGTTTCAAGTTCATTTTTCTCTAGCAGTTTCTATTTTTCGGTGTTTGCGATTTTGTTAAACTGTTGGTGAGAAACGTGAGGCTCTCAGGATAATTCAATTTGGCCTGTTTTTTGTGGCCGCGAAAATTGTATTCTCTTCAATTTTACCGATGCATTGTATTTTACCGATACAGATGGTCTTGATCAACACAACAAAAACCCAACCCAAATCTAAAAAATATTAAAGTTTAGTTGCTGTGCAATGTTGCTTTCCATTTTAATTTATGACCAGTAAATAATTTGTTATTTTAAACAGCCTTTTCCTTGGGGCGATGGAAACCACAGCTTTTTCCATAACCCAAAAACAAACTACGTTCCTGAGGCGGGGGGCTACGAAGAAGATTGGTGAAAATTGTATGCTTGTGTTGATTTGAAGTCATTTGTGTGATATTTTACCGGCAGCAAATATTTTATTCTCCTTATTAAAATTTTACCAAATCCACCGAGTTTAATTGTGCTTATATGTAGAATATTGAAAAAATACTCGTTGTTTTACTGAAAGGCAAATTTCATCAAAAAGATGTAAAGACCTCAAGTTAATTTACTTGCTACTTTACAATATTTTATATCAATAGTTTCTGTTTATGACAAATTGTATAACGTTCATAGCAATGAAGGGAGCTGGCAGAGTGTTATCAACTTCGGTGTACATGGCCGAGAAAGCAACAGCGTTGTTATAGTGACTTCAGCAATCAGTGCGGTACAGGTTCAATCCTCTCTTCGTCTTGTCTCGTATTTTTATTAGTTG
Organism: Diplosoma virens; assembly: GCA_963680785.1. Classification (NCBI taxonomy): domain Eukaryota; kingdom Metazoa; phylum Chordata; class Ascidiacea; order Aplousobranchia; family Didemnidae; genus Diplosoma; species Diplosoma virens. Next base: position 1,611,170 of record OY796881.1, on the reverse strand, counting down.
CTAGTTTTGTGAAGGTGTCTGAATATCATTTTCATATTATCCTCTTGACTCTCAGGATAATGTCGGGTGTGTTAAACTTGGGCAATTGTGGGGTTGTTATCTCGACCTGTTTTCAAAAATGCCAAGATATCTCTCTCTCAAAATTTTATTGTTTTTAAAGAGTTTATGTAGTGATATGACTAAAATTTAAAACTGTTGTAGAACCGTTCATGAACAGATATTTTGTCAATGCCACTTGATGTATCCTTTAGCATTTTTGTTACCTATTAGGTTGTCCAAAAAGTTCTTAGCGTTTTTTTTTGACTTGCTATACAACGATAGAAAACGTTTTAACAAACTTTTTTTAGTGAAATAACTTCTATTATTATTAATAATTTTTGTCCAACTATCAGGTAACCTAAAGATACCATCAGCATAAAATTTAGCTGGTTTTAAAAAAAAAAGTTTTCTAGGTACTTTTTAACATCCTCTAAATCATTAAAGCTTTTTCCTTGCAATGAATTCTGTAGAGCAGCGTTTCCCAAACTGTGGTACGCGAAGGATTTATAGGTGGTACGCCTAACATTCAGAAATTGATTTATTTTTTTATCAATATAGATGAATGTAAAATGTAAAGTCATTTCCATTAAATTATTCATAAAAATAAAAATTTTGCGTAACAATTTTGATTTATTATGTTTGTTTTTATACTGTTACGACACAATGCCCTTTGCTTCCACGCAGCATGTGGGTGCTTAATGTACGGTTTGTTTTTATACTGTTACAACACAATGCCCTTTACGTCCACGCAGCATGTGGGTGCTTGATGTACGGTACACTTAAAATTTAGTTTTGGTTGTAAGTAAGTATGGATAAGTGGTTGGGACTATCTTCTTCATCAGCTGCAAGCACCAGTTGAGGTGAACAGAAAATTTGCAAAAAGCGTAAGTCACAGCCCATTCGAAAATATAGTAAAGATTACCTTCAATATGGGTTTACCTTTACTATGGACCAAAACGCAGAGGCTAAGCCACAATGTTTAGTTTGCAATGAGGTTCCGACGAACCATTCGATGAAACCTTTTTTGTTGAAGCGCCATTTTTTAGGTGAGCACAACTCTTTGAAAGACAAACCTGTAACTTACTTTGAAGAAATTCTTGCAAATATGCAACAGTCACGTAAGCTCATCAGAAAATTTACCACTTCGAATGAAAAATCTTTAAAAGCCTCATATCTTGTTAGTTTACGAATAGCAAAAACTGCTCAACCTTACACAATTGCAGAAAGATTAATTCTTCCCGCGGCCAAGGACTTAGTTTAGAATCTTATTGGAGAAGCACAAGCTCGAAAATTAGATAAAGTTCCAGTTTTTAACAACACAGTTTGCAGGCGTATTCAGGACATGGCAGATTATTCGAAATCGCAGCTTGTGAGACGAGTAGCAGAAAGTCCGTTTTTTGCAATTCAGCTCGATGAAACCACAGATGTGACAAATTTTCCTCGATTACTAGTATATGTTCGATATGTATATGATTTTGAAATGATTGAAGACTTCTTGTTTTGCAAACCTCTTGAAAGGCGAACTGCGAGTATTGAAATATTCAAAGTATTAAATGATTTTATTGAACAAAATGGAATTTCATGGGAAAAATGTGTTGGGGTTTGTTCAGACGGTGCTCACGCGATGACAGGGAGACATGGTGGTGTAGTTACGCGAATACAATCTGTTGCTCCAAATGCAGTCTTTACACACTGCAGCATCCACAGAGAAGCTTTAGCTGCAAAAACGCTACAATCTTCATTTAAAGACGTGTTGGATAACGCCATCACAGTTGTGAATTTAATTAAAGCAAGAGCATTAAACTCCCGCATGTTTACATTTATGTGCAACGATATGGGCGCTAAGCATGATAAACTTCTACATACAGAAGTGCGATGGTTATCAAGGGGGAAAGTGCTTTTCCGCTTGTTTGAACTCCGTGCTGAAGTTCGTCTTTTCTTGATTGATATCAATTCCCCTTTTCAAAACTTGTTCTGTGACGATGTGTGGCTATCAAAACTAGCTTATCTGGCAGATGTGTTCAGATTTCTAAATGAGCTGAATATAAGCCTTCAAGGAGCAACAGTTGATATATTTCAAGTCAGTGACAAAATTAATAGCACTGTTAGAAAACTACAGCTAAGACTCGGAGATATTGAAAAAAATAATCTGGCTGCATTTCCACTTCTGTGCGAATTTATTTCAGAAAATGATTTGCATATCGACAGTCAATTGAAGTCGGATATTGCTCAGCATTGTCGGCAGTTAATAGAAAAATTTCATTTGTATTTTCCAAAAAATTATGAATAATTTGATTGGATTCGTTTTCCATTTTCAACTACTGTCGATCTTCCTGATGATTTTTCCACTCATGAAAAGGATTCTTTTTCTGATCTTGTGATGGTAGATTGAAAAATAAATTTGCCCTGTCCAGTTTCTGGTTTAACTGCCAAAGTGACTTCTTGAAAATTTCTACTCGAGCCACAAAGTTTCTTTTGCCTTTCTACACGTCTTATTTGTGTGAATGTGGTTTCTTAGCAATGCTTGCCATCAAATCTAAATACAGAAGCCGTTTGGAACTGGAGCCACTGTCGATAGTATACATCCGAATTAATAGTTTGGTTTTGCGAAAAATATCATAGTATTAATATACTGTCAACAGTTGTCAAATTTAGCTAAAAAACTCAAAAATTTAAGACCTCAGCTTGCAAACAGAAAGGGAGTCGTGTTTCCACAAGATAATGCCAGACAACATGTGTCTTTGACTACCCGAACAAGGTTGCATGAACTTGGCTGGGATCTTTTACTTCACCCACCATATTCATCTGACATTGCTTCATCCGACCACCACTTATGTTTGTCTCTACAGAACTCATTGCATGGAAAAAACCCTATTGATTTAGAGGATGTTAAAAAGTACATAGAAAACTTTTGTTTTAAAAAACCAACTAAATTTTATGCTGATGGTATTTTCATGTTACCTGATAGTTGGACAAAGGTTATTAAATTTTTCAATAAGGGAGACAAGAATCAGTCCAAAACTTGTTAAAAACTTATTTTAATTTAAAATCGATTTCAATCACAAGATCATCATCAGTTAACAATTCTATTAAGTCTGTGAAATTTTAAGAATAAAAATTAATAGAAAATTATTGACTAATGATTAAATTTAATTTATGTCATAGAATAAAATAAAATGTACTCACTTAACAAAAAAAATTTCTTTTCAATAGTAAAGTAAAGTAAAAAATCACTGTCAAAATTGTTAGTACCAATTAAATTAAATAAACTATACCATAGCTTAAAGTGTTAAAAAACCCAGTGGATCTGTTCAACCCTATTGGATGAAGGTTTTAGGACGATTCTCGTGAAACGCATCTCAATTAAAATTTTTTTCAATAAGGGAGACAAGAATCAGTCCAAATTTATTAAAAACTTATTTATTTTAAATTTAAAATCGATTTCGATCAAAAGATCATCATCAGTTAACGATTCTATTCATTCAACGTTGAATGCTTCTCTTCTCTCTTTTTATTGTACGTTTCTTTTATATTTTTATATTTTTCTCTTTCTTCCTTTACAGTATATATTTTCTCCAGGCATTTTTTCTTTATATTGCTATTAAAAAAAAAAAAATTTTTAAATAATACACTGTACTTACACTTTTTACTTACACTTACACTACCTTGCACTTACACTCTTCATTTCACTACTATATTATTTCTGTCTTGGAAAAACGGAATAATTGATTTACATTACTACGAAATTTTGTATTTCAACTTTTGACTCTTCACACGTCACAATCGCCTTTATTAATATGCAATCAGCTATTTTTCTTAATGTTTACTATTGTATATAATTCATTTAATTTAATTGGCACTAGCAGTTTACAATTTTGACAGTAAGTTTTTATTTTACTATTTGAAAAGAATTGTTTTGTTAAGTGAGTACATTTTATTTTATTCTATGACATTTACTAAATTTAATCATCAATCAATAATTTTCAATAATTTTCTATTAATTTTTATTCTTAAAATTTCACAGACTTAATAGAATCGTTAACTGATGATGATCTTTTGATCGAAATCGATTTTAAATTTAAAATAAATAAGTTTTTAATAAATTTGGACTGATTCTTGTCTCCCTTATTGAAAAAAATTTTAACTATACCATAGTAAACATTAAGAAAAACAGCTGATTACATATTCATAAAAGCGATTATGACGTGTGAAGACTCAAAAGTTGAAATACAAAATTACGTAGTAATGTAAATCAAGACAGAAATAATATTAGTGATGAAATGAAGATTGTAAGTGTAAGTACAGTGTATTATTTTAAAATTTAATAGCAATATGAAAAAAAATGCCTGGAGAAAATATACAAAGGAAGAAAGAAAAAAATATAGTAGAAACGTACAATAAAAAGAGAAGCATTCAACGTTGAATAGGAAGAACAGTAGCTTGAATATTTATAGAGGTATCTAATAGATGAATCCAGCGGGATTCACAAATGTCAAAATAAGAATTTGAAGGTTGTTGTAAAAAAGTAACTGTATAGCATTCTGAAGGAGGTTTATTCTTATACGGAAAATCTTTTTAATAAGTTTAGGACTGATTCTTGTCTCCCTTACTGAAAAATTTGAATTGAGATGCGTTTTACAAGAATCGTCCTAAAATTTTCATCCAATAGGGTTAAACTGATCCACTGAGTTTTTTAACAAATTAAGCTTACAAAGGTTATTAATAATAATAGAATTTATTTCACTAAAAAAATTTAGTAAAATGTTTTTTATCGTTGGCGAGTCAAAAAAAACGCTAAGAACTTTTCGGACAACCTAATATAATCGGTCCCCTAACCCAGGCGGCAGCGCGGCCAAGTGGTTAAGAGCGCCTTGATTGTGATCGACATGGTCTCGATGCAAAACCAGTCGTACCATTCTGTTATGTCTTTGGCAAATACATTTTACGGCACTTTCCCGTGCTTGGCGGTCTTGGCAAGCTGTTCTAAATTTCAGTCATATAAAACTATAAAAACCAATAGAAAATTTTAACCGGACAGCAATATCTTGCCATCTTCCGAAGCTGGTCGGGGTAATTGCTTGCCTTACGTATTAGCGCCTCCGTCGCTTTCCTGCAAGTTAGGAGGATAAATATAGAGATAAAATTAGTGATGCCAATTTCTTTTTGATTCCAATTTAATTTTTTTAATTATTCAATGTTTTAGTTTAAAAAAAGATTTTAATTAAAAGACAACACATAAAAATTTTTTTAAATTGCAACAGACTGTTTTCCCAAAAAACGGCTCATCAGGCGGTTATCTGAAATAAAAAAATAAATAAATATACAAACAAGAAATAAAACTAAAAAATTGACAATTTAAAAAATTATAACAATAAAATCCTTGAATAACTTGAAAAACTACTAAACAGCTTTTTCGTATTAATGAGGCGCGTACGCAAGTAGACCTCTTCTCACCGGCAAGTAACGTCGTTGAATAATAAAGTGTGCAGAAATAAGAATAATCATAAGTAATGTAAAGTGGGTTCGATGCCTATGGATATCACAAAAATTTTTTTAGTTTGAATTTTATCTTTATGAAACACCGGTGAGTTCCGTTCTTTTATTTAGTATGAATGATGGATCCGCCAGGAGAATGGCTAGCTTTTTATCAAGGCAGAGATTACACTTGGCGGCACCGGGTTGGTAGGTGTTGGAGTTGGCCGAAATGCTCCATTTAATACGAGGATCCTTTCCATTATCTACATGTATGGCTTTCCAGAAGGCTTTCGATAGCTCGGTAGTATGTCTTTTCTGCTTGTTCTTGAAAGTCTGGCGGTGGTTGGAAAAACGGAATTTGAATTCCGCTTCACAACAGCCATAGTAACATTTGAAAGGGTTTTTGCTATTTGTTGAAATGCTGGCTTTATAAATGATAGCTTTCTTGCGACAATTGCCGTTTAGGGGCCATTCAGCCTTGCGACGACAGTTGCAAGGGGGGTGTGCAGTAATGTTTATCGATGCCAAGATATAATGTTTTTTTCATTACTCGTAATTTTATAACTCATAATTATTCTTATTCCTCCACACTACATCGCTTGCCGGTGGGAAGAGATCTACTTGTGTACCTGCAGTTGCGCCTCAATAATACCAAAAAGCTGTTAAGTATTTTTTCAAGTCATTCAAGGTTTTTATTGTTGTAATTTTTTAAATTGTCAATTTTTTAGTTTTATTTCTCATTTGTATATTTGTATTTGTTTTTTTTTTTTGTTTTTATTTTAAATAATCGTTTAATAAGCCGTTTTTTGGCGAAACAGTCTGTTGCAGTTTCTAAAAATTTTTATCTAGTGTTTTAATTTAATTAATAAATAAATTTTGCTTTAATTCTCATCATTGAGCACTGTCACAGCTATATTAAAGACACTTATCTTTGTATATAGATATTTATACAGTATATACTGTTCAAAAAAGAAAAAAAAATTTGCATATATGTGCATGCTCAAGGATAGTAAAGTGTAGGCTATGAAAAAAAAGGCAAATACAGAAATAAATTAAAATCCTTTTGAGGAATCAACGTTTTTGTAAAATATCTTTTGATTCCCATTAATCGTCCCATTACTAGATGAAATGAAAATTAATAACTTTTTTATGAAAGACCGCCTCGTTTTTTAAAATTCGCCACAAAATTTGTTTGGTTTTTAATCATAAAACATGCAAACAACCATAATGCTTTTTGTTTAATCATGACGGACTCAAAGATTGCGACTTTCAAAATAGTGTATTAATTTTTAATTAAACATGTTAGCTCGCCGACGGAGTTAATCGCCTGAAACTATCGTTGCTAAGGATACTAATGTTAGAGTAGTTTTGGGACCCGTAACCATGTCAATTACGTTCCGCTATTCAACAGCACTCGCACCTACCCAGTTATGTTGCCGAATTGGGCTATTTGCAACTATGAGAAATAAAGTGTTGATTTTTTTCACTTTGGTTTTCAGGTAATAAATTTAAATTTAGCTCCGTCACAACTAAAATTTAGTTGAAGACTAAAAAAAGGGTCATCGCTTTATATTAAATATAGGCTTAATTGTGGAGACCAAAATTACTTGTTTATCTGTTTTGGTCTTCACTTTGCTTTTTAGCCGACAAAGTTATACTTAGTTTATAAATTTCTGTCCGGAATTTAGTTAAGGACTAAAGAAAGTCAATCTGCTTCTACAATTTTTTCTATCTAAGTTGAAAATTGAATTAATGTTATGAAAGTCTTGATCTTGTTGTAGGAAAAGGCGTGGCAAAACGGTCATAGTTATTTTAAATTGGTGTAACTTCTTTGGTGCTGGACTTTAATTAACAAAAGAAAATTTTATAATGGCTCTTTCAATACACTATATCACAAATATAATTTGAAACCCGTGGCAATAACATAAAAATTTTATTTTAGAAAAATCTAAATTTTACTTATATGCCCATTTTGCTCGTGGCTTGGGGTATAACGGTCATAAAATGTCCATTTTGCTCCAGATAAATAAGATACAGAAATAATTTTTTTATCTTTGTTTTGAATTTCCAGTATTAATATTAGACATTTTTTATACAGACATGGTGTCAAAAAAAACTAAACAAGCCAAAAATTGCACCCAAAAAATTCTTGGCCAGCATAATCCAAACATCTATCGTGACACCACTGCAAACATTTAGCACATTGAATTTAATTTTCATATTGTGGCTCTTCATAAGGTTGTCCTCGACGTTTGAAAGGGCATCCAATCCAGGTCAGACACAACAGGACTGGGGCCGAGGGTTTATCCTTTTACTAACCCACGAAGCTATACTGCCCGGATCAAATGCTGGCAGTGATGTTGTTTAGCCAGCATTGAGTTTCGTCATCCAAAACCGTCTGACCTCGTGCTTCATGTGGTGCCCGATGTATGGGACACGCTGTTAAAACGTGGTCTGCGGTTTGCTCAGAGGCGCCACACTTGCAATTCAGTGAAGAAGCGAGACCCCATTTGTGCATGGACAAATGGAATCGCCCCACACCAGTCCACAGGCGACTGAGCTTAACCCAAGCTGTTCGGGGAAAATTTATTCCAACTGGCTTGGTACTGGTCCTGGGTATAAAAACATGGAGCCTGAATATATTTTTACAATACTCCGCATTCCATCCATAGATTGTCCACTCATAAGCGCGAATGCCAAGTCCGGCAAGGTTATTTAAAAAATTTTGTGCAGCTGGCACAAATGGGCATCTAGATTTTAGTTTCTCTTGGCAAGCATATGAGGACCCACCTAAAAAGATTATACAAGATAAGGGTCCAGAGATTCGTGGTAAGCCAAAGAGAGAGTCGCTCCTAGAAGTCAAAACTCAGCTATATGAATGCCTGAAAATAAGGGTAAATGGTCGGTTGGGGTGAGACGCAGGCACCCAGTGACTATGCGTAAGGCGTCATTCAAGACACTGTCTATGAGGTAAGAGTGAGCTGCGACACTAGCCTGGGCCGCAGTATTCAGCTGTTGAGTAGACTAGAGATAAGGCAGCTGGGCGTAGTGTTTTGGCACCAGAACCCTATCCTGAGCCTGCAAGTTGCTTCAGCAGTGTGATGCGCGAAAATATTTTTTTTGCGCAATGCCACTAGATGGTGACAATTGCTTACGTTTGTGTGCAAAGGTTTTATTCGTAAGGTTGTGTGCAAAGCAAACAGATATATTTCACTTTGTTGTTTTTATTTGCTGTATAAATTGTTTAAGGTTTTTTAAAGTAGGCTTATTTTAGTTTCTTTATGCTCTTTTACTCAGAGTGATACATTTTTTAAACCAAGAACCAGTTACGTGGTTGGCCTGCTTTGCTTTACGCTTTGTATGTGTTAACTTCGCGGTAAGAAGAGGGGATGCGTTAGAAAAACAATGATAAACTCTTTCATCTTCAATATTTCGTTTAGAAACACTACATCAGCTACCGCACTCATTGTTCTCATTCGTAGTAGAATTTTTTTTTTTTTTTGAAGTGCTTGTCGCGGCTAGATCGATTGTGCTTTGCATCAAATTTTACGTACTACAAATCTCTGCCAAACACGTTTTCACCGGAAAACATGAGACGCAATAGCAAAACTACCAATTTTATTTTCATAACTTTAACTAAAATAAGAAAATAAAAGAAGATAAAAAAATAAACGGAAACTCTGATATTACAAGAAATGGAGCAGAGTCCGTTTTGCCCCACCTTCCCCTAATAAGTTACTAACCAATCAATAAACATACTACAAGGCTTTTCCAGGCAAATTATTGCAGAATTAAAAGCGGAGTCGATTCGAATTTTTAGATATGTTGCAATTGCAACTGGGCCTATGATTCAGATTTTTAAAAGTTACTGGTAGGTTATAGTCAAATTTACCATTAGAATAATAAGTTTCTTAAATTCACTTTTAGGCTAAGAGTTAAAAAATAAAAAAAGGAATATACGATAAGTATAGGAGTTGAGAATTATTTATGTAGCTGGTCTACATTTCAGAATACAAGGTAGCTTTTTAGCCTGTATTTAATCACATAATTTTATTTCTGTTTCGCAAAAAAAAGCATTAAAAAACACAATAAATATTAAAAAATATCTTTAAGGTAAATCTGACGATAATCCCAAGCTTTATTTTTAAAGCAAGACTTAATAACGTTTTTTGCTTTTAATTGACTGCTAAACTAGTTTTTCACTAAAAAAAGCTTATTTTTCAAGCTTTGTTTTAGGGGCAGTTTTGCTATAAAATTCAACTAAAAATCAAAATTAAGATCTTTTCCCGAAACGTAGTTCAAAGTCTAAGTTTTTTTTACACTAAAAACGGGAATAGACGTAACTTCAAAACCAGCTAGTTTATAACTTTTAACCTTACGTAGTCTAATCCCGTTTGGAACGAGTTACTGAACAATTTTTACAGATTAGCTGCTGCCATGAATGCAAAAGCAATCAATTTAAGTCAAGTTTTAGTCCTGGTTTGAATTAAGAATTATTACAAGTTTCAGTGATGCTCAAGACCAAACGCTTTGAGACCTAGAACGAATATTTTTTTTAAGACCGAGACCAAAAACAATTGAACGTAAATTTTTATTAATTAATTAAAGTGCCCTTTTCGATTATTCCAAAATCAATTTTTTTAATTTTAAAAAAATGTTGGGTTGCGTAGTCTTACATGTTGGAGTAGCGTCACCCCCGCATAACTTGAGAAAAAAGCCGGAATGCACAAAACATGGTTAATAAGTTAAAAAAGTGAAGGTTATTCAACAATTTTCTTTCAAAAATCAAAATTGTTTAAAGACCAACACGGTTTTGGTTGGAGTTTAGTCTCTTGATCAGCTTGGCCCTTGCTGGTGATGAAGGGTTTAATTTGTTGGCTCCTTTTACTGATATACAATAAAATTTTGATTTAAGCAATGAGCTTACACATATTTGTATTATATTGAAATTTTGTGGGGAGTGAGAACCCGTCTGAATTCGTCCTTTATAGTTGGCGAAGCGAGATTTCTGGACAGAGTTTTGTAAAAACTTGTCGTGATTTGTGTATGCCGAATGTATGATTGCAACAGCTCGGCTTATGCTTGTTTCGTTGTCGATTGTACTCTGCTTTCCATAGTGCTTGTCGAGTGAAATTTTGTGCGACGGTGTTTCTGTGTTCCACGGTCGGTGATTTGCACATTCCGCCACGTCACTATATATAATCAGCATAAATATACAATGTACACGAATGTATAAGTCACCGACTCGCCGATCGTGCCAGATTCGAAGTGAAGACCATTCTTTTAGTAGACACTCCTTTTTAGGGACGAAATTTTTTCTGTTAGCAAGCGTCCCGGTTACCCTTTCAAAACTATGGCGTGCCTAAAAAAGGACTCGTGCCATAAAATAGCTGGCTGCAAATAGCTATGCCATAAAAGTTTTTTGATCACAATTTTAGATAAATATATTAAGCATATGCAATAAACAATAGCATGACTAATACAGCCAGTTGGTAAACTTAAACACAAAACAAAAACAGCTTTCCTGGTTATATTAAAAATGAAAAGAAGAACGCCGACGTTTTGACGAGCTCTTTACTACTTGTCTTCAAAAATTTTTTTGTATTTAATTTTTACTATTTAATTTATTACTAATATTGCGAATAATGGAAATCGGTGGTTAATCGTTACAGTATAAAGTTGTCGTGTGAGCATGAAAAAAATTTTTAGTTTTTATTCTACTTTTCTTATATAGCTTTTTTGTGTCTAGTCCTGTTATGGCTAGTTATTTTGTCGAACTAGCTCTTTTGTAGAACTAAGTTTTTTTGCCAGTAAGTTATTTTAGGATTAGCTTTTTAGCAGCTTTTTGTGGTTGGTTGTCTTGTACTAGCTTTTTTGTGATCATCTATCATATTGCAGTAACAAAAACTGTAAATATTGCTTGAAAGAGTGAATCAAATTTGCAATTTATACGTAGTCTCATTAGCAGAGAAAAACTTTCTCGAAAAAAAAGTGGTGACTAATTGAGCAAAATGAAAAATGAAATGATACAAAATACGATCAACTGAAAAGTAAAAAAGAGATAAGAATTCTTGGGTAATCAAAAAAATATGAGAAATTAACCAATGATATATCAAGACAAATTCTTGTTGTAGGCTACTGCTTTTCGCAAAAAATTTCGGACGTTCATAGAGTGAACGGATTGTTTTCTCAAAATTGAAAAAAAGTTGCTGGAAATAGATTCACCGTCAGATTAATTTGATGTAAATTATTCAGCGGAATTAGGGTGTAAACACAACTTTTAATGGATTAGTTGAGAGAATTCGCCGCCGAAAAAAAGAATAAAATATAAAGGGTGATTTGAAGTAGTGGGTTACAGATTGCCACAAATTATGATAAACATCTTTTTTGGAATAGACGTTATAAAATTGCAAAATAAAAGATTTAAAAATTTTTGAAGTCTAGCTTTTTGCATTTTAAATTGCAACAAAGGTTGTTAACTATGCTTCTTGATAAAATTGCAAAACTTATCAGTAGCAAAATTATCTCAAAATGTCCGATCTTGAGACCAATTTATAAAATATGAGACCGAGACTACCAACCCAAGTTCGAGACCGAGACTAAAAAACTAGGTCTCGAAATTAAGACTAGATCGGTTCTGTTTATTGTAGGCTTTTTCTCTGTTATAAATGAAAAAACCTTCATTAAATAAATGGCTTTTGTCAAATTTTTAACACAGCTATTGGAAGGACGCGCTCGAGTATAAATTACAACTGGTCAGTTATTAAATACCTGTGGAGGAAAAGGTGAAGAAAAACGATATATTGCTTTTACACAAATCTGAACTTCCAACGGAGTTTTATTTTTAACTTTAGTCTCCTACTTTATCACACATATTCCAGCTCAAAAATTATATACTTGGGAGAAAATTGAGAATTTGTTAAGCGTGTTATTATGTAGAGGGATTTTTTTAACAATGCCAACAACAGTTGCATCAGAAAAAAAGATGCTTTTCGAAGCTAAAACTAAGTAAAGCGTAGTTGGGGTCCACGGTCTCACATGTACAGTTTAATAATTTTCCAACATTTTCTATAAAATAGAAAATTTTTAAAGCAATTAATTTTGAGAAAATTTTTCGAGATTTTGCTAATAAAAGAGCTAAAAAACGTTTTTCTACAAGAGTAAATTTCTTTTTCTTAACTACTAAAAAGTAAATTTTTCTTCTATATAAAAAGTAAAACAATAAAACTATTCATATCGCCTTGCAAAATTTTATTATAATAGGCATTCAATGTTTATATCTTTATTTTTTGTCGGATTATAAGTGCTTGTACTTTTTAATGCATCAAATTAGAGACATCTGTATGTTTTACTATGTAGAGTAGGGGCGCCATCATCACTTTTAAATCGGCCCTCACAATTCCTAGTACTGGCGTACTGGCCCTGAGTAGATAAAAATTAAGAAATGTCATATGGTCGCTTTTTACGACACTTACGCCAAGAAAAAATGCACTTCTATCCGGTGATGAGGAGTCATTTCATAAAAAAAGAAATGGTGTCACATTACTCACAACATAAAGATGACTAGCTGTAAAAAAATGACCGGTCATTCGAGGTCATGAGGGTCAGTTTATCGGCTGCTGTTATGCAAAATATTTTAAACTAAACACTAAATAAAAAATAACTAAGAAATGCATAAAATGGCTTCCTTAAGCTTTCGCCACACGTTTTGTTTATTAAAGTTTGCACGCTAAGGGTATATATCAGGATATATACATCAAATCCTAACAATTTTTATAAACTAAAAGCCTATGAAGCGTATTATGAGGTGCATTGTGCGGAAAAAATGATAATTGACTTTTAAAGTTTATAGTTCGCTCTTCTAGCTAGTAATTCATTACTATTTTAGCAAGCTACAACGTACTCTCGTTTTGCTGCTTCTTCCTTTTTCTAATCCGTAATCTTAATTATGTTTATTATTAGTTACATTTTTATTATGTGGCGGAGCAGAAATAAAAAAAACTGAACTGAACTGAACTAAAACACGAATCGAAGTACTTTTATTTCGCTCTTTTCAAAGCATACTGCTTGATTGAAGTTTGCAATTGAAAGTTTTATTGAAGGCTACGTCTGGCACTGCTGCAGATAGGCTTAAAGTGATTTAAAAATTTGATTTTTCGTAACAGATTGATTAACTAATCTTAAAACTAGAAGTTATTTATTGATGATAACTTGAGCAGTTTTTGTTGAACTCATTAAAGAAATTTTTACTGGCCTTTAATATAATATAATATAGCTATAGGCCCAAGTTACAATGTAACGGTCAGAAATGACTAATTAAGAATTTGAAATTAGTTGGCGTCGTTGTGGTGTATAGAAAAAGAGATTCCAAATTTTACGTCGGTATAAGACAAAGGTTTCATAGCAATATCAACAAGTAGGATATTTCCTTATTTTGATGAATGAAGTTGAATGAAATACAAATCCAGGTTTTTCTAAAACAAGAATGTGAGTAGCACTAGCGTATTGATTTTGGTCAATGTAGGCTACAATCTAAGTGGTTTTTCAAGCACAACTATTGTTGTCTAAACGAATTGCAGCGAAGTCTGGGCCAATTTTTAATTGCCAACAAATTGCCTAAACAAAATTACAACAAACCATAAAAACAATAAGTAAAATCACAAGGATTACTATAACAGAGCCATTAGAGTGCGATGTGAAGTAAAAGAATATAACGTGGGAAAGAACGACAGATTCATGTGTGAGTGAAAATCAAAACGGAGCAAAGTTTATCTTTTGAACAACTGCACAAATGTCCAACGGACATCCATGAAGCCTGGGGTACAACCGAAGGCTATCGACCCACGCAACGAAAAACGAAACGAGTCTGTTAAGGAGCTTGATTCAACAAACAAACATCAACTTCTTTTCTTTTTGCTTAACTTTCTGACACATTTTTCTCACTAACATCAAAAAATCGCCGAGTGTTCATAATCATGCCATTATAATGTTCATATTCATCATCATAATGTTGATATTCATCATCATAATCCTGTTTGTTTTGATAAATGACCTGTCATAATTTTATTGATTATACTCCATCATGTTTTTCTGATAGTTGTGCTTAAAATTTGGCGGAAACTATTTATTTTATTTAAGTTTTGTTAATTTGTAGCTGAAAAGCAGCTAACTACAAAATACTATCAAGACACCTGTACAAAACCTATATGGAATGGAAACATACAAAAATTTAGCCTTAATTCAAGTCATTTACCTATTACCTAAATATGATTTGATAAAGTGAAAAAGTACCTTGAAAAGCAGAAATCATCTGAATTTTATCAACTATTCACCCAATGTTTGGTTGAAGCCATACATTAGTGTATAAATTTACCAATTGGTTTACAGAAAACCGCTACAAAAATTGGAATGTCAAAAGAATCGGCATAAAAATAGATGACATGACTTCAAACTAAATATTTTGTCCATAAGTAGAGCACAAAAAATTATGAATTTATTTTATTAATTATCAATTTAACTTATAGTACGAAGATCCAGTTTCTTTTTACGTTTCAAAAATTGCCTCTTAAAATGTATCATTTGTATTGTCCAGGAAGATAATTTTATTTTTAATCGAGTACGAGTGGTTGTTACGCAATCGGCCCTTTATTAAAGTTCTAATTTGGTAATTGGTTGTTTCTTCTTCTTCTCCTTTCGGCCTTTCCCTTTAGTCAGGGGTGGCCACAGCCTATTATCATTCTCCACATCTTTCTGTCTTTAATGTCCGTCTCCTTCGCACCAACTTCCTGCATATCTTCTTTTACTATATGTAAAAATCTTCTCTTTGGTCTCCCTCTTTTCCTCTTTCCTGGTAACTCCATTTCCATCATCTTTCTTCCTACATACTCTTGGTCTCTCCTCATGACATGTCCATACTACCTCAGCCTGTCCTCCCTCATTTTCATTCCTAACCGTTCTATCTTAACAGTACTCCTGATGTGCTCGTTTCTAATCTTGTCTTTTCTCGTCACTCCCATAGTAAACCTCAGCATTTTCATCTTTGCGACTTCCATCTCTTCCACTTGTTTCTTTGTGACTGCTACTGTCTCAAGTCCATACACCATTTCTGGTCTTACCACAAAACTGTACACTTTTCTTTTTACTCTAGCTGGTAACCTCTTGTCGCAGATTACTTCTGATACTCTTCTCCATCCGTTCCACCCTGCCTGTACTCTCTTCTTTACATCCCTCTCATAATTACCACTTTCTTGTACCGTTGATCCCAAATACTTAAATTCCTTTACTCTTGGCACTTTTGTATCCTTCATCTTTACTGTTTCGTTGTTATTTCCTCCATTTATGCACAGATATTCGGTATCGACCTACTGACTTTCATCCCTCTTCTTTCCAATGCATACTTCCAGGATTCTAATCTCTGCTCCACTTCTTCTTTGGTCTCTTCGCAAATCACAATATCATCAGCAAACAGCATCGTCCATGGTGATTTTCTCCTTACTTCATCCGTTAGCCTGTCCATTATCACTGCAAGAAGGAATGAACTTAACGCTGATTCCTGGTGCAGTCCAACCTTAACCTTGAAACTTTCTGAAGTTCCTATTGCACACCTCACCACTGTTTCGCTTCCCTCATACATATCCTGTACTAGTTGCACATACTTTTCCACTATTCCGGATTTTCTCATGCAGTACCACAGCTCTTCCCGTGGAACCCTGTCGTAAGCTTTCTCTAGATCCACTAATACACAATGTAGCTCTCTTTGACCTTCCCTGTATTTTTCCATCAACATTCTTAAGGCAAACATGGCATCGGTGGTTCCCTTTCCTGGCATAAATCCATATTGCTGTTTGCTGATCTCCACTCTATCCCTTAACCTGGTTTCAATAATTCTTTCCCATACTTTCATTGTGTGGCTCATTAGCTTTATTCTTCTGGCATCCGTTCACCCATTAATAGTCTGTTGAACAGTCTGGTCAAAAACTTTATCCCCATCCCCCCCATGCATTTCCAAACTTCTACTGGTAATTCATCTGGCCCAACCGCTTTACCTTTTTTCATCCTTCTTACTGCATTCTTTACTTCTTCTCTACTAACACAATTTACCTCTTCATTAACCACTTCTGGTTCCTCTGTCGTAGGTTCTCTGTTATTTTCCTCGTTCATTATTTTCTCAAAGTACTCTTTTTATCTCTCTAACACTGCCTCTGAATTTACCATAACATTACCGTTTTCATCCTTTATAACCCTCACGTGCTGTACATCTTTCCCTGCTCTGTTTCTCTGCCTAGCCAATCTGTACAATTCCTTTTCACCTTCTTTTGTTTCCAATCTAGCATACAAATCATCATACGCACGTCCCTTTGCCATTGCAACTGCCTTCTTTGCCTTATTCGTCTTTTCTTTGTATACCCCTTTTAGTATTTTCATCTCTTATTTTGTCCCATGCTTTCTTTGCCTCTTTCTTTTCTTTTATGCTCTTTTAAACTTCCTCATTCCATCACCATGTCTCCTTGTCTCCTTTTTGTTTCCCAAATGTCGTCGTCATCGTTTGAAGGGCATCCACTCCAGGCCAGACACAAACAGAACTGGGGCCGAGGGTTTATCCTTTTACTACCCCGGACTGCTGCCTGCCTGGATCAGATGCTGGCAGTGATGTTATTAAGCCAGCATCGAGTTTCGTCATCCAAAACCGTCAGATCGCGTGCTCCATGTGGTGCCCGATGTATGGGGCACATTGTTAGTACATGGTCTGCGGTTTGCTCTGAGGCGCCACACTGGCAATTCGGTGAAGGAGCGAGACCCCATTTGTGCATGGACGAATGGAATCGCCCAACACCAGTCCGCAGGCGGTTGAGCTTAACCCAAGCTGCTCGGGGTAAGCCCATCCCAACAGGCCTGACACTGGTCCCGGGCACAAAAGCACGGAGCCTGGAAGCATTTTCACAGTACTCCGTTTTCCATTTGTGATTTGTCCATTCAGAGGCGTGGATGCCAAGTCTGGCAAGATTGTCCAAGAGATTCCGCGCACCTGGCACAAACGGGCGTCTGGATCTTAGTCTCACTTGGCCAGTATCTGAGGACCCACTTAACAGACCATGCAAAATATGATCGGGTTCCAGAGATCCACGGTGAGCCAAGGAGAGTGTCGCTCCCAGTCGGCGAAGCTCAGCTGGCTGGATGCCTGAAAGTACAGGTAGGTGGTCCGTTGGAGTGGGACGCAGGCATCCAGTAACTATGCGCAAGGCGTCATTCAAGACACTGTCAATGAGGCGAGTGTGAGCACTGCGACACCAGACTGGCGCACAGTACTCAGCTGTTGAGTAGACTAGAGACAAGGTGGCTATGTGTAGTGTTTTAGCACCAGCACCCCATCCCGAGCCCACGAGTCGCCTCAACAGTGTGACGCGCGATGATAGTTTTTTGCGCAATGCCACTAAATGGTGACGAAACGTGAGCGATCTGTCCAGTTTTACCCCAAGGTATGTAGGGGTTGGACAGAACGGTAAAAGTCTACTATTGTTATAGACCTTTAGCTCACGTTTGGCCTCTCGGTTGTTTAAGTGAAAGGCTGTCGTCACCGTCTTAGTGTGACTGAGCTTCAACCTCCAAGTCTGGAGATACGCTGACAGTGTGGACATGTCTTGGCTTAATGTCCCCTCCAAGTCCTTCCAGTTTCCAGAAGAGTGCAACAATGCTAAATCATCAGCATAAGCAAACTTTCTGGAAATCATGGAAGGAAGATCGTACGTATAGATGTTAAATAGGAGGGGAGCCAAGACCGATCCCTGAGGAACGCCGTTTTTAAGACGGCGTAGCCTGCTTTGCTTGCTGTCACCGGTGGTAAGGGTGAAACTTCGATTTCGGACAAGCTCCATGATCATTTTGACCATGTGCTTATCCGGAAGTAGTCTCAGCAGCTTGCAGGTAAGGCCACGGTGCCAGACAGTGTCATAAGCAGCTGTCAGATCGATAAATACGGCACCGGCCTTCTTTTTAGCCTCGAAAGAATTCTCGATGTTCTGGGTTAGCAGAACAACTTGATCTACGGTTGACTTCCCGCGTCGGAACCCAGCCTGCTCTTTAGGGAGCAGTGGATCGATTAATGGTTCAACGCGGGCGTAGATAAGCCTCTCGAGGATCTTGTAGGGGACACAGAGCAGAGATATCGGTCGATAACTCTTTGGGTCCCCCACGGGCTTTGCTGGTTTTGGGATCGCGACCACAAGCGCTCTTCTCCAGATCTTGGGAATTTTGAGTCGGCGCAAACAGGAAGAAAGGAAATCACGTAACCAGGACTTCAAAGCAGCTCCAGCATGGAGTATAAGCTCGGGGCAGATGGAATCAGGACCCGGAGCTTTACCTGGTTTTAAATGTTGAAGGGCAGCAGCAAATTCTCTCTGTGAAAAATTGTCAGAGATATTTACTGCGTCTGGTGTTGTGGCCCTCCAAAGGTCAGACACTTCTTGAAAGACAAGTCGAGATGACTTGCGATCAACAGCCTCGTATTTCCCATTTCTAACCAGCTGAGATGCAATAGCATCGGCTGAAACGGGACAATGACGAGTCCAAATGTCACTCCCAGTACAGTTTCAGCTGTTTTTCTTAGCATTTCTGCCGTTTTGTTCCACTCATCAGGTAACCCATCCTTGCCTCCCAAAATCCTGGTCACCTCTTGTCTAAACACTTCTTGACAGCTTGTCTCTTTCAGTTTCCACCATCGAATCTTTGGCTTTACTTTCTCTGCTTTTTTCTTTTTCACCATAAGAGCCATTTTGCATACCACATACGGTGCTGCTTTGCGACACACTCATTCAATATTATCTTACAATCGCACATTTCCTTCAGGTTCCTCCTTCTGCACATCACATAATCTACTTGGTACTTTTTCCTCCACTCTTATATGTCACTCTGTGTTCCTCTTTCTTCTTGAAATAAGTATTGACAATCGCCAAATCCATGCTTTTCCCAAAATCCACAACCATTGATCCTTCCTTATTTCTTGTTCCAGCACCATGCCTCCCCATTATTTCCTCATCCCCTATGTTTCCTTCGCCCACATGTTCATTAAGGTCTGCACCAAGAACTATCCTCTCTTCTTTTGATATACTTTCTATCAATCCATCCAGGTCTTCCCAAAAATCATTTTTCTCCTCCATGCTGTTGTTAACCTGTGGAGGATATGCGCTTACTATATTTAGGATGGACCCATTTACCTCCAGCTTCATGGCCATCAGTCTGTCCGACACCCTCTTCACCTCCAGAACACTTTTAGCCAGCTCCTCCCTCACCACTATCCCTATCCCATTTTTTCTTCCATCAGCTCCGTTGTAAAATATTTTACATCCACCTCCAATGTTCCTTGCTTTACTCCCTTTCCACTTAGTTTCTTGTAGACACAATATGTCTACATTCCTTCGCTCCATCATATCTGCCAGCTCTCTTCCCCTTCCAGTCATCGTTCCAATATTTAAGGTACCCACCGTTTTGAGTGAGCATCTTCCTTTCCATGCTTCTCGCTGCTTCTTTACTCGCCTTCCTCCTCTCTTTCTGCTCTTATTTTCACTTTGTTTAGCAGTAGCATAATTTTCACAGGTGCCCTGCTGTGCGACACCTGAGGCGATCGTTGGTAACCCGGGCCACGACCGATCCGGTATGGATTGACAATGATTACGCATTTGTATAAATCTGGCAAAAAAGTTTTACGCCGGATGCCCTTCCTGCCGCAACCCTCGCCATTTATCCGGGCTTGGGACCGGTATGGAGAGGCACAGAAATGTGCCACTGATGGCTGGGTTGGTAATTGGTTACTGTTTGTGAAAAAAGTCATTATCTTTTGTTTGGGCTCACACCATTAAAATCGTGCTATTTTTCGTTAAAATTGCGTTTGCTTTACATTTTTGTAGCGCTTTGCAAACTAATTGGCAAAATTGCAAAATGCAATAAAGTTACATTTTTCATTCTTTTTTTCTTCATTGTCAATCGCCGCAACCACGTTCTACGTCACTGATATTTAAAATGCTTTATTGAAATTTCGCCGTGTCCTTAATTGTGACGTATACTATACAACCGTTTGCCTCTATACTTTAGATAGCAGAGATAAAAACTCCTTCAGATTAAGTCCTTCGCAAAAGCCGTCTTACGTTAGGCATTCAAGTCTTTTAAATTGCACAGTAAAGTAGTTCGTTGTTAATTATAGTACAGTCGGTGTTATAGATTCGAATTTAGTTGTGTTGCGACGGATGATGCGCCAAGCTGTGAGGTCCCGTCAAGACGGCGAACAATAAAACCTCCAGCTTGGCAAAAGAACTATTATATGTTTTAAATTGTTTTTGTTTCCGTTAAAACTTTACTTTACCGTTTTCGTTGGATTTGAACTCGCGTCGCTAATTCTTTTACTCAGTTAATCATTATTGTAATTTGTTTTCTTTCTGTTCGATCTCACGCGGCACATCATTATTGTAATTTGTTTTCTTTCTGTTCGATCTCTCGCGGCGCGAATTTTGTTCTTAAAAAGCTTTGTTTTTTTCTGTTTATAGCGCCGTAAATTATCTTGAGTTTTTTCATCCATTTTTAACTTGGTCAATTTTAGCTTAGCTAGTTTAGGGTTAGGTTAGTGTTTGTTTATACGCTGATTTAGCTAGAGTAGGATTAGGTATGTTTTGTAATAACTGTTTGCGTTTGTGTTTTTCCATTAATCCTTTGTATTTATTTTTTTCTATTTGAATAAGGTCTAGATTTGTTAATTCTAGTTAAATTGTTAATCTGATTTCAAATAGTTTCCTGGTTATAAAATTGTATAACCTAAATTGTTTGTATCATACGCATTTTGAAACGCCAATTAAATCCTTTTTGATCCAAAACAATTTGAATTTCGAATACCTGACTGCGCAGGATTAGACGAGTCTTTCCCCTCGTCCGTAGAAACAAGTTGAATTCGAGAAAATTTTCATCTAAAATCCTACGCTCTGTGGACCTGAGATTTGACTGATACTATTTGAATAAAGGTTACGTCTTGTTTAAAATTGTGATTTGGTAAATTATAGTTAGGAGGTAGCATTGGAGGGAACCATCCAACGAACTCTCCAGAAGATTCTTTCATTTAGAAGAGAGACTTTCTGAGCTAGAGAGCAATAAGTCGGTATCGAACCCAATATTATTTCTGACATCAGGTCATAAGTAAGACCATAATTTTCGATAAGCTATGTTGGCACCAAAGTCAAAAACAACTAAAAAATTGCTCAAAAAAATTGTACGGTTTACGTAAATTTTGTAAACTTTTTCGAGGACATAAGACCAAATCTAATAATTTTCTTTTTGCCTCAACCCCGCATATGATCAATTCTGTGCACGCCCCTGGTTGTACGGAAGGTGTGTCATTAAGTTTTATCTGGTGCTATTTTTTTCGAATCCCATAAGCTTCTGCACCATTATATATGTACAATTGTCTATTTCCCGTAGTCGATACAAAAATTTACCTTATCTAACGAACAAGAAAAGATTTCACTATTATAGTTGGTGGCTTGATCTCGTCATGCTCCCGCCCTTTAAAATGGATCAAACCACCAAATAAAATTGTGAAATCATTTCTATTTAGTTATTATAGGGAAAAATTGGGCTTTTTCGTCAATTCAGCATTTTAAGTTGTTGTTTTTGTATGCATTCATAGTCGCGATGTGATTGCATGAACTCAGTTAAGATTTATTCCGATTTGCTGTGTTATCTTTACTTTAATAATCTTATTCTCTGGTATCTGGTCTAAATATTGTCTCTAGTCTTAATATTTACTTTAATTTAATTCTAATACTTTTTTAAAATTAACACGTTTGTGTAATTTGTAAAGTAAATCAGCGTATGATGCTTCTCCAAAGCGTCCTGTTTTTCAATGTCCGTCGCACTCGCACCAACTTTTCCCATATCTTTCTTTACTACATCTAGAAATGTTCTCTTTTGCCTCCCTCTTTTCCTCTTTCTCGTTAACTCAATTTCCATCGCCCTTCTTCCTATATACTCCTTGTCTCTCGTCATGACATGTCCATACCACCTTAGCCTGCTCTCCCTCATCTTCATTCCTAATCGTTCTACCTTAACTGCACCCTTGATGTAATTATTTCTAATCTTATCTTTTCTCGTTACTCCCATAGCAAATCTCAAAACATTTTCATCTCTGCGACTTTCATTTCTTCTACTTGTTTCTTTGTGACCGCCACCGTCTCAAGTCCATACACTATTGCTGGTATCACCACTAGACTGTACACTTTTCCTTTTACTCTAGCTGGTAACCTCTTTTCACAGATTTACTCCCGATACTTTTTTCCATCCGTTCCATCCTGCCTGCACTCTTCCCTTTACCGTAGAGTCTATGCCTTTATCTAGGGATGGTAACTACGGGATTGATATATCACGAAGTCAACACGGAGTAGGGCAAAAACGTTAATCGAGTTGATAGCAAGCAAGCATACTGCATACTAAACATTCTTCTTCGTAATATAATTTACTGATTAGTTTTTGATATTAAATGAGATTATAACATTGAATAGTAAGAATATTACTCTAAAAACATTTTTTGTGCAACCAAGGCTATGAGCGCAAAGGTAAAAAAACTGCCTGAGATGATAAGCTGCCAGTACTAGTGATGTCGCGGATACAAAATTTTGTGTCCGCAGCCCGCAAGTTTTTTTTATTTGTGGCACCGCACTGCACCGCACCGCAAAGTTGTTACCAAAAACTTACACCGCACCGCACTGCACCGCAAATCATATATTTAAATAGAAAATTTTTAGACATCTTTTCCTTTTTTTAAAAAGGTGTTTGTTCAAACAATACTCACTGTTGTAGTCATCAAAGTAAGCCCTTATATTTCAAATTCTATAGCTATTGGCTATTGGCATAATAGCTATTGGGATTAACAATTCAATAGCTATTGGCATAATCTTGCTATATCATTGGAAGCACTTTAAGCACATTACTCTGCTTGGCATCCCAGCAAGCAGCCTTAATTCAGTAATGCCTCTATAGCTAAAAAAAAATTTCGACCCAACAGCAATATCTTGGCATTTTTAAAAAGCTGATAAGATAATTAGGGTCTTTTCAAGAAGTCACCGTATGCAATTTTTGTATGTGAAACTAACTCCAAATCCTCAATGGTTACTGTCGCTTTTTGAAAGGCCTTTTTTTCTCTTAGTTTTCTTTTTTATTCTATCCTGGTGCTGAATGGAGATTCCGGGTAAGTTTCACTGAAAAAAATTGCTTACGGTGACTTTTTAAAGAGAGCCAATAATTGCTCTTAGTATAATGCCCCTCAATGTTTTCCTGCAAGTTAAAAAGATATATAAGGAAAATATAATTATCTCTTTTTTTGCAAACACAAACCTTGCTTACTATCAAGTTTTTTTTTTTTTTTAATGTTTTTAGCTAGGAATTTGAAAAAATAATTGCTTGAACATATTGCATAAATTACTTAGATTTTTTAACCATAAAACCTTACCAAAACCCTTGATATGCATTTGTGGTCAAAGCAATAGTTGTTGTCATGCTAAGCTATTTTTGACAGCTATAACAATATATGAAATCCTCACAAATAACCTTTATTAAACTATATTTAATAAGTACATTCAATTTAAGACGTAGTTAACTAATATTAAAAATTACATTCTGAAAGAAATCATGAAAAATTAGACACAAGTAAATTAAATTAGTTCACTTAAGATCAATTTTTGTTCAATTCATTTGATTTTAAATAATAACAAACATTGCAGCTATACCAAACATTGCAAGCATTGCAGTAAAATAGACTCGTGTTTTAGAACAGCAATCTGCCAACAATCAATTAAATTTATTGGACCGAAAATTTGAAATACTTTGCCTCAAGAAATTAAAAACTGCTCTACATTAGTTTCTTTCAAAAACAAACTAAAAATTTATTATCTAACTGGCGCAATATCCGACGAATCTACGTAAACATAGTGCCGTACCTGCAACATAGAAAATTGAAAAAAAAAAAATCTTTTTTTTCTGCCTGCTGCTGTTTTCTTTTTATATTTCAGGTCATCGTCGACATCAATTCAAGAATTCAGCTTTACATGCACCTGGAACAATCGCTTAATCCAAATTGTATTAAACTAGTCTTGAAACTCGACAAACTTTTTTTTTTTTTTTTTTTTTTCTAACAATTGACCAGATAAAAAAGTTTAATGCCAGCAGAGTCTTAAAATAAACTCATATTGGAACTTTAAATAATGCATTTAAAGAATTTTAAACGAAAATAAATGTGTTACAAAAACAAGTCTTGTCTATAAATATGTTTCTCTTGGGTATGAGTGTAAACTGCATCCGGTTGTAAGCTTATCAACTGATAAGTCGGGATGAATGAGGATACCCAATTACAACTTCCTCCAGGTCACCCTTGGGCAAGGTGTAGTACCTGAAAGCCTCCCTGTGCTGGGGTTACATGCCAGCAAATAATATTATAATAACAAAAAAGGCTGTCTTAATTTTTTTTGTTTTCATGCATTTTTTTTATCGTCTTGTTTTAGGCATTTTTTTTTTTTTTTTTTTTTTTTTAATTTTTTTTTTTAATTTTTTATACTTGTATATATATTTTTTCTCTAGGTGATGCAACCATGCAAGCCGTTACCTTTGCTAGTGCAGTTTATTGAGTTTTTGCATGTTACAACGTTGTTTCGTTTTGTTGCATGTCCCTTTTTCCGTAGTGTAATTACGTTGATGTAAGTATTTTGTTCGACAAGTGGCGGAAATAAAAAACGACTGAACTGAACTGAACTGACTTTTCAAAGTTAAATCTGGTAACGTTTTGTTAAAGCAAGTTGCATAATAGCTTAATATGCTATTGCAACACAAAGAGAAAATAATGCACTGCTTTAAGCCTTTAAGCTTTGTCCTAACTATGCTGAGAATAAATATCATAGTACTTTTTAACGCTCTACTGAAATCATAATTTACATAGTAGCATAGATGTAGCATTTAAAAATTATAAAGATATTGAGACACAACCAAAAAGACTTTGAAAAACTCATTTAAAAAAATACTTGCTACAGAGTACTTTTCAATTAAACTTTAAAAAAAAATTAAGAAATATCTACAAGTTGCTAAAATTAATTATTAAAATGTAATTACTTATTAATGGTTGGCAACTTCAATTTTACATTGAGAGGATTTTCAAAACTCATTCTACAGTTCTATGTCTAATTTTATAATCTGCTTTTTTGTTTTGCTTAAATTAGTACTTCCTATATAAAAAACAATGGCATTTAAAGTTTGGGTGCTTTTTTACAAAGTAACACAATAGGATATTCTGTAAAGAAGGTTTATTAGGTTAAGTAACAACACTTGGTTCTCGTTCACTATCAGCCGAGTTTAGTTGATTACCTTTTACATTTTGGGAAATCCCCAAAAGCTGCGAGGTTAGTAACGGCAAAAAGTGAATAAAAACCCTAATAAATGATAAAAAAGCTAAGACTTTGTTTTGGTATTGTATAATCGGGTAATAGGTACAAAATAATCCAAATGCCATGTTGATTAAAAAAGTGGGGAAGCTTCACATACTCTAATTCGAGTTTATTTTCAAAATTCACATTGCTTATTGTTACGGCTAATCCGCTTATTTGGTGGTCCCTTTTTTAATTCCAATAGAATTACTACATCCGGGTTACGTACCTAATTTCAATCAGCGTTCGTGACTGGTTGCTGTATTTTTGGAAGTAGTCATGCTTGTGACAGGACCACCTGGTAATCTAAGGTAATCAATAATTTAACTTTTGCTTTCTATTTGTATAGATCGGTCAACCTTTTTGTTAAATCGCTACTTTATGTGTATATAATTTAATTCTGTGATTTTACTGCCTTTTGTTTCAAATTAAATCTTCTCCCTGGTGGATCAGGTGGTTAGTGTGACTAGGGAGAGCTAGTAGGCTACTTTAGTGCGCATTTGCCCGACCTATCACTTATTCTTATAGAATCCTACGGGCAGTTGACTTGCTCGTATACTTATTCTTTCTTAGTAATATTTTTTACAAGCCTTTCTCTGATGTACAATTAGATTTTATCATTTTATTGCTTTCTCTAAGTTTAAGTGCAGTTCACCTCTCTCTCTATTTATTTTAGTTTCTCTCATATTTCTTTTTTCTTTTTGGCCGGTTTACGCGCTATTTACATTATAAATTACTGGTACTATGCAAAGAGGCTATTCAGTTGATTATGCTCCTGACACTGTGCTTTCGGTGATTAGATTAATGAAGAGGAACAACTAAATCGACAACCCAAGCAATAGCATTATGCAAAATAGGATTTGCTTAAAATTTAAATGTAAACTTTTCATAATTTGCACGCGGCGCGGTACGCGGCAAGATCCTTTAAAAAAGGTTACTACGCTGCGCGGTTGACATCACTAGCCAGTACCGGCAATTTTTACCGTGTAAACACAGCTATTTTCAAATCATGATACTTTATGCTGAACAATTTTATCTAATGAGTGTACATATATTAATTAACTCAAGTACAATTAGCATGGATCAATTTTAAACCAGAGTTTTTAGTCTGTAAACACGGTATAGGTGATTTGTAGCACTACGGAAAGCAGCTTCAGTTTTGGTTATACAGACAAGTTGAAAACACATACCAGTACTTTGATTAAGTGAGATATTTTTATTCATAATTAAAAACGCTGTTTTTTTATCAATGACTTTCTCAAAGTAAGTCCTCATGTTCTCGTGTCTAATCCTCACATGGCTTTCTCTTTACCAGCCAGCCCCCTGGGTGCAAAACTTACTAAGGTAAATTTAGTAAACAAATCAAAAAATAAAATGTAAAATGTTATGTAATAAATCTGTTAAACTTATGTTGTTGTTTTTATTCTTCTACTTTTTTCATGACTATCATCTATATGCAATCAGATATAAGAATAGTAGTGCAAATTAATAATTTAGCTTTGGCAATTTTGGAAAATTTTTTTATTTTTTCTTAAGAGTCTCAATAATGAAATCAAATTCATAAAAAATGAAAGCATTTATTTAATTTTCTGATTAAAGAATTTTACAGCAGGAAAAATAAAACCTCTAAAATATGAAACCTAAAGTGTTTAAAAAATCAAATTAGATATGAAATCAGCCCATATAATCAAAAAAAATTTTTTATATTCAAAGTTTTACATGAGGAAAGTACAAAAATAATTTACAGCAGTTTGACATCAAATTGTAAGTAAATAATTTATATTTTTATCAATAGCAAGCAGTTAAAAATTTTTTTTAAATGTAAAAATACTTTGAAAGTGTAGAAGAATGATTTTGCAAAAGCAAAATAAATAATTACTATTCAAATTTAATAAAAAGCAAAAATGCTTATGTGAAATTTTTATTAAGGCTCTTATCTACAGTATGTGTTACTAACCACTGTTTAAAAACATAAAAAATTAAAAGATTTTGATAAATAAAACTAAATTGCTTTTGTTTTTTATCTATTGCAAAAACTTACAAATAACAAAAACTTTTATTTCATGCATTTTGTCTATTTCTGTTTAGTTAACAAAAAGATCTATGACATAATCAAAACTATATAACCATATGTCTTGAGGCCAACTCGAATCAGATTTGAAACTTAGATCTCAAAACCAGGGGCGCACCCAGCCTCAAAAAATGGGGCTGACACAATTCCAACATCTTTTCAAATGTGGGGGGGCGAAGCCCCAACACCCCCTCATATCTTCTGTAAACCGCCTAGACTAGTCCAAAATTTTGCGTGCGAGCGCGATGCTTAGCGCCATTGCGTTTTTTGACATTGCACAATGGCGTCATTTGTCCCGTTGGCGGCAATTCTTTTCTGCAGGTTTAAGCTTAACATCTAAAAGCCAAGTAGTGCTGCAAATCATTTAAGCGTTTTTTAAAAAAAGGTAAGTAAAACAGGTAAGTCGTGTTTTTTTCATTAGCTCTATTTTTTATTTCATTTCCCACAACGAGTTCTAGGTATGACCAACATCAAACAACTATAAGCTTAGGAGAATATACATCTTCTTCTATAAAAATCGATCAATCTTTCGACGACATTTAAAAATGCCCAAATGTCCTTCTTTTTAATAAAACTATGTGATCGTGAAGAATAATCATTCAGATTTACAACATGCATGTAATATTTTCTGGCGTCTTGCTTCTATCCGCTGTCGGTTTAATGCTTTCATTTTCCCTTTTTTTTTCGTGAACTCCTGCTACAGCATGAATTTTGTGCCTTCAAAGCATTCCGCAGCAAGGCTGCACTGTAAAGAAACCTGCCGCAAAATCAAAGTAATTTTGGTATATTCCGAAACACATCAAAAGCGCCAAATGAAATGATCAAAGAAGCCGCTGCCTTTTTTTTCAGTGCGATGGTTTTTTCCAAAATGAAGCGAAGACCCCCTAATGGGCGACAACAGTTATTTTCAAACTTTTTTAATCCGCGCTGTTTAATGGTTAAGAACCCGGTTAAAGTCAATAGATGAATGGCTTGATTGTTTACTTAGAATAAATACCTTCATTTCAAAAGATGATTGGTGGTACAAAACTTTAAAATCGCAAGGAAATTAGACAATATTTTTATTACATTTATGATTAAACCTCAGTACGTGTGTTTCGCAAAGCGCTTTCATCAAGTTTAAGTCGGAGCAATCGCTACAATGAATAGACCATGGATTCTTAACCGCAGCTGTCGATTAGGCTCTTTTATGATCTTGTGTAAAATGTTACAAAAATCATCAATAAAGTACATCGAGGATCTTGGCATTTTTATCTGAACTTAGACATTAGTGATTGTGTAGCAGCAAACGAGTCTGCAAGCGGGAAAAATTTAGTATAGTGACGCGACAAAAATATGTAGATAGATAGATAGTACGGGACAATTCAAAAAAACAAGTTTTTTTTGCATTTAACGCAGCATACGTGTGACCTGTCTATAAAAACACTGAAGGAGAATGCGAAAACACACTCGTGTCTATCCTTTCAGTTAACATTAAAAAAAACGCAAACCAATTATTATAGTTAAGTTGGTACGAAACGTCATTTATCTGCGCGAAAGTTTTATCTAGTTGCATATTAGCGGGCAAAGGGGACTGACATCAGGCGAAAAGGGGGCTGACAAAAATATTTATAAGGGGGCTGACATGACCTCCAAATCAGCCCTCTGGGTGCGCCTCTGCTCAAAACTATTAAGAATATAACAAAAATGTAAAATCCAATTTTTTTTTCTATTTTTTTTTATGACTATCATCTTAGGGAGTGCCTTTACCTCCCTCTCACAACTACACTTTCTTGCACAGTTGATCGCAAATACTTAAATTCCTTTACTTTTGGCATTTTTGTGTCCTCCATCTTTACTGTTTCGTCGTCATTTTCTGCATTTACGCATAGATATTCAGTTTTTGACCTACTTACTTTCATTCCTCTTCTTTCCAACACATATCTCCAGCATTCTAGTCTCTGCTCCACTTTTTTCCTGGCCTCTTCGCAAATCACAACATCATCAACAAACAACGTTGTCCAGCGTGGTTCTAGCCATACTTCGTCCGTTATCCTGTCCATAATCACTGCAAACAGAAACGGACTTAACGCTGTTTCCTGGTACAGTCCGACCTTGACCTTGAAACTTTCTGTAGTTCCTACTGCACACCTCACCACTGTTTCGCTTCCCCCGTGCATACTATGTACAAGTCGCACATATTTTTCCTGATTTTCTCATACAGTACCACAACTCTTCTCTTGGAACCCTGTCGTAAGCTTTCTCTAGGTCCACGAATACACTATGAATCCCTCTTTAACCTTCCCTATACTTTTCCATCAACATTAACGCGAACACATACAACATAACGTTTTCCTTTAACGTTTTCATTTTTGAATATGTTTTTTTTTTTTTTTTAAGTAAATTAGTAATTGTCACAATAAAGTGTCACTTTTTTGTTTGTCATAATAAATTAACTGTCATAATAAATTCATTTTTGAATTAAACATGACGTTTTGATTTAACGTGAAAACGCATACAACAATATTAAAAGAACGCATTTCATAATTATAAATATAACAAATAAACTAATCATGCAACGATAAGGCGCCAACGAATGGATTGCAAGGTTTTCAACGTTTCTTTACACAAGCTGGGAAGCTGTGAATACCAATTTTAAAGTCCTATTCTTGACTCGAGTAAGAATTAAACGCCTTATTTAATTGGCCGACTAAGCACAGGTGGATTTAGCTAAAATACAAGTTATGTTGAATTTCTTGTACTTTCTCTATTTTATTGTGTCGGGTTTTTTTCTAAAAATGTTGACAAGTTTTTGTTAATAGCCATCTTGTTTGGAAGATGTTTGTGTAAACAAATCTTGAAAACCAAACTGAGCGGTTAAGAACGACGTTTTGTTGACGAATACAATCAACACGGTCAAGTTTCAAAACCTATTATCGTGGTTCTGTTGTGTTTTTGTGAAAGGCACTCTACGGAACTTTCCTGTATTTGGCGTCTTAACAAGCAGTTTTAAATTTCAGTTATATCTCTATGTAATGAAAAAAACAAAATAAAAAATTTCAACCGGACAGCAATATCTTGGCATCTCCGGAAGCAGGTCAAGTTAATTGACTGTCCCATGTACTGTATATGTATTAGCACCTCCGTCGCTTTCCTGCGACTAAAAAAGGTTAAATGTACAGAGAAAATAAAAACAGTAACAATCGTGAGTACAAAACGTAAACATACTACATCCATTATAAGACAGCAATTTGTAACAGCGAGGTCTTCTAAATTTCACGCTGTTTCTGTAGTGCTGAACTTCAAGTAGGGGAGCTGTGAATATCAAACCTAACAAGTTTGCTTTGACGCGACGTGGAATCGAACTTGCGTTCAGCGCTTCAGAGTCAGTCGCTCTAGTTACTCGACAACTAAACCATGTATTTATTTGTATAAGCTTGAAGTCCCACATAAACAATTCCATTGCTTCAATCGTTGTTTTGATTTGAAATCGTGATATTGCATTGGGAGATGTAAACTAAACGTATGACACCAACCATCTCTAAAGATGTGTCAAGCTCGTTTTGCGGCGCTCTGTATTCTATCGAGCAGCAGTAAACTTTTTTACGCATACTCCTTCAGGATGGAGTTTTTTTCTCAATAAGTAATCACAAATGAATAAATAACGACTAAAAGACAAGGCTGTTCCTAAAGCGCTATAACATCAATATCATTTGAAGTGGTTCCATACTTCTTCGTAACTACAGGTAGCCACACTGAACTATCTTGCGAGAGTGATTAGGCCAGCGGCGAAATGGTTTACCATTCCTGCTCTATAAGATAACCTTTGTTTTGTAAAATGACCAGTCAGAAAGTTTCTGCCCCTGTTGTTTTAGCCCTGACGTTGGTGTTTGGTCGATGCAGCCACAAACAAAATTGGTGCTTAATGGCAAAGTGACAATTAATTTACTCACTTTATTTTGATTTCGTAATCACTTTCGTTTTCTGATTCTTATAGTTTGATTGTCAAGATTGACATTCGTTAGTTATCACTAAAATGATGAACATTAAAATAAATTTATATTTGGTTAAACGCTTACTTTTTAGTAGCATGGCCGGCCCAAAATTGCTTTGTCGGGGCGGACAAATTTTACCAAAATTTCTGGTCACGATTACTTGAATCATAATTTTGCATGATCAGTGGAACCTCAAATAAAACAAATATAACTAAGCTACGTACACCACGTTTGCTCTTTCACGTGCTCGAAAATTAATTTACAAGTAATTATTAGGTTATACGCAAAGATATTCCTCATTGTCGAAAAAAAGACAATTTTGTTGTAAAATAATTTAGCCTATTATTTCGTGTATGTCCTTGGTGGGAGGTGGGGAAGTTGCGGCCTCCATCACAATAGAATGATGTGTTATTGACTACTACTGATAAGAAAAAATCTTTTTTTTTTCAGAGATTATTACAGTTCAGGGACGAAAATTTAGAGATTTGAGTCAGATTTAAAGTGACAACCTTTTTTTGGAGATCATTTTATTTTAGGTACGAAAATCAAAAAATTGGAAATAAAGCCAAAGTGATAACGTTTCATTCTTGGGTATTTCAACTTATGCGGTCTCTTTTGTTTCTGCCTAGTCAAAATTGGCCTCCAAAAAAAAAGTTTTTCCTCTTCTGTTCTAGACTATTTATTTGTATCTACGAGGGGCGTTCAGAAAGTAATGCAACCAGGTTTCTTTTCATGACATTAAGTTTAAAGGTACACAAATTGTGTATCACAAGAAAGTATATAGCATGAGCATTTCATAGTTACTTCTCGATGCAATCTCCCGATTTCCTAACCGCCTGTTCCCACCTTTTAACGAGTGCACATATTCCTTCATTGTAAAATTTTACAGGCTGCGTTTTTAACCACTTCCTAGCAGCAGTTTTGACCTCTTTATCACTGGAGAAATGTTGCCCCCTCAAACTTTCTTTGAGAGGTCCAAACAAATGGAAGTCAGACGGTGCCAGGTCTGGCAAATATGGGGGATGTGAAATTGTTGTCCAGCCAAAAGAGCTGATGACCTCACGGGTTTTGAGACTGGTGTGAGGCCTAGCGTTGTCATGTTGCAATAAAACCTTAACATTTCCAAAGCTGATTGAACTCTTCGTATTCTTGCTTTCAACTTTTTTAATGTATCGATGTAAAGATCTGAATTGATTGTTGCTCCTTTGGACATGACGTCTACCAGTATCACATCAACACTATTCCAGAACACAGTCATCATCACTTTTTCTGCAGACTGCTGAGATTTGAACTTCTTTGAGCATGATGAGGGGGAAGGCGCCACTCAATTGATGCTCTCTTTGACTCAAGTTTGAAGTGGTGAACCCAAGTCTCTCATCTCCGGCCACTATTCGCTGCAAAAAGGTTTTGTTTACTATGGCAATACTCCAGAAGTTCAGAACAAGTTTCTAGGCAGGATTGTTTATGAGCCTTTGTGAGCTGCCTTGGGACCCCTTCTTGCACACACTTTTGAATACCCCAGGGTATCCATGATCTTTACAACACTCCCTGCACTTACTCCTAATGACTCAGCAAGCTCATAAATAGTGAGGCATCTGTTTTCCTTAATCAATGCATCTGCTTGATCAATGTTAGCAGAACTGTGAGCAAAAGATGGCCTACCACTTCTTGGCCTATCGCAAAGATCGCTTTCAGCAGGTTCTTCCTGTCAATCTTTAATTCGCTTCACCCACCTCATCACTGTGCTGTAGTCTATCACACTGTCACCATACACTTGATTTACCTTCTGCTTATGTTCTGAGCTGTTTCTCCCTCCAACAGTAAAATTCAATAACAACTCTTTGCTTCTGCTGAGATTGCTTTGGGGCAATCATGCCAGTTTTACTTTCTAACGAAGAAGACATAGAGGGATTGCTTAAAATTTGAATTGCAGATTGCAATAATTCAAACTCTTATTTTTTTACAAAATCTGTAAACCTTAGTTACCAATCTATAATCTGTAAAAGAATCAGATAATAGTTAAATGAATGCTGCAAGAAATTAAATAAGTTGCATTACTAAACAACCCTCGTATATTCTGCGTATCATAAGACCTGGATTATTTAGATCCTAAGATGCAACAAATTGAAATAAACTATTTGAGCATGAAATAAGTTTCTTCAATATTTTTTACAAACGCGGAATCCAAGTTTTTGAAAAATAAAGGTCAGAGCTGGCTCTTTCAAATCGTGTCGCATGGCTCCTTGGCGTATGACTTTGTTCTTTCATAATCTCTCGAATCTATACTTTGTGAGATGAGTTGAAGGCGGTCAAATTGGTTGTTATCTGATTGATCAAGTCCGGGACCATTGTAACGCTTTGCTTTATTTTAAGGAAACGCATTTATTTCGTATCCAGCTTGCTGGCTTGCTGTCTGGCTCTGGCAACTGCAGCTATTAGTAATAAATTTGCAATCTTTTGTTAAGCTGTATTTGGCTTTGGTGAGAACATTTTTTTTATTAAGATACGACTTGGATCTTACTCAGGCAGATAGAGAGGCTAGAGGTTGTCAGGACCCGCTATCTCTCGCTTGCACCTCTAAGCAAAATATTGCTCTATTTTTTTATGGAAGCACTATGACAGTGGCCCCCCTGTTTGGAGCTTAACTTTAAGCTTAAATAATGTACTTGATTGATAGTGGAAACCTTTTTGTTTAGAGATTACTATAATTTTGGCACAAAAATAAGGTGAAGACTATAAGATCAGTTTATTTTGGGACAAAAAATTTGGCGCACTAAAAAGTGGCCCCAAATTTTTTTGCACCGTTCCCCTCCTTTTGTAAGGCCATCACTGATCCTATAAGTTTTGCGATAGGTTGTCTTGTAAGTTCTGTTTGATTTTAACTATTGGTGAAATTTCTAAGAAAAAAACTTATATCTAAATTCACGTTCTAATCTGTCAATCACGACTTGTTAAAAGTTGCTTGTATGCAAATTTATGTTTTAACATGATACTTCGCTGTAATTTATTGAAGGTCTATTGTTTATTAATGTAGTTGCAATCTTGGTTATTGAGGTTCAAGAAATATGTCGTTGCGATTGCATACAATCAGTAGATGGCTTTTGCACAACATATTACCAAGAATGCGGTTAAAATGTGGCGGAGGCAAGCTGTGCGCTCAGTGAAGAATTTCATATTCATGCGCTTCAGGTCAGAAACATCAGAACAAAACATAACAGAATTTATTGTTTTTCCCGAAAATAAACACAAAATCGACGTCAACACAGAACTATTCAGGCCAGGAAACATCGAAAAACTCTAAGGTTTTCAAGTCAAGATGCTCCCTGATTATCAATCAAGCATTAAAGAATAAACGACTATAAATTGAATTTTAATTTTTGAATGGTTGAATGACTAAAAGTGCAAGCATAAATTAGAATGAGTAACTATAAATTGAGCAATGTTTACATAAATCACGGTAATAGGTCTACATAAAATCCAAATAAGCACACAAACATAATAATACACAATTACGCATATCTTTATACTCGTACCATACAGACAAGACTATTGTGGACATTATTTATAACTTGTGATTAAATATTTTTTAAATTGTTTATAAAAAGCATAAATGTGGCATGATGATTTAATTAAATCTGGTAATTCATTCCAATATTTAACACCTCTGTATTGTAGTGTTCTTAGACCAACTGTCTTTTGCTTTCTTGGTAAGAAATAATTAATTTTAGAAGTATTTCTGGTGTTATAGTTATGAATTGAATTGTGTTTAGAAAAATATTTTAAAAAGACATTTGGCAGCAGATCATATTTAAAACGAAACATAAATTTACATATTTCAAGAATATAGTTGTCATGTATTTTGAGTACATTAGATAATGCATATAGATCTGTTACATGGATTTGCCTTTTTCCTACCATATTCATGCATCTTAGTATTCGATTATGAACAACTTCAACAGGTTTAGAAACAGTTTTTGAGCAGCTATCCCAGCAAATTATACCATAAATAAAGTAATATTGGATATATAAGGGTATAGTAAACTTTCTTAAGTACTTGCTTATCCACATATAATCTTAATTTATAAAATAGTCCACATAATTTTGCTAGTTTAGAAGCAACAGCTGACAAATGTGGTTTCCACGATAACTTTTCATCTGTAATGATACCTAAGTACTTATGAGTTTCTGTTTGGCACAATAGATGCTCTTTAAGTTTGATTTGAAATTTGCATCTTTCTTTAAGTTTAGGTGATATGATAATGTATTTGGTTTTGGAAACATTAAGAGATAATTTATTTACATCAAGCCACCGTTGTATCTTATCAAGTTCAATATTAACATGTTTTTCTAGATCGCATGGGTTTTTTTTTTTTGAAAAATATAACAGGGTATCATCTGCAAATAATCTTATATTAACATTTGAAGCATTTTGAATATCATTTACATATAACAAAAAAAGAAGTGGTCCAAGAACACTACCTTAAGGTACCATAAAGGCACTCGTTACACAGTTTAAAACAACGGGCTCTATAAAAGATGCATCAGATCTGGATAAACACAATTACAATGGTCTCTTTTGTAATGGAAAACATTTCGAATAGTTTTATCAGTAGGCTTGTTATCAGTAATAAAGTATTATTTCATTATCAGTGGTTATTTAGCTTTTTTTAACCATATTGTTGCGATACTCAAGCAGCACAACTAAATTCATAAATATTTATTTTCGAACGTTTTCGGTTTCTTAAGTTTTCTTGAAAAGGGCTTGTAGCGTCGCCAAGACGCGAACCAGGTCCATGTTCGCGCATAGCGCTTGGTAATTGTGAGCGCTGCTGTTGTCTTCCCTTTGGCGGTCTCTGTTATGGTAACCATAGCACGAGATAGTTCTAGTCTTTTCGGTTTGACCTTCGTACAAGAAGGTTACTTAGTAGAGCCTGCTGGCCGCTTATATTTATCCCATTGGAATTTAATAACCTATTGGCTGAAGTGATGGCAAAGGAACAAATTTGTTAATACCTAATCTAATTTGGTGTTTTATATCTAATCTGGTGCATAATTGTAAAGTCTGGAATAAATTAATATTATCTGTCCAAGTTCTATTCATTTCTACTTCCGAACTAACAAAGAGTTTTAACAAATTTGTACGAGTTATAGAGAATTTGGCGCAAGTTTATAACGAATTTGGACAAGTTATAACAAATTTGAAAGAATTTAGCAAACTTAATATTTATTGCTTTGATTATCGATTCAATTCAAATAAGATAATTCTAATTGAATAAGAACTTGATAAATTATTTGCTTTGAATAAGAACTTTGAACACATTGCAAGAAGCAGAGTTATTTTCGTTCCATTTGTCTGTGGTGTCAACGGACGCATCTGAATACAAGTCTTGAAGAAAATTCCTAAGAAGTTGGAAGACCGCAAGGAAAACGGTATTTGAACATTTAAATTTGTCCGCTCCAATGTAGAGCACGGAAAGTGTTGAAACTTTAAGTAACTAATTTACTATTGTTAATTATATATTGTGTCAATTTATATTTGTTTAAACATTTATTACGAATGGAGTCTAATACTCCCGAGATTAACCCGCTTCAAGACGATGTAGAAAATGCTATCGAAAGCTTGCGATCTACACTAAACAATAATTATTTAACCGCCGAAAAATTAATGTCGTTGCGTAATCCGGAAATTAAGTCGTTGAACGAGAGCGTTGCTAAAGTTGAAGATTCATACAATGAATTAATGAAAATAATGTCAAGCAATATGACACCTGCGCGAACCATAACCGATGTCGCAACTAATAAACGCGAGTTTGATGAGCGAATAAGTGACTGGTTCACTCGCACAGGGACTATGGGTTCTAATAAGGATTTTGCCCGTTTTAATGCCGCGCCCACTAGCTTGATTAAATCTAGTAAAAGCTCACGGTCTTCTTCTCTCACGGTTTGGCGACTTCAAGCCACTCTTAATCTTAAATCGGCGCAATTACAAGCTAACCATATGCGAGAACGGGCGGAAGAGCAACAACGTAAGTTACAACTAGATGTGGAAGAGCAACAGCGTAAGTCACGACTAGAAACGGAGTTGGAAGAAAGGGAGGCTCTACGCAAAATAGCTCTTGCCGAGTTATTAGAGTGTAAAGTGTGGGAAGAGGCAGAAAGTAACGATGTCAAGGGTCCCTCCTTTTCTAATCCAAATCCCTCAACTTTGTTAACTCCAAGTAGTGTAGGAACTCAATTTCCAACCGCTTCCATGGCTACTAAGAGGGTTACTTTTGGTCAAACAGCTGTATCAACAGCTAATACTAGCCGTTCTGGTTACGAGGCGAATAGTGGGGCAACGCCCTTGAATGAAGGTGCTTCTCGTCCACCTTTAGATGCCGCGCAACATTTACCTACCCGATCTTATTCGCCATTTACCAATACGCCCTACCAACCGTGGCTTTACAACGTCGATTATGATAGTATGTTTTTTCCTAGACCTGAATTTCTAAGTTTAAAGGGAATCCTCTCGAATTCAAGTCATTTCTTAATAACTTTGAAACACACCTTGAGCCAAGGGTTCATGATGAACGAACTCTGTTTTGCCTCTTGCTTCAGCATTGCAGCGAGGATATATAGGGCCAAATAAACCATTTAGCTGGCCAGGAAGCATGCTACCAAAGGGCCAAGCAAAAACTTGTTCGAGAGTACGGATCGCCATGGATCATATCTGACGCTTGCTATCAAAAACGTAAGGAATTTCCGGCAATTAAAAGTGGAGCAAGTCGACAATTGAAATCATTTTGCGAACTACTAGAGAAGACCCTAGAGATAACAAAAGACATTCCCCGATACACAAATCTAGATACTTCAGATACTCTTACCGCCTTGGTAGGAAAGTTGCCTTATAATTTACGAGGGCGATGGGTGAAAAGGTCAGTAGAGATAGAAAAAACTAGGGGTTTTGTAGCGGAATTTTCCGATTTAGTTGAGTTCGTGAAACAAGAATCTGATGTTGCTAATTCTTTGTTCGGCCTCAGAACTTTGAATGATAAATCTAATCCCAAGTCCAAGCCCTTTAGCTCTAAAGCAACCGTAGCTTTCTTGGAGGAAGAAAATAAAAGGACGAGTTTAGGATCTTGTTGGTACTGCAAAGATACAAGACATAAGTTGCTGAATTGTGCCAGTTTCTTAAACTTATCGTTAAATGAACGTTATAAATTCGTAAAAACAACGAAGTTATGTCACAAGTGCCTAAGTTCTAAGCATTGGATGCCAGCATGCAAAAGGACGAATACTTGTAAGGTCGATGGCTGCTCTGGAGCATTTCACCATACCCTCCTTCATCGATCTGTCGATAGCAAAAAACTTCATACCTGCAAAAAATCCACATCAACCTCCGACACAATTGAAAATACTAACGTATCAAGCGCTTTACTTAGCAATAAAATTTGTGCTGAGAGTTCTTCTGGAACTACCTATGCGTTGTTCCAGTCCGCGTAGCTCACAAAAATAAAAGTATTTTGACTTATGCATTTCTCGACCAAGGTTCTACCCACACTTTTTGCGACGAAAACCTGGTTAAGACATTAAACCTTAACGGTCCTGAAACCAGCATTCAGATTAAAACTATAAATGGGTCCTCCAAAGTCTATAAAAGTATATTGTGCGACTTAGAAGTATCTCCCCTTAATAACGATAACTCGTTTTCTTTAACCAATGTACATTCCATTGAAAGTATTTCTCTGCAACCTAACTCTATCCCACCTAAAACAGAACTCAATTTCAACATCTTAAAAATATAAGATTTGACACTATACCAGGCGCTTCGATTCAAATGTTAATAGGTGCAGACGTTCCAGAAATGTTTTGCGTGGGAAATATACGAAAAGGTCCTAAAGGCACACCTTACGCCACCGAAACCCCTTTAGGTTGGTCTCTATTAGGTCCCTCAATGACGCTTTCTTCCCAATCAAACTTCAATGTTAACTTTCTAAGTTGTAAAGATAATGAGCTGCTGCAAACAACTGAACGCTTGTGGAAGTCAGATTTTGAAAGGGGTACATCAGTATTGAACGTTCCAAACTCTTAAAGAGGACAGAGCAGCTTACGACGTGATGAAATCTAGATTATGCCTTGATGGAGGACATTACCAACTGCCATTGTTGTGGAAAGACGAATGTCAGAAGCAGCTTACCAGATAATCTACCTTTAGCAAGAAAACGACTGTTTCATCTGAGGAACCGATTGTTTAAAGACGAGAAGTTGAGAAAGGCATACACAGAAGCGATCGAGTCATACTTGAGTGAAGGATATGCCCAAGAAATTACTGAAGAAGATATTCAAAATGCTTCCACTGTGTGGTACATTCCCCATCATCCCGTAGTTAATCCGAGTAAACCTGGAAAGCTTAGAGTAGTTTTTGATTGTGCGCAAAATTTAACGGAACTTCTTTAAACGACAAACTAATGAAAGGTCTAGATTTAACCAATAGTTTAGTTGGTGTCCTTACTCGCTTCAGAAAGAATAAAGTCGCCCTAGTAGCAGACGTAAAGGCGATGTTTCATCAAATTAAGGTAGACCCCCGAGACCAAAACGCGCTCAGATTTTTATGGTGGAACAAAGGAGATTTATATAAAGAACCGAAAGTTTATAAAATGGTGGCAACCTCATCCCCGAGTTGTGCCAATTTCTGTTTAAAGCAGACCGCTCGTAAATTTGGTCATTTATATCCATCTATGATATCAGGAGCCGTGCTTCATAATTTCTACGTTGACGACTGCTTGGTTTCAGTTTTAACAGTTAAGGAAGCAGTCACGATGCAACAAACCGCTCGTGAATTTGGTCATTTATAACCATCTATGATATCAGGAGCCGTGCTTCATAATTTTTACGTTGACGACTGCTTGGTTTCAGTTTCAACAGTTAAGGAAGCAGTCACGATGCAACAAAAACTCACAGAACTTTTGGCCCGACGCGGTTTTTACTTGACGAAATGGATTTCTAACAATGACAAGGTGTTGGAATCTATCTCCGATTTAGAAAGATCAAATTTAGGCCAGTTTATGTTAGATAACGGTGTGAAGGAAAAGGTCCTGGGCATGCAATGGCATATAAAAGGCGATTACTTTACTTTCGACATTCATGTCAACAAAAAACCTTTCATAAGACGAGGGTTGCTTTCCATGATAGCAAGTGTTTACGACCCGATGGGATTTGTAGCGCCAGTAATTTTGGAGGCAAAATTATTGCTTCAAGATTTGTGCAAACAGAAAGCTAATTGGGATAGCGTTATCAGCGAAGAAGAAAGAGTTAGATGGTCTAGAGCTATACGATACATTAGTATGCAACCATATAGAACAAGATTAAATAAATTGTATGCATTTTCTAAATTATTAAAGGTAAATGAATTGTATCAATATTCTGCAATGAAATTCATGTTTCGATTATACAATGACAGAGAGTTTAAAAATAAAATCCCTTTAGTAAATGAAATTCATGCTTATAATACACGGCAATCAAGCAATAACAACATCTTTATTTCACATTTTTTGGCTTGTAAATCTTCTAATAGTCTTATAGTAAATTGTATAAAAATGTGGAACAAGCTGCCAATTAATATAAGAACCGAACAAAGAATTAAATCATTTAATAGATTATTGTACAAATACCTGCTAGATACCTATGAAATTTAATCAACATCCAAATTTTACCCATATAAATTATTAATTCATAGTATTAATGCAAAATGAACTACATGCATAATGCATATTAATTTAACGTCTTTAAGGTTTTACTTTAAGAAATATGATGTTTTGTATTGCTCTTTGTGCACCTCTTTAATCCTTAACTGCTTCCTGAAATCTATTGTTTTTTGTTTTATGCTAACTGTCTTATTTCAATAAATTTTATATTGAGACCTATTCTGTTGTTTGATTTAATCTTATTGGCCTTTGTTTTGTTTTGTTTTGTTTTTGTACTTTTCTTTGTTTTTTTATGCTCCTTTTCATTATTGTGCTGTTGGATTTGTGCTATTTGTATCTACTCTGAAATCTGTTATGTTGTTTGTTTTATGCTACTACCTTTATTTTCAATTTAATTTATGGTAAGATCTATTTCTGTTGTTTAATTTAATCTTATAAGCTTTTGTTTTTTGGTTTTTTTTTTTTTTTTGTCCTTTTACTGCCGGTTTGATTGTTTGTTTTTTTTTTCATCGTCGTGCTGTCGTTTTTTACACTATTTGCCTTTATTTCAAATCGAATTTATGCCGAGTTATTTTCTGTCGTTTAATTTTATCTACATGTATGCGGCCTTTGTTTTTCTTGTTGTTTGTTTTGTTTTCATCATGTTTGTAAAGTGATTTATAATTTTATTTTAATTTATGATGTAAAATGTCTTATGCTAATGTTTTTCTAAGTTAATAATCAATTTTACATACCAAAAACTTAATTTATGTAAATTGTAATGAAACTTTTAAATAAGCTGGGGGTAGTGATGACTTTTGTCCCTTCCTACTCCTGCATCACATCTTTAATAGTGCTCTTTGATTTGATATATATGGCTTATTATCAGTTTGTTTTAATTTCAAAATGTAAAATTATTGTTTTTTTTTTGCGTTTTAACCCTATTCTCCTCAAGCTTTTTCGAGCTATTGACTCCTCAACGGCCGGGCTTCAGAAGCCCACCAATTTAACGATTCATAACTCCAAAACTACTTAAGCTATCTTTACGAAATTTAACCAGAGCAAAGATCATTTATTTAACTTTTGTTAGAGCAAAAAAGTTTTTGAAAATTCATTTGATAAAGTATGCAAAATTGCAATTTAGCAAGGTCACTACAATTTTTACGTTTAGCCACTCATTTAACTAGCGTGAAATGCGATTGTAACGGATTCGCTGTTGTAATAGTCATAAACTTAATTAAAAATTGGACGTAAAGAGTGACGTCAACGCGCACGACAACTATAAACAATGAAGAAGCTACGGGAAGCTTACTTCATTGTTTTGGTCGAAGTATAGAATTTATTTTAGACTGGTTTCAATTACTGGTTCATTATTTGTCCACATGTTTTTTTAGTTACCAATGGTTATTGCTGCTTTTTTAAAAAAAGTATAAAATAATGAAAATAATTTTTTTTACATAAAAGAATTTGATATAGGCTATATTTTAATATTTAGCAGTATTAGAATATCGACATATTAATGCTGTAAAACCAACAAACCTTTATCTTTTATATACTTATATCATCGTTTGTATGCACTTGTTTTGTTTCTTCGCAATGATTTCACCGCAACAAAAAGAGGTTTTTATTTATTGAAATAGAAGTACACCATTGCATTACTTAAAAAAAAAACACTTGAGAAAACAATATTACTCTATATAATTGTGACTATTAATCATGGAACATATCTCGACATCGTTCAAAGCATGAAGTGCAAATTTGTAAGCAGTGCCGCAACCTGGGCGATTTCAATGAATCTCTTAGAAATAGTGATCTTATGGAACAGTGTGTTTATTCATGCCAGCACGTGAAAAATTTTCCA
The DNA here is from genome assembly GCA_963680785.1 of Diplosoma virens. Classification (NCBI taxonomy): domain Eukaryota; kingdom Metazoa; phylum Chordata; class Ascidiacea; order Aplousobranchia; family Didemnidae; genus Diplosoma; species Diplosoma virens. Next base: position 1,567,647 of record OY796881.1, on the reverse strand, counting down.
AATCTTTTGGCAATAAAATTTAACAAAAACTTTGTTTGCTTTTTATAAAATTAAGGAAAAAATCAATTTTATAATATATTTGTCAACAGTATAGCAAGAGGTTGGGAGTGGCGATTTGATGGGAACGGATCAGGATCGCATACGTTCGTTTTTGTCACATTTTATCAGAAAAAAATTTTACTGCACTTTCCCTGCTTAAAAGTCTTTGTTAGAAACTTTAAATTCAATTATATCAGTTAATAAAAATTAGAATGTTCAATAAAAAAATTTTTAAACAACAATATTGTGGCATGTATGAAGATTCGAAATTCACATTTGTTTATTTTGTCACTAAACTATTACAAATATTCGCATAACATATAATTGAGATTAAATATAGGATAACGTGACTGGCAAATAACCATAAGGTGTCTTGGTCAAGCAGTTACTTTTATTGCATAAGTTAAAATAAAAAAATTAAAATAAAATAACCATTTGAAAACAAGTTACGATAAGGCAAAAAAGTAATGAACAAATGAAAACCTAAAAGCAAAACTAGAAAATATGCAAATCTGGATAACAAAAGTAAATTTGTTTTTTTATTTTGCAATTTGAAAAGTTTCGGATGGAATACGGGATAAAATAACACATTTTGGTTCCAATATATTTAAGTAAAAAGTGCGTTTTTTTGTTTTACACTTTGGAAGATTAGATTGATTACCTTCAAAAGATACTAATCACCACAAGACCTCTCCAAGATAACTTGGAGAAGGAAACGTTAAGCTATGAAAGCCTTTTTTTAACTTTACATAAAACAGGGGAATTCTATGCCGAAATTGTTCTAGTATTTAAAAGTATCCACTTCAAGTAAAGCAAATAAATAGGACTGGCCCCCATGGTTTATTTATTTACTGCAAATTGCTATTGTATTGCCTGGATTAAGTACTGTTAGTGATGCACCAAGCCACAACCGTTTTTTTTTTATTTAAAACTTTCCAAATTTGTGCTCTTTATAATGCCTAATTTATATGACACTCCTATACAACTTTATCTCTGTTTTGTGCAATCACGCCGCATTTGCAATGAGAGAAAGTAAAGAGACCCTATTTGTCCATGCACAAATGAAAACACGCAACTTTGGTTTGCAGGCAGAATGGGCCAACTGGTCGCAACCGACTGGGCGCAATCCAACTAGACGCAGCCGACTGGTTAGTTAAACTGTGGCCAGTCGGTCGTGGCCAGCTGTCCTAAACCCGTCCACAGGCATTTAAGGATAACTCAAACTGTTCTGAAAACGCTATTTCGAACGAGCCTAGTACACTCAAAGCGCTGGTAATAAAAGCATGGAGCCGGAATGTACTACCACAGTATTCTGTGTTCTATGTATGATTAATGTACTGGGCAGCAGGGTACCTAATTCGGAAAAATTGTTCAAGTCTTTGCAAAGCAAGTGTAAACAAGCTTTTAGACCTTCGTGTTTATCGGTAGGCATTTGATAACCGATGAATAAACCATAGTCAGGATCTGCAGCAATGCTTTATAACTCGTAAGCTGTGGAAAAACGGCAAACATAACCTTTCGAATAGATAAAAACTTATGTTTTTTTGAAGTAGCATCCAATAAACTTAAAAAATTCATTGTACAGTACATCTCATCGTGAAATGTCATGACTTTTTTTGGTCTTCACTAAATTTTAAACGCTTTTTTTCATATGAAACTTTATTTAGTGAACATAAAAACTCTTTACAAATAAATTGATAGCTTTTTTTTGATCAATTTTTCCCAGGCTGGATTGTGCTTGATATGCGCAAATTGGTAACTTCAGTTGAAAAAAAGTCATCACTTTATTTTTAGAGTTCAGATTAAAATTTTTAGGCTTTCTATGGCAGCCAAAGGAAACTTCAGGTAACGGAAAGCGGTGAAAATTTAGCTCTTCACCTGGTCCAGATGCTCTGCAAATTTTTGAAACCTTACAAAGTGTGCCACAGGTTTGAAAAAATAGCAGAGCATGTCTAGAGTACTATCTCTAGCCAAAAAGAGTATCACTTCTTGTTTTCAAAGCTCAGATGGCTGGATGTCTGTAAAAACTGGTAAGTGGTCCGTTGGATAGGGACGGAGGCATTCAGTGACTACGCACAAAGCATTATTCAAGACACTATATATAAACCAAGTACGTGCGCTGCAAAAACAAACAAGATCCAATACTCGGCTATTGAATAGACAAAAATAGGAGAGTTATTTCTGATGTTTTGGCCAGTGACGAATATTCAAAATTAGGGCCGCGAAGCAAGGATTTGCAAAAATTGATGTTCTCTAAAAAAAGGGCTTTGATCTCGTATTTCCCTTATTTTTCCCAAACTCATGGTTATCTCTAAAAAAAAAGGTCTTCACTTCGATTTGATCTCTCATTTTTCTATTTTTCTCCCAAAATCATAGTGATCTCTAAAAAAAAAAATAAGGTCTTTACTTCGATTTGATCTCATATTTCGCTATTTTTTCCCAAAATATTGGTGATCTCTAAAAAAGCATATGCAGCAAAATGAAACTATATGCAATATTTTCAAGGAGGGGTCCGAGGTAACTGCCTCATTCGCCTCACCCAATATCCACCACTGGTTTTGGCACCAGCTCCCACCCTAAAACCGCAAGTTACTTCAGCGCTGGGACACACAAAGAAAAATTTTTGCGCAATGCAAACGGTGGTGACGAAACTTGGGTGATTTATTTAGTTTTACCTCAAGATAAGTCGAAATTAAACGCAATGATGAATGTTGATTATTGTAAACTTTTAGCTCAGAATATTTTTAATCTGAAGATTGTGAAACGCAAATTATACTTCTAGATGTTAAAAAAAGAATCAGTCGTGATTGATTTTGGAGGAACACTGTTTCTCTGACACCAGATTCTCTGACATCTGAGACCTGATACTACGGTTGGTTCATATGCCAATAGCCTAATAAGTAATTCACTAAAATGCTTAATTGATAAGCCTACTAGGATAACTATATCAACAAAATCGTTGATTGATCACATATACACCAATAATCTTAAAACTTTGTATAGTGGTATTTTTGTATGTGATCTATCCGACCACTGTGTTTTTGTAATTATTCCAACAAAAAAAAAGCAAACTAATCTTAATAGTTATAGCCATATGCTAATTCGTGATATGAAATCTTTCCAACTTGAAAATTTTTTAGCTAATCTTTCAGATGTTTTTTTGATTTCATTGTATCAAATAATATCTCTGTTAACTCCCAGTTTCAAAAATTTCTACAGTTATTTTCTCAAACAATTAATAGACATGCTCCTTTAAGAAAAAGAAGTAGAAAAGAATTTAGAATGCAGCATAAACCATGGCTAACTCGTGGTATCATTCATTCCATTAATCATAAAAATAAAATGTATTCTAAATTCCAAAGCTCCCTAAATATGAATAAATTTAAAGAATATAAATCTTACCGAAACATTTTGAATAGAACGATTCAGGCCGCTAAACGTATGTATTATAACAATATAATTGTGCAAAATCGCAGTAAACCAGACCAAATTTGGAAAACCATACATGAATTAGTCAATATTAAGAAAAAAACAATCTTTTCTCCAACCAAATTAATTACCGATGAAGGCAAAACAATAACTGACAAGATTGATATAGCAAATAACTTTAATGAATATTTTGCTAACGTAGGAATCAATCTTGCAAAATCACTAAAGCAACCTAAATCTATTAATATTAATGAGTCGTCCAATAAATTACACAATTCATTTTTTCTTACGCCGACAAATGAAGATGAAGTGTCTTCTCTCATATCTATGTTAAATAATAAAAAATCAACAAGACATAACGACATTAACACGAAATTTATAAAATTTAGCAAACCAATAATTTCACCAATACTCAGCGATTTATTTAATCTTGCTTTTTTGCAAGGTGATTTTCCAAATTGTCTCAAGGTAGCCGAAATATTTCCTCTATTTAAAAAAGGCGATATGTGTAAAACTAGCAATTATCGTCCAATTTCGCTTCTCTCTCAGTTTCACAAACTTTTCGAAAAACTCATTCTTAATAGATTAATCAATTATCTCGACAAATACAAATTGTTAAGTGAACATCAATTCGGTTTTCGTAAGAATTATTCTACCACTTTAGCCATTAGCAATATTTATGATAAATTAATCAATAACATTGATAATGGTTTATATAGCTGTTGTTTATTTCTTGACTTATCTAAAGCCTTCGATACTGTCGATCATAAAATCTTATTAAAAAAAATGAACTTATTTTTTGGAATCCGTGGTATAGCTTTAGATTTATTCAAGAGTTATCTCACCGACAGATATTCATACACAGTTGTAGCTGAAACCAAATCTAATCTGCAAAAAATTTCTTGCGGCGTTCCACAAGGATCCTGCCTAGGCCCAATTTTATTCCTACTGTATATAAATGACATGCCATTAGCTTCTAAATTTGATATTACACTTTTCGCTGACGACACCTATTTAACTTTAGCTGATAACGATTTAAATACTCTACAGACTCGTGTAAATAATGAACTGAACAGTTTAAATAATTGGTTTTTGAAACATAAATTATCCTTAAATTATTCTAAAACAAATTTTCTACTTATTAACAAAACACCATATAGACCAGTTGATTATATTTTTCAATTAAGTTTCAATGGTACCTCTATTAATAGAGTTCAAAATATAAAATACCTTGGTGTTTATATTGATGAATTATTAAATTGGTCCGTTTATACTTCCTATCTCTCTCTACAACTGGCGAAATATAGAGGATTATTTTGCAGATTGCGTAATTATGTAACAAGGGAAACCCTGGTCACGTTATACCACAGTCTTATTCACAGTCGGGTTCAATATGGTGTCATCTCCTGGGGAAATGCAGCAAATATTTACCTGAACAAAATTCAAATAAGAATGAATAATATTGTTAGATTAATTACTAAATCATCAAAATATTTTTCTATCAATCCTCAATACAAAATGTTAAAAATTTTAAAACTTGATGAAATTTATAAGTTAGAACTGGCCAAATTTATGCATAACCTTCATCACAACAATCTTCCATTTATATTCAAAAGACAATTTACCTACCTTACTAATTGGCATACTCATAAAACCAGATGTGCTGACAGCTTTAATTATTTTCTACCACGCGTCAAAAAAAAATTTTCCCAAAACCAATTATCATTCAGAGGAACAAAATTGTGGATGGAGATTGATAGCTCTCTTAAAATCTTAAACACTATTTCTTTCAAAAAAGAGTATAAACATTACTTAATTTCCAGTTATTAAAAAACTTTTCTTTTGTCGGCTTCGTGTGAGCATGAAGTTAAGATACTCAGGGGCCCTGTGTTTAGTATGACTGTTTAGTAACTATCCTTCAAGGGGAGTGTTATTCGCGTTTGTATTGTAGCAACTGTGCCTGTTTGTTTTCTTTCGAAGTTCGTTACAGATATCTTATGAATTTTTGTTGTGCTGCCGTTATTATTGTTTTACTCGTTTATTTCGTTTTTCGATTTTGTAATTTTCTTTTTTTTCTCAAGGAGCACCTTGACTTAGAAAACCGAAAGGTTCCTCGGTGCTCCTTACCAACATTCCAAATTGCTTTATTTTGCATTTTGTTTCTTTCGTGAATTTTTTATTTGGTGAAATAAACTCAAACTCAAACTCAAACCAGAGACTGTTTTGCTTACTATCGTCGTTAGAGTAAAACTTTTGTTGTGAACTAGTTTCATAATCATTTAAACCATGTTCTTATTCAGCAGAAAACTCTGTAACTTGCAGTTAAAATCAAGTTTGTATGAAATAACAGTGTCATATGCAGGTGTCAGATTGACAAATAGCACTGGTATTTTTCTTAGTCTTGAGAAAATTGTCAATGATTTCTATGATAACAGAACGACTTGATCCGCCGTTGACTTTTTGCGTCAAAATCATCAATTAGCTCGTTGCGAGCATACGTAAACGTCTCAAATTTTTCCTTCGGGACATAAAGTTGATAAATTTGTTAATAACTTTTTGGATCTCTACAGCCTTCTTTGTCTTTCAAATCGCGACTAGAAGCACTCTTCCGTAGATTTTCCAAATTAGAATCGACGCAAGCAGGAAAAAGGAAAATGATTTAATCAAGATTTTGAAATAGCTCTGACATGGATAATAAGCTCTGTGCACATAAAACTGGGGCCGGGGGTTTTATCTGGTTTTACGTGGAAGAACCCTTGTAAACAGCTTAGGTCAGGCGTAAGTAAAAATTTAAGTTGATTTTATTCAGAGGTTTCGAATTAGTGGGTCATTTTAAAACTACAAAGACGGGTCAAAATATAATAGGATAATCATATTAGATCAAAAGTTATATCAAACTTTTTTAAAAATTACATTTTGAGTCCAAACATAAAATTTATTGCGAAAGGCAAATGAAGACCAAAAAATGGTCTTTACGTTTACATAAAAATTTTTTTTCGAATTTCCAAAGTGGAGCTTTTTTAGGTTTTTATTTAATTTTTGCAATAAATTATTAAACAGTTTGCAATAAGTAAGGACCATTTTTTTATACTTTGGCTTGAAAATATTTTGGGAGGAAAGAAGTCATTTGTGTAAATCTAAAAGGTTAGAGCCCTAATGAATTCATACAACATGCACATAAAATTGGGGCCCGAAGCTTTATCTGGTTTTACGAGGAAAAATCCTTGTAAACAGCCCAGGTCATCCGTAACTAAGATATCTAAGTTGATTTTATTCAGAGGTTTCGAATTAGTGGGTCGTTTTAAAACTAAAAAGACGTCGGAATATAATAGGATAATCATATTAGACCAGGAATCATAACAAACTTTTTTTAAATGACTTATTAAGTTCAAACATAAAATTTTTGGCGAAAGGCAAATGAAGACCAAAAATGGTCTTTACGTTTACATAAAAAGTTCTTTTTAAATGTCCAGAATGGAGCTTTTTTAGGTTTTTATTTAACTTTCGAAATAAATTTATTAAACAGTTTGCAATAAGTAAGGACACTTTTTTAAACTTTGGCTTGAAAATCTTTTGGGAGGAAAAAGTCATTTGTGTAAATCTCAGACTTTAGAACTGCCATGAATTTATACAAGTTGGAAACCTCTGTTTTATTGAAATTCAATCGTATCAAACGTCTTGTTTTTATTCAATGCTTTCTGTTTGGAAAACCCACATCGAAAAGCTATAAACTTTTTCACACAACTTTTTTAAACAGGTATACTTGTATATAAAAAATACGTCGGATTTTTCATTGTTAGGGAAATTTCAACATAAAAACGGCCTGTTACTTCAAATGCAACGTGAAATGCAATTATAAAAAGTCAGGTGTTGTTTAATTATCAGAAGGCGTCAGCATAAGAGCTAAGATGTGAACTAGTTAATTTAATTTTTTTCTTGAAGTAAAAGATTTTTCTTCCCAAAGCTTTTCATCTGACACTCTTCAGGGGAAATCGTCAGAATGAAGCAGAATTGAAACCGAACTAATTTATAAAGGAAGATAGAAACGGAAAATCAATCTAATTGGTACTCTCGTTCACAGAGCTTTTATGATTTGTTCTAAAAGCAAACTGGACCAAGAGCTTGGCAAAATTCGTTCAATTCTTTTGGAAAATGGCTACCCGGAACGTGTAATCAATTCGGCTTTCAAGCGAAAACTTCAACAAATAAATTCTAACCCGGTCCACATAGTAAAAAAGTGCCCTGTCTACCTACACATCCCATGGATTGGAAGCGTTTCGATGAAGTTCGAAAAGCAGATTACGTCTGCTGTGAAACGCTGCTTTTTCTCCGTCGAACCACGTGTTATTTTCAACACCCGACAGCTCCTTCTAGCGATTAAGAAAGACGTGCTACCTTCCCATCATCACAGCAATGTTATTTACCAGTTTTTGTGCCACTGCGATAGTCGGTACGTTGGTCGCACGTCTCAACGGCTAGAAGAGCGAATTAAACAACACGTTCCTAAATCCATCACCAATCCTCGTACCTCGACCAACCGCCAAAGTCTTTCCCGCTCTTGCAAAAACAACATACGCCCACAACAATTTCACGAATCCGCTATTGGTCAACATCTTCTTGACAACGCCCAATGTGCCCTCCATTACAGCAACGAAAAATTTTCTATTCTCGCTCGAGGTCGCTCTTCCTTTCACCTTTCTGCTCTTGAAGCGACTTTCATTAAATCTCTCAATCCCTTTCTGTGTGAGCAAAAAGAATTTGTATACTCTTTGAAAATTTCTTAATCTTTTCTCTCATTGGTTGACTCTTTCAGCCAATGAGAACTCTACTTTCTTCCTTTATAAATTAGTTCGGTTTCAATTCTGCTTCATTCTGACGATTTCCCCTGAAGAGTGTCAGATGAAAAGCTTTGGGAAGAAAAATCTTTTACTTCAAGCAATCTTCAAATTCTGTACCACCAAATGTTTATTTAATTTTTTTCCCACAAATAAATAATAAAAAGAAAGTTTTATAAAAATGCTTATTGTAAAGATTGAATTTTGTCTGCTTGATTGGTATTCAAGCAGCCCAACAGCAATTGTTTTATCCAAAATATTGTATATGTGTAAAATGTTTTCAAGCAATCGCCAAAAGCTCAAAAAAAGAAAACGCGATTTACATGAAATAAGTTCTATATCGCCTAAGGCATATTGACGTCGGGAAACGACGTAATTCGCTTCGACACGCAAAGCCGATTATTGGTAAAATTCATGTCACTTAATAAAAGCGTGAAATTGAAATTCCACGCTCTGCTTGCGAAAACCAGCAAAAATTCACAAATTTGCTAAAAAACATCTATTTTACCCGTCAATCCTTGTTCGGGGGCACCTAAAAATAGTACCATCTTATTCAGCATTTTAAATTAGGAAAAGTCAAGAAATTCCAGAATTTTATCTAAAAAGAGGAAGTAATTACAAACGTTTTTGCAAGGGCCGGGCTTCAGAAGCCCGGCCGTTGAGGAGAATAGGGTTAAGCGGTAATTTATTGAAAAGATTTGATGCAAATAAACAGATCTCTCTCTCTCTCTCTCGCTGGCTCGAGGAATTGCCTTATTTAAGTGAGCTTAGGATTCCCCGGTGTTTTACCCAAGTAGCTGCTGCTAGCTATGAGATTCACTGTTTCGCCGACGCATCTTCGTTTGCATACGGCGCATGTTTGTATCTTCGCATAATTGATACAAAAGGTTTTGTCCATTGTTCATTTCTTTTGGGAAAATCTAGATTGGCCCCAATTAAGTCTATTTCAATACCTAAATTAGAATTAACAGCCGCTGTCCTAGCCGTACGCTTATCTTGCTTATTGAAGGCGGAGTTAGACCTACCAGTAGTTTTAACTTTCTGGACCGACTCTACAGCCGTACTTCATTGCATAAAAAATAACACCAAACGCTTACCTGTGTTTGTGGCCAATCGTTTAGCAATCATTGAACAAAATACTGAACTTGATTGTTGGCGCCGTGTGCCGTCAAATTTGAATCCTGCCGATCTTGCTTCTCGTGGCATAGGAGTTAACTCTAACGAAGTGAAAAGGTGGTTAAAAGGATCAGAGTTTTTGACAAAGCCCCGCACCGAGTGGCCTACAAATAAGTTGTCAAACCTAACTCCGCCCGAAGAATTTATATCGGGTAAGGAGCAGACTATTTGTTCCGCCCTCGAATCTCGCTTTACAGGTGAGCTAAACTCAATAGATAAACTCATCAATCGCTGCTCTAATTTATACAAACTGAAGCGTTTGACGGCCTGGATTTTGAAAAATACAAATTCTTCTTGCAGAATCGCAACAGTTTTGATTGTAAATTGAAAATCCTTAAACAGATTACTGTCGAGGACTTGCAAAATGCAGAAATTGAACTCGTTAAATACACCCAGAGGCAGCATTTTCCATATTTGTTTACGAAAACATCTTCACATAGATGGCCTTTTATTCATGCGAAAGATTAACCCTATTTTTCTTGACGGAGTAGCGCGGGTAGGTGGCAGGCTCGCACAACTTGATATTGACGTAGACATAAAACATCCAAATAATTATGCCGCAATGTTCTCATTTGACTGAGTTAGTTATAAGACAGCATCATGATAAACTCGGCCACGCAGGCACTAGTCATACCTGGGCCTCGTTACGACAACGCTTTTGGGTTGTCAAAGATGCAGCTGCTGTCCGCCACTCTATAGGTCAATGCATAAAATGTAAAAGACGCAATGCTTCGGTAGGCAAGCAGTTGATGGCTGATCTTCCGCGCTGTAGGGTACAGACAGACAAGCCACCCTTCTATAAGGTAGGCGTTGACTACTTTGGTTCTTTTTTGGTTAAGCAGGGAAGAAGCCGGATTAAAAGATACGGATGCATATTTTCATGCTTAACAACAAGAGCCGTGCACATCGAGGTGGCTAGTGACCTATCTACAGACTCCTTTATAAATGTACTGAGAAGATTTATAGCCAGAAGGGGTCAACCCGATGAGATTTTCAGTGACAATGGCACTAACTTTGTAGGCGCCGAACGTGTTTTGCGCGAATCACTTCAGAGTCTACAACAATCAAAATTGAATAATTTCTGCCTTCAGTTAAAAATTAAATGGCGCTTTAACCCTCCCTATGCAAGTCACATGGGTGGCGCATGGGAGCGAATGATACGCTCAGTGCGCAGAATTTTAAATGCATTAACTCAGATGCAGACATTGACCGAAGAAGGTTTAGTGACTTTAATGACTGAGGTGGATGGGATTTTAAATTCCAGACCTTTGATCCCATTAATGCTCCATGATTCTGAAAAGGAGCCTTTAACCCCCAACCATCTGCTACTGCTAAGAGGCAACCCTAATTTATCGCCTGGCACATTTGACACAAATAGCTGTTACACATGCAGGCGTTGGGCTCAAGTGGAGTTTTTAGCCAATCAATTCTGGCGACGTTGGGCCAAAGAATTTCTTCCCAATCTTTTGCAGCGGCAAATGCAGCGGCAAAAATGGTTCAATCGCGAAAGAAATTTCGAAGTAGGGGATGTAGTATTACTGGTTGAAGACATGCAACATAGATTAAATTGGGTAGTGGGGAGAGTGATTCGAACCTTAACTGATAAGGAAGGCCTTGTGCGAGTGGTCCAAGTCAAGGCGCGCAATACCGTATTAACTAGACCCGTTACGAAATTGTGTTTAATTGAAAAAACGTCTCAGTAATTTGAGTGAATTTACGTTGCTTTATTGTTTATTTGCTATTTATGATAATTTTGTTTACGAAGACTACGTTGTTGAATAGCGTAACTTATGTGCTTTATAAGAGAAATTTTTGTTTATTCTAAGTTCAATCTCCATTTGTGTTATTAATTTGATGTGTATTTATGTTGGATTTACTTTATTTGTGAACTGCTGTTACCGCCGTGTTGACGACGCCTTCGTAATGTTTAAAATGTTAACGTAACATTTTGGGGGGAGTGTAGCGTCGCCAAGACGCGAACCAGGTCCGTGTTCGCGCGCTAATTAAAGTTCGCGCATGGCGCTTGGTAATTGTGAGCGCTGCTGTTGTCTTCCCTTTGGCGGTCTCTGTTATGGTAACCATAGCACGAGATAGTTCTAGTCTTTTCGGTTTGACCTTCGTACAAGAAGGTTACTTAGTAGAGCCTGCTGGCCGCTTATATCTACCCCATTGGAATTTAATAACCTATTGGCTGAAGTGATCGCAAAGGAACAAATTTGTTAATACCTAATCTAATTTGGTGTTTTATATCTAATCTGGTGCATAATTGTAAAGTCTGGAATAAATTAATATTATTTGTCCAAGTTCTATTCATTTCTACTTCCGAACTAACAGGGCTTAAAAAGCCGAAAACGTTCGAAAATAAATATTTATGAATTTAGTTGTGCTGCTTGAGTATCGCAACAATATGGTTAAAGAAAATTTATTCCTTTCTAAAATTATACCTTTTTTTAATATGACAAAATTAATTAAAAACTTTGTTTTATTTTTTGATATAAAGATCGGGCAAAACTTATAAGACTAAAAATTAGATAAGATAGAGCAACTTAATATGTTAAAGTGTAAATTATATTGAACCCGCATTAAAATTTGAATCAATTATAACCAGACTTTGTTGCTAATCTATACTACACAAGCCAAATCAATTTACCCCAACTTAATTTTAACCATTAATACGTAGTACTAGCCTTAATTTTTATTTAAACGTAGAGATGAAAATGTAAAACACACTTTTGAATTAATGATTTTTTGTTCATTGTTAATGCTGTCTACTTCGTCAATAAACATATTTATTTCAGCAATTACGATAACATGTTAAAAGTAATTATTTTTGAAGCCAATTACTTAACTCTGCATTAGAAGTTATATGAAGTGTGAGAAAATGTTTAAATCTCTACTATATACTAATCACAGGGCTAACGTGATGGTTTTTGTTAACATTTCCTTCTCAAGGCGCGTTTACAGCCGTTTACAGTGCTTTTTTTTAGCTTGATCTTAGTTTGTTTTTTTCATGAAAAAATGAGTGGATATGAGAGTTAAGAAAACAAAGATCACGCTGAAAAAAAAGTACTGTAAACGCGCCTTTACGCGCTGATTTCAACGCGACTGCAATATCGAATTACAACGGATTAATGCAAAAATTTAACGCGACTTAAATAATTTGATTGCTCGTGTGTTCGCACTCGCGCGAACCTGTGGCGTGAACACAATCAAATCACGCCACTTATTTGTGAATTCGGGGTGTTCTTTCTTGGCTCGTTGGTTTTTAAGAATCAGCAAACAAAGGCAAGTTGCAAGGGGACACCTCGAGTAGGTCATATTCTTTAACTAACACATCACTGTATTACTCTACTCATTACCATTTAGCCTGGTCATCTAAATATGAAACTGAGTAAATGTATAATCAATGTATTGAACATATGAAGATGAAGTCACTGTAATACACGGTATGAAAGCGAATCAAACGGCAGCATGAGCGAAATAAGAAAGCAGCAAACTTCATTTATGTACAGGTTTGATCATGATCAACAACCACAAGCTTTTGTGAAGTTGATCAGCAGCTCCCGGTGACGGCGAACTTGCTACATCTGGGGGCGACTTGGTACTGAAATAAATCAACATTAAACTCTTGAACGTGAGTAAGGCTACAACTAAAGAAAAAAAATCAAAAACGTAAATGACTCATAACGTAAATGACTCATTTTTTTTTCATTTTCAACATTCAAAAAATTAAAAACGTAAATGACTCATTTTTTGGACTCATTTTCAAATGATTCATAAATCATTAAGTTTTTTTTCACGACCGACCGATCAACAAAAGGTTATAATCCAAGCAAATGTAATTAGCAATTTTAACATCTATTCACTTATTCTTCGATAAAGCGTATCGTATGGTAGTACTTGCAAGCACAATAATCACATTAACAACTATTTCCTTCATAACCGTAATACGGCCGTGCGCTAAATTTCATAAGTTTCTTAATCGATGTTTTTGAAAGTTTAGTTTTTTCTATTTTTCAATAAGAAAAAAATTACTAATTTGGTCGTATTTGACTTCTTACATTGTTTAGGTGTGTTTTCACTTTTTTTAGTGGAAGAAATCCCAACTGACCGTTCCCTGTTGGATAAAGAGAAATTTTTCACACAGGACAAAGCTTTTTGTTTCAAAAAAATTATATTTTTTCAAATTTATTCAGCAAAATTATATTTGACCTCTTACAACTGTCATAGGCTATAAATAATTTATGGTTTCATTTCTATATTTATCCTCCTGACCCACAGGAAAGCGACAGAGGCGCTAATACTAGGACAAGCAATTACCCCGACCTGCTCAGGAGATACCAAGATAATTGCTGTCCGGTTGAAATTTTATTTTGTTTTTTAATTTTATGGAGATATGACAGAAGTTTAGAACTGCTTGCCAAGACCACGACGCAGGGGAAATATCGTAAAATGCTTTTCCCAGGGACACAAAGAATTAACGCGAGTGAGTTTTGAACCAATGCCATGTCGATTACAATCAAAACGCTCTCAATTATTCGACCATGCTGCCAAAACGACCAAAATTAGAAAAATTCGTTTTTTCCGCATGTTTTTAATTTTTTTAATTTTACAGTTAATTAATATATTTGGACTGTGATTCTGAAAGTGGTTTTTTGGTTAAATGTGTAGTTGAGATGCCGTTTTCATTAAGTAAATAAAGTTTTAACTCTGCTGCTATATTAAAACAAAGTTATTCAAATTGAATAATTTAAATAAGGACAAGGAAAAAATTTGTTCTTACAAGTAAAGATTTTTGGCATTTAAAAATCATATTGCTATCATTTCGATATTAATACCTTTACAATTTTATGAAAGAAGGTACAGGTGGAAAAAATTTTGCTTGCAACTCATTTTAGTACACCATTTTCTAATGGGGAAAAAGATTTAACCTTCTTTCGCCCGAAATTTGTGGTGATGTGACATCAATTTAAAAAAGACTAGCAAGGACTCATAAATTAGTATGTCTCATAGGAGTAAAAAAGATTGCAAGTTTTCATTTTTAAAAAAATAAACTGCATAATTGAGTTGCCGTGATTCCCAAGCAAGAGCTTAATAAAATTTATGTTTACAGATGGTCTTCTTATTACAAAAATCAACTATGCTAGTCAAATACTTTAACATGTCAAGTTTAAATTTAAAGAAAAGGGAGGCAAATTTAAAGAATTATTTTGCTTGATGCAATTATAAACTTCTCAAGTAGGCTGAAATTTTATTGTACAAATCGCAAAAATTATACAATCAAAATGTTTGTATTCTAAATTTGTTATTCGCGTCAAGAATGTGGTCGAAAGGCACTTCTTGATTACCGTTCGAAGGAAAGACTACTTTCGTCGTCATCACTTTTTTAATCGGACAGTTTCAAACCACAGCAAAACAAACCAAAAACTGGAAAATTAGTCAAATTACGAACACGGAGTTAAAGTTGAGGTAAGAATTTTTAAGAATTGGCAAAGCTAGTAGATTAATGCAAAGCAAATATGATGTGAGTGCAATATGTGTGAAGAAAGCCAGGTTGCTGCTGACCACCCAAAAAGTGAAAAAATAGCGGAAAATATGATAAAAAAAGAAATTTTGCTATCTCAAAGTTGTTTTGTGTACAGAGGGTGGATTCAAAAAGCAATGACCATGGAAATAATAGCTGAATGGAAAAGATTTAAAGATGATAGGTTAAGCAAGAAAGGTTTGTCGGTAAACTTGAGGTTTACAGAGTGTTGGCAAATAAAAGTTAAAAACAATTAAGAATCAGTCCACCCAAATGAGAATGATTGGAATGGTATACAGCTAAACATTAAAGGATAGAACGAAAAGCGAGTTAGTAGTTAAGATAGCTGGTATTTCAATTCAATTTAATTCAATTTTATTTGCAATCAAGGCATTACATTTTGAAGTTCGTTTTGAAAAAGTAATTGTGAAATAGGAAACTGCGGCTGAACGATATGCGTTATAACACGTATAGCGTCAATTGTGCGTGGTCGCCGTACTTTCAATTGTACGTGTTGAACAAATGAAAGGTTTTTTAGAGAAGTCAAAGATTGAAATGAATAGGAAACGTTCATAAAATGAGCAAAGAAAAAGCAAGTGACTATGGTTAAAATTACGGTGAAAGGCGAGGAAAAAGAAACAAGGAATGGAGGTTGTTGAAGAAGATACGAGAAGAGAGCACCAACAAGCTAAAAGGCCTGAAGAACGGTATGGCTGCAATTGCAACAGCTAACCCTGCCAACAGGAAAAGCAAGTCGTGTTATTTATTTCAGCGCGAAAATGGTGATGATGTCAGACCATCTGCGGCCCATTTTGATAAACTTAAACTGACTTGATCTACCGCTAACTTAATATTTGTTACAAATTTTTTAGAATATCTGTGTCGAATTATTACATTAAGACAATAAGATGGTTATTTGATTTGTAAGTTGGCTACAAGTACTGCAAATTTTGGTCACGATACTGTGCATAAAGATGAAAACTTGTTTCATAAAAATCAACAGTTCTTTTTGAATCATTACAAAAGAATTTGAAAAATGAATAAAAAGCAAACTATGATCCGTTGCTTGGTCATTCACACATTCGTATCGTACTAACCAGTAGAGGGAGTCTGAAGCACAACAACGGAGTTAGGGGCAGGAACATAATGGTTTGTCCTTCTTCGACAGCAATAGCAGCAGCACGCGATAAACGAGATCAAAAGCAACAAGGCGCCTATGCCGATGGCGATCATGACCCCGATTCTGAAAGAAACACGATTTCAGTCGGCAGCGCTGTGGTGTGCGGGTTGATGACGTGCGCAACCCGCAAGGTTCGTGACGTAATTGCGCAAAACGATTTGAGCAATTTTTTATTAATTATGTGCCAATGTTTTTATTTGTTTGCAGAGTGCATTTTATTCCGAAATTTTAATGGATGATAAAATTGCTTTTCCGTCTTTACTTAAAATCGTTTCATCCCAAATTATTCCACTTTTTTTACATCCTCCTTCTTGTCAATCAAGCTAAAATGTTAAACGGCGCTGAATTTGACCGATAGCCGCAATGTCAGTAGTTAAATAACGAGCTTTTGGGTTTCAATAAAGCAAAAGAAAATATAACCAAGGATGCTTAATGTAAATGAAAAATAATAAATAAAAAAATGATGCAAAAAGAAGCCAAGCGGTATTCTAAAACAAATAAAACAAACTATAAATCAAAGAAAGAGAAAACACACAGTTGCCTCAACGAGCAGTTCAACTCAGTGCTGACTAAGGGGGAAACGGGAAACACACAAACAAGTATATCAAATCACAATTAGTACACAGCACTAAGTCTCTCAGACTTCAACGAAACGGGAATCAGCACTTCTTTCAAACTTGTGTTTCAAACTTCAACCAAGCACCAAAATTATTTCTGCTGGTCGTCTCCCAAATAGAGAAGTGAAAAAAAACGCGAATGAGCCAGCACTGAATGAACACAGCGCAGAAACAAATACTCGTAATTAAAAAAAAAGCCGGCGGCCTCGGACTTTTCTGTTAAGACAAGGGTTAGGGCTAACAAATATGAAGCCGAAACGTCCTACGTTCGTAAAGCCAGTGCTTCTTAATCCCTGCGGATTGGCGAACCAAAACTAGGTCGCCGTTAAATTTAATTGGGTTGCCGACGACAGTAATTGTGTAAAAATTGAATCATTTTTGTTGTGAGTTGATAATTTGATGTTGAGAATGATTTTTGTTGTTAATTTCACTGATTTAGAGATCCGAAATAGATTCAAAGTGAAGAGCTTTTTTTAGAGATCAATATTTTTAAGGACGAAATTCAAGAAATCGGAGACAGAAGGTTAAATATATAGTCTTGTGCTTGGTTCACTTTTTATGGTTGCAATAAAATCTGTAAAAAAAATTTGGTCGCCAAATCTTTGATCTCTTTTTCTGTTAAGCATTTGAGTTGCCATAAAAAAGCTTGATAAGCATTGTGTAAAGCGAAAAGGCGCTGGCAGCGAGTGCACGCGCAAATAATGATTAGGAAAAGCAAAAGAAATAAAACCAATACGTACGTTGATAATTTTCTACACAAACCTTTTGGATTATAGCAAAATTGAAACAAGGCGACTTGTGGTTTAACTGTTTGGCTACGATATGAATTAATTGGAAAAAGTGGAACGTTATCTGCAGCGATGTGATTCCGGTACGAAAAAACCTTGGCACAATATTATAACTCTTTGTCTCCTTTAGACTTGTGCACCATTTCTCCAAAGGGCAATATATTTCTTCAGTCTGATTCAGTTTGATTTTGAATTATAGTCCAATATCAAACCAAAACTGTTTTTATCATCTTATTAATTAATGTATCATCCTGTTAATTAATCATTATTTCCAACACTAACTGCTTTTTTAAAAAGTGCGGACCTCGGAAAAGTTGGAGCAATGGAGCACCGCCCTCTTTTAGATACTAAATAAACATCCTAAAGCAATTTGTTAACATGGCAACTCAGTTTGATTAAAATAATTGAAAAAAAACAGTTATTGAGTTTCAGTTTTTTGCTTAAAAAAATGTATTTTTAATGATTAATTTTGTTAGATATTTCAACTACAAAAATCTGTTTTAAAAAATAAAAATAAATATTCATAAGACATAAATGTTTGTTTCCATTTTCTGGAATTTTTTTACACAATGCTATCGCTAAATTTATCATAATTAATTCATTAAAATATGTTTTTCTATGTGAAACCAATGGAAAACCTTGTTTCATTGGTTCAATCCCACAATTTTTTCTGCTTTTTTCAAATCTACACTTGTAAAAAATCGGCCGATTCTGGCTCAGGGTGTTTACACTTAGAATCACTCACGAGCAGAAAAGGTCGCGAGCCCCTCAGAGGTTGTTTCTTAGACATTCAATTAGAGATCGAAGCTTTGCGATACGTTACTTTTAGCGTAAAAAAAATTAAAATGTATTTGTTTTTTTAACGCAGTGCTTCTCAATTTTTTTTGTGGCGACCTAAATGCTAAGCCGAGAAAGAGATCAAAGACTTGGCCACTCAATCTTTTTTACAGACTTTATTGCAAGCATAAAAAGTAAACTAAACACAAGACAATTTGACCTTTTGTCTCGGATTTTTCGATTTACGTCCTTAAAAAGTATTGATCTTTAAAACAAGCTCTTAACTTTGAATCTGTCTCGGATCTTTAAATCAGTGAAATCATTATCGAATCACAACAAATATGATTTCATTTTTACACAATTACAGTCGTCGGTAACCCAATTAAATTTAACAGCAACATAGATTTGGGTCGCAAATTCAGGGATTAAGAAGCACTGTTTACGGTCTAAGGCAGTGGTGAGCAAACTACCACTTAATGACCCTTTAATTTGAACGGTGAAGAAAAATTAAAGTGAAGACCTTTTTATATTTTTGGTCTTTGTGTAAGTTTGAGCCATGAATTCACGTTGTAAACATTAATGAGGCCCTCGATCAAAATCACCTTTTTAACTCGGCCCTCGAGCTAAAATGTTTGCCTATTCCTGGTCTAACACTCTAAGACTGGGGTTCTTAAACTTGGGGGAGTGAAAGATTTTTCAGGCGGTGCACGAGCTACTGGGTGCAAACTAAATTGATAGCTGCAATAGCAAATTTTTTAGTACACGTCTTCAATTTAGGTGAAAATTGGAGATTTTAAACGCTGATGGAAAGTTAAGAATTTTTTTTTAGTCTTTGCCTTCAACTTTGGACGAAATAGTAGAGTATGGTTGTTCTGTAATCGGCACTTTTTTGGTAAAAAATTCATTTTGGCAAATAGTTATTGATTCTGAAAATTTGATCAGCCTTGTTTGGCTTTAGAGAATTGAAATTAATTAAGAATCTTCCAGAATTTTATCAAAATCTCATTGTATTCGATTCACGTGCTTATTTGTACTCATTCGCACCAAATTAGTTCGCATTTTATTTACTAGTGCTAAATGCAGTGATGCGGGATTTTTTTGTTCTTTTTGTTATTGTTAATCGATAGAACCACGTGTTGAGTGACAAATGCTTTGTTCGCTCGCCATAACTTCTTAAGCTTCTCTCTATAAATTAGAGAACTGACATAGAGGAAAATTCATTCAGTTGAAGTCTTTTGCGTAAGACAGTGTTAAGTTGTTTGTAGCGGCATTTATAAATCGTTTAAATAGCCCTGTAAAGTTGCTTTCTGTCGTTATTTAAATTTCATAGTTGGTTAAATTGGGGAAAATTTTTATCGAAAATTCTACGCTCTGTGGATCTGTACACTGACTAATTTCGCTTGAATAAAGGTTGTGTTAAATTTCAAGTCGTGAATTTAGTAGTTATAAAAAAGAGGTAGGATTGGAGAGATTTATCCTACAAACTCTCCCGAAAACATTCGCCAACTAGAAGATGGACTTTCTGAAGTGGTGCAGGATCTTCTTGAAAGCGTTATTATTTTGACGTCAGGTCATTAATAGCCATAATCTTGACTAGGCAGGTCAGATTGACCTACGTTGGCAGTGACACCGACACAATTTTCGATAACAACAAAATATCAACAATTTTCGATATTTCTTCTCAATTTGCCAACAATTTTCGATAAGAGAGTTTTGGCTATAGAAACTTCATTTTCGATTTGCTGAGTTGCTATTGCAACAGAGCATAGTGAAGAGACTTGGGTTTTGTTTTTGGTTTGTATCGTCAAGTCGAGGAGGGGCCGCAACTTTTGCTTGCATGAAGAAGAGGTGGCATGAGTTTTGCTTGCGGGAAAAAAAGGGGGCGCGTCTTAAAACGTTTAAAAACCACTTCTCTAAGATATTTTTTAAGAACTTGGCTTCAAACTTTAAACACGTAATTAAATAAAACTTTATGAACCCATCCAATTTCTTATAAAGATTATACAGTGCCATTAAATTTACTGTGTAGCCTACTTGTCTCTAGTGCCTAATATTTATTTGCATAATTATAGTACAAAAATGGCAAATTAAGTCCGATTTTTACCCCAATCATGCATATGTTATTGCATAGTGTCTGTAGGTTGAAGGGAGTGATGAAGCTATGATAAAACGATCGGCTCCAACTGTCTCAAATGTCTCCACATCCAATCAAATAAAAAATTAGATTATTTTGTATTGTTATTACAAAAAAAAGTTTTAAACCTATTAATGCATCTTAAGCGAATATGTTCGGTCTCCTATCCCCTGCGATACCAATGGAACAGAAATGAGCAATTTAAAAATCTATTGTAAATAGGCTAATACAAGTTTTAATCAAAAATTCTTTTGGCATATTAGAGTACTATTCAACAACATTATAGGTATAAGCAGTGGCGGCTCGTGGCTTTAATTAATGGTGGGGCCAGCAAAACAATTATTGAAATGTCAAAAAGTTCCATTCATAGACTGCCTAAATTTAAAGGCGGGGTAAATAAATTTTTAGCAAAAAATGCGATATTCAACACTAACCTTTATTTGTATAAGTAGTCAGCTCTTCGGTCCTTTATCTGCGCGAAAATGTTGATGACTTTGTTGTTGTAATCTCTGATTTTGCTAATATATCCTTGTGTATTGACAGGCAAGCGAGGCTATTCAGTCTGTCTTGCAACATGGTGTTTCGAAGAAACGTTTTATTCGCTTCATTGTGCTGAAGCGTCTCTCTGAGCCAGCAGTTGAAATCGGTGTCTCGAGAACAATTTCGAGCAGTTTAGAGACTTCAGAAAATGTTTCATCAAATCCATTTTCATTTATGAATTTTAATAGCTCGCTAGTATTGAAAATTCTTCTAAAATTATCGTTCGCACACAAAACGGACAAATTCACACTTCAGTTTATCTTTTTTTAGCATTCTGTAATTCGAAGCAATTTCTTTAACGTAATTGTCGGGAAAAGAGTTTTTGTAAAGCTCAAATTCAGCTGGATTCAAAATGGAAAATGAACGAAATATATGCTATGATCTGAAGCTTTCTTTAAGTTGCTCTGTAATTGTATCACTTGCTTCCGTTACACATGATTGCAATCGCAAATGAGAAACAGATGCGAGTTGCAGCTCTTCTAGGCCTCTTTGCTTGCTGGGATGTTGTATATTCTGTTATTGCTTCTGATTGTTCACTGTTATTAAAATATTTGACCACATTTCCACCCAAGTGATTAACATCTGTGACAAAAGACTTAAGAGCTTCTTCAGAAGTTATACTGTTTGATTTTTTAGACTGTAAGATTCCAAAAAGTACACAAACATGTTTGAACAAATCATCAAAAAATTCTGCAAAGAAAATGAATTCTTTATCTTCCAAAATTTTCCTGAATTCAATCGATTCACAAAAACTCTTCTGATCCCAATCGTCTCCATTTTGAATGCAGGTAAAGCACTCTAAAATTTGCTCCCTGTGCTATGCACGGCAGAGATTATTGTAGATATATAATTCTAGCGTGTCTCACATACTCTCGGTATCTGAGCAGAACAGAATTTCTTGAACTGACTATTGGGTTTTGGTGAAATAATGAAAAACACTCCAATTCCATTTAAACTTGAAAAAAACAGCTTAAGCCTTTTGTTGCAAGAAGCCATTTTCTTTATGATCAGGTTCAGTTGGTGAGCGTAGCAATGAACGTAATGAGCGTGTGGGAAAAACGTTTTCATTTGAACCTGGACTCCATTTATGAAACCCCTCATTACTGCTATCATATGACTGAGCAATAAGCTTGCTTTCCAAATTAAGCGAATCAAGATTTTCCTTCAATGCCTGAGTAAGTCTATTACCTGTTCTATCTTGAAGCTCAACAAACTTAAGAAATCTTTCGACAGGTTCAAAGTCCTTTACATAGCGCACTACAATCACAAATTAAGATTTACATGAAATATCAGTAGTTTCATCTGCCTGCACAGACACGTAATTTGAGTTTTTAATTTTCCTTGTTATTTCTTCAGTATATACTTTAAGCATACAAGACAAAAGATTATTTTGTATAGATGTCGATGTATTTTTTACCACATTATATTTTTCAAGATGATCACGAAATGCACCGTCCAAATTAGTCGTGTACGTTATAAGATTAAGAAAAACACCTCGGTTAGCAGACCCTTCCATTTCATCATGTTCTCTTAGCGGTAATTCATGAAAGCCACAAAACTTTTTGCAGTTAATGATCCTGTTCAAAGCGTGCCTATTTCTGTCAACTAATTCGTTATGTTTAATTATGCTTCGACGATAGCCAGTATCAATTGCAGATAATATATTGACTTTTCCAAACATTTGTAATAAAACGCAATTGTTCATATGAGCCTTACTGCATTCGTGCTTAGAAATTCGTTCTGACAAATGTTTTAAGTCGTTGCAACCTTTATTTGTCCATAAACTCTCACCTCCAAATAAGAGACAACAAAAACAAAATAAGCTATTTCTTTCATCGCAGGCCGTAAACCACGATTTTTTATCAAACCACGTCGATGAAAATGTCCTCAATTTCCTACCATCTTTCTGGAGAATATTGATGTCACGTGATTAATATGGACCTAGTCTTTTAATTTCTAGTTGTTCCTCATGTTTTAAGTTTTTAAATGGATTTTCCAATGAATTATCTACTTTATTCATGGTGAGGCCATGAATCACAAATATGAACCATGCAAAACGTAACGTCTAAGCTCAATAATTACGAGAAAACAAACTACAATGTAGTATTCACTAGTGAGCAATTTGACACCATTTACTGGAATAGCTTGTTTGAAGTTAAATTACTTTGATTTGGAAATATAAAAATCACACTAAATATAAATAAACTAAGCATGTTATTCATAAATGAAAATGAACATAACTGATAAACAACCACAGCTGTGAAAAAACATGCGCTGAAAAGCAGAAACTGCTGTCTCACAAAAGAATACACAACATCACCCAATATCAACTGAATAACAACTAATTCTCTAAGGCTGCACATGGGCAGGCGCAGGCGCAGCTAACGTCTGCTTATAAGTTACGATTGCTGTTTGGGCCAGACATCGCTGGCCCCAATTTTGTGCTATTGACTTGCATAGTAAAATCTTCACAAAGCGCGGCGCGTGCGTTGGTTGGCTTTAGGTGTAAATATATAGGAGAAAACGGGCCAGAATATATGGGCCCCTCTGGATCGTTTTGAAGAGACTTCAGAAAATATTTGAAAATATTTCTTGTTGTTTTTCGGTTAACTGTTATCTTGGCACGCATGTAAACATTTTGATATTCAATATAGGGTTTCTCTTTAAAAATTCACATATTATTTGTCAAATTTTTAGTGGGGCCCGGCCCCTGTGGCCCCTATGTACGAGCCGCCACTGGGTATAAGTTTCATGTAATTACCGTGCTTTAGTTATCATCAAGTAACAAATATATTTTATAGGTCCTACATGAGCCTACATATATTCTTGACGATGTTTCATCAGGCTAATTTGACTTGATATTGTTCCGGCCCCTAGCTGCTGTTGTTTATAGCAAAGAGAAGCATTGCTACTTCCTTTTCATCACCAGCTCATGCAGCTGACCGCATATTTACACAAATCCTACCAACAATTGATTCCCGTTAGTGGTGATTGGTGGGGTCCCTGGATTTTTTCTACAAGATTAAAATGACCACGACTTTCCGGATCATTCTACGTCAGGATATTTTGTCGAACATTAATTTTACTTCACTTCTGGTGCTTCCCGGCATTGGCCCCTTGATCAAGAATTTATGGGGAGCGTTTCAGTCAAAACTGTTTTTAGATACTGAGTTCTGCTCAGTGGTGCAGTATCTAAGATTACTTTTCTTGTGCTCTGTCCAAAAATGCAAGAGGCTCTATCTACGAGTGCGTCGAGGGCAAACACAAACAAACGTAAAATAGATACGTTCGTGATCGATTCATGATCAGGATAACAAGATTTTAAAGCTCTGAAGGAATTTAACATCCTTGAGACAAACGTCTTTGAAAAGCAGTTTTTGCTATCTGATTAAAAATAAACCCTTTGCTTCAGTTTAAAATTGACATCTAAAAAAGATCTGCACGCGAAAAAATATTTGCAAATATCTACAGCTGTTCGTCATCGTTTGGAAAAACACCAAACATCCACTCCGGGTTAAATATAAGCAGGACTTGGGCCGAGGGTTTATCTTTTACTAACCCAGACTGCTGTACTGCCCGAATCAGATGCTGGCAATGATGATGTTGAGCCAGCATCGGGTTTCCTCATCCACAGTTAGACTTCGTGCTCTGTGTGGTGCCCGATGTATGGGGCACCCTATTGAAATGTCTGCAGTTTGTTCAGAGGCGCCGCACTCGCAATTCAGTTAAAGATCGAGACCCATTTGTAAATGGACAAATGGAATCGCCCAATACCAGTTCGCTGGCGATTGAGCTTAACTAAAGCTGTTAGAGGCAAGATCATTTCAACAGGTCTGGCACTTGTCCTGGGTATGAAAACACGGAACCTGAAAGTATTCTCGAAGTACTTCGTGTTCCATCTACAATTTGTCCACAAAGAAGCGTGTATGAATGCTAAGTCCGGAAAGGGTATTTAATAGATTCCGCGAAGCTGGGACAAACTTGTTTCTAGATCTTAGTCTCTCTTGGCGAGCATCTGAGGACCCACTTAAAAGACCATACAAGATATGATCAGGGTCCAGGGATCAACGGTAAGCCAAGGAGAGTGTCGCTCCTACCACAGGAAGCTCAGCTGGCTGGATGCCTAAAAGTATGGGTAAATAATTCGTAGGAGTGGTTATGCGCAAGGCGTCTTTCAGGAAACCGTCTATGAGGCAAGTGCAAGTGCGGTGACACCCGACTGGTGCGCAGTACTTAGCGGTTGAATAGACCATATCGCAGCTGCTTTCTCGGAGCCTGGGCCGTGAGTAAGTCTACTCTTGTTAATACACATGACAGACCGAAACCAAAACTTCTAAAAGGGAAGGGTATCTATCCTAATATTAAGCGAGGGTCTGATAATCGGCACACGTACTTTTCAAGACACTAGGCAACGTCTGGAAAAAACTACTCTTTTCATGGCTCATTGCCAACAAGTTTCGAAGACCCATAATTCTCCAGCTGAACATCGAAGGCCTTATTGCACGCAACATAAAAATTCTTCACTATCTTGCTCTACAGTTTGAGGCATTCGTCATTCTACTACATGAGACCCACTGCACTAATGCGGGAAAGCTTATATTTCCAATCTTCCTTAATTTATTAAGTACAAGAATTATTGCAGTAAAAAGTCATTGCATTTTTGCAGGAATATGTTTTTTTTTTGAGTCTTTTGACTAGGGCTGGGGAGCCGGAGCGCGGAGCCATGGAGCCAGCCAATTTTGGAGGAGCCGGAGCCGGAGCTGGAGCCTTTTTAAATCTTTCTGCGGAGCCGGAGCTGGAACCACAAAAATTTTATTAGCTCCGGCTCCACATAGGATCAATTTCATAGAATGAAATTGACTGTTATGGAATTTTAAACATTAATAAAATAAATTTTGTGTTATATAGATACCTTTCTTTTCATTTATTAAGCAAAAACATCTCTACAGCCTATTTTATCTAATTAAGAAATTAAGAAATAGATGAAACAGGCTGTCGGGTGGCTTTTAATAAATAAAAAATCAATGTATTTGTTCCGACTTTCCTTAAGCGCTCTACAAAAACACGTCGATTAATTTTTTTCTAAAATAATATTACAATATATATACAGTATGTAGGAGAGAGAGAGAGAGAGAGAGAGAGAGAGAGCAAGAGTGAATCAATCTTTATTGCAAAGTGCTCAAAGAAAAGATCAGAGCAATTTCGTACAAAATTTATTTAAACTCTATTTAAAAAATCTCAACAGTCTATTTCATCCAATAAAATCATTTTTTTTATTCATATTAAGGTAAGAAAAAGGGAGTCAGGTCATCTTAATATGAAGGCATAACTTGAGTAATTTTTTCTTATATGGCATGACAAGAATTGCATTATTTGCTTGATTACTTTAACAAATTCTTCTTAACAAAAAATCTTAACTAAATAGTACTCAGCTCTATAAGCTTTCGTTTGTTCAACTTCTTCAGATAAATATAAATAAAAAGAAACAGATGATGATTGAACGTAAAAAATTTTTGGTATTAAAAGATATCAAGCGGAATAAAAAGAATAAAACCTGTCCTTCATCAGCTGTTCAATTAGCTGTTTTTATTTATAGTTATCTTAAGAAATTAAATAAAAAAAAAGATTATACAGCCGAATAACTTTATAAAATAATTTTCTAAATCTATGTATCCTACAATAAATAGACCACTCTTTGCAAGTGTGGACCTGTTTAGTTTTCGACAGTTTTGGATTATTTTTGTAGTTTAACAAACTACATATTTCGAAGCATAAAATTTGAAAAGCTTAAACAATATTTCTATTGTTAAAAATAATTTAACCCTTATTTACCTAGGCTGTTTTTTTCTGTTGACTGCCTAAGGGGGGGTCCTTGGAGGACCCTAAGTTTACATGTCCAATACGCTTAACAGAAAATAGCTGCACAGTTAATTTTTTGATATGTTGGAGAAAATTTATTCTAGTTTAGTCAAATGTTTTTATTTTTAATATATTTGCTATTGGTCTTTTCTTATTTTGCATAAAGTTGAAGGTTCTCAAATTTTTGTTGATTGCTTTGTTTTGCAACATAGTCGGATTAGTCACAGTCTGCTGCAAAAATAAATAACTTCTACATGAGGCAGTAATCTTGACAAACACAGAAAGACATTCAAAACGTTTTTTGACTTATCTCATGATTTTTGCACACAAAAAGTATACGAAAATCAAGAGGTAAGTCAAAAAAATAGCCTGCCACATTAAAACTACTTATCGGATTTGCTCAAGTAAAATACCAAAATATTCAGGAATAAATTTTAGGAATAGTCATAAAATTTTAGGTTTTTATCATTCAAACTTTATGAGTTATATCGTTTTTATATACAGGGGGTCCTTTGAGGACCCCCTGTATATAAAATTATGTTATTATAAATTATGTTTTGTAGAACTATGTATTGTTTATCAGATAAAATTGACTTATCGTACTATGTTCTCTTAATGATGTTATGAAAACATAGTACTATGTTTACTAATGATTATATTCTTTATTTTCCTTGTAAACACAGGAAGATTCAATAGAATGAAACAGACTACTTTGGTTTTTTAAAAAGTAGTTAAATGAATTTTGTATAATATATTTAAATATCCTTTTTCAAATAGAATCTTTCTAATTGAATAAGGATCAAGATTTTATTTAAATAAAGAAGCAACAGATGTTTGTGGTTTTTTTAAAACATTGATTAAACAAATTTTGTATTAAAATATTGCTCTTATTCTTTAATTGGGCACTCTGCGAGGACGATTGATTCACTTTTTGATATACATATAATCTTTAATTTACAATGGCTAATGGTAAACAACTTAAAACAATTAAGGAAGAGGCAATGTACATCAATTATGCAACTAAATTAAACTAGGTGCTTTAAAAAAAATTGTTAGCCTCATATAAAAAACAAGGTGAATTCTGTCTAAGAAGAATCGAAATCAAAAAATGTTGTTGAAATCGGCATCGGAGTCGAAAAAAAAATTGGCAACATCCTATCATTAATTTAAACTTAAACACTCAATAATTATGAGTAAATAAATATCAAAATGTAATATGACTAAAACAGAATGTAGCCGTGAGAATTGAATAACTTAAATTTTTTATTTGGTTCAATTTTCGCATGATTGTTATGTAATAAATTTATCTCTTAGATTTGGGTGACTTAATCTTTTTTATTGCCTTAATGTTTCGTCACAAACATTCTTGCTTATTACCTCGTGCGTTAAATCTCTTGCGAGTTTTTTGTTCCGCGCACATGTGCTTCTAAAGTTTTCCACTAAAGAAATAAAGTTTTGCTGTTTGTCAGTGCGGAGTTTGCAATTCATAATAGTTACAATTTAAACTTTTTAATGTTTAGATAACGCCACAATTGATTTTCATTTAGTTATATTTCTTGGGACTCGCTTTCAGATTTGATTAATATAATTGTAAAGATCAGAAGTCGTGATTCTTGTTCGAATGGTACAGTTTATGACAAAAAAAAGATTTAAACACTAAATGATAAACTACATGTTTATTAAAGAGCCGGAGCCGGAGCTAGTGGATAAACGCTTGATAGCTCCGGAGCTGGAGCCGGAACTAGTAAATGAGTACTTGATAGCTCCGGAGCTGGAGCCAGAGCTAGTGCTCTTCTACAGTGGCTCCCCAGCCCTGCTTTTGACAATACCTATGCATAAAATTTCAATAAGTAGTAAACAACCATTATTTTTTGACTGGCAGGAAATCCTGCCAATCGCATTTAAAAACATGGATTTGTCGTTTGAATAATTATTATTTATCTTTGATTAAATGACATGGCAGAATTTCCTGCCACTCGTTTTTAATGGGTTAAGCAGAAAGCACGTTTGTCCACGAGCGACTAAGGTATACGCTTTTAGACCAATCTCCACAGATATCATGAAGATTAAGCGGCTGTGCGTGAACGCTGATGGCTATAAAAGAGTTAACTTTTACAAAAGTCCACCAACGCGACTGCGAGTTTTAGATATCCAGTGTTTCCTCACCCCTGTCTCTATAAAGGAGACTTCAACTGTCGCCACGTTGATCTAAGGTTATTAATTTTGATGGATGTAGATATCTAGCCTATATTATGTCAAAACCATTTTAATTCGGCTAAAATCGTTCGATTATCATATGCAATTTTTCAATTAAAAGCGAAACTGCTATATCTTAAGCAAAAAAAATTTTTTCTCGAATTCAAAAATACTGTACTCACCCCACTGACGAGGGGTCATTTTCGATGTTTTCAATATTCTTTTTAATTACATTTCCAAGAGTGTTACAGCAACTAATGCCATCTGAACAACAGACTAAATCAGCAGCAGCGGAACAAACAGTATCGCAAACACCCATCTTTGTATTTTTATCAATTCAGGAAAAACAATTCCTAGTTTACAAATTAAGCCTGTATGGAAGATTATTGATAAACAATGTTATTTTGATGCATTTTTTAAAAAAAACTTTAACCTACGACACAGGGGCGTACTCTCCATGCATGCAAGGCATGCATTGCATGCCTAGAAATTTTATAAAAGAATAATTATATAAAATAAAAAATAATCTTGAAAAAAATTCTCAAAGTATAAAAATTTTGATGATATTATGTTATTTTTTTTTGATATAGCAGCATAAATACGTTTTATCGATTGCAACTCGGATCATTCAGTACAGCTTCAGCTAGAGCTTATCACTAAAATACAAAATAAAATTGAAAACATGCATGCAAAATCTAAGTTGCATTTTTTGACTCTGTTGCTAGATGGAATTACGAGACCTACCGGTAGTTCTAAGAAATATTATAGATGCATATTCCAATGCAGACATTGTTTTATCCGAATATTTCTTTTCTTTTGCGAAATTTTTCTTAAATTAAAATATAAATCTCCGATTATTCAGCAGTTTGATATCGTATCTATGCATGCAGTTTTGATATTGCATGCACGCCCATGTTTATCAAGCGTGACGTTGTTGAAGAACTGATCTAGTATCGCTTGCTACAAACTGCTTACGTTTATACTCAGTACTCACATTCAGATGCAAATTATAGAAATTATAGAAAAAAGCAAGCTTACTCAGCACTTTTGCCTACTTCGATAGACAACTTCGATACAGGAAAAACATTTTATATTTGTGATTATTGACAAACTCTAGAAAGTAGAAACTATTGTTTTTACCTTTCATTAACTAATGAAAAAACTTCGTGTATTTACTAGGACTATAAATCGCAAAATTTTAAAAATTGCTTGTTTTATCAAATATTAAAATTAAGCTAAATTTTGAGACTGATGACGTCATCATTTCA
The DNA here is from genome assembly GCA_963680785.1 of Diplosoma virens. Classification (NCBI taxonomy): domain Eukaryota; kingdom Metazoa; phylum Chordata; class Ascidiacea; order Aplousobranchia; family Didemnidae; genus Diplosoma; species Diplosoma virens. The sequence goes on along the minus strand of OY796881.1, from coordinate 1,537,285 downwards.
TTATTGCATGCCTGACCTGAAAAGTCACGGTACGCCACTGCTACGACAAGACTAAAAGTTACTCATTTTTGAAAATCATGTTTATACAGTTACATGTTGTCACAATTAGGCCTATGTCCTGGCATGGTGTTGGTTATGTTAGTTACCATTCAGTATATTAGGGATGGGAAAATGTTAAAGCTCGAGGTCTGCACTAGTATTTATGACGTAAATTCATCCCTCAAACCAACTAGAAAACCAAATGTCTTCACTTTGATTCGTGCACCACTCTCGAAGGTGAAGACCAAAAAAAATATCTACAATCCTAGATATAACATTGAATACTTGGCGGTTAGTTTGTCCGCCCCAGGCCTGTACCCTTGTTGTTACCTGTACGGCAGAGAACCGTTTACCTGTACGGCAGAGAATTTCCAAATAAGTTTCGAAATGTCTTTTGCGAATATGTGAGACTGTTTCCCCACATATGGAATTTCAACTGTAACGGTTTCTTTTTCTTTTTTATTGGTAGGTTGCGTCGATTTAAATTTGTTTGTCTATTATTCATAAATTGGTAAAAAACTTCATCGAAAAAATAATTTGGGTATCCATTATTACAGAACATTGATCTTAATTTTTCTATTTCATTTTTGAATATACGGCAATCGGAACAAATATTTTTGGCACGATTTAGCATACAACTAATTAAGTTTGATTTCCACTTTAACGGGCAAATTGCTTTGAAAATCAGAAAAACACCAGTATGAATCGGTTTTCTCCAAAGCCACGATTGTAAATTATTATAGTGTATTTTAAGTTCTATGTCCAAAAAGGGGAGAGTATCAGTAAACTTTTCCATTGTGAATTGCAAGTTTTTATGTTGAGAATTTAATCTATCTAAAAATTCTATACTGTCTGCTTCGTTGTTAAATATTGCAAAAATGTCATCTACATATCTAAAATAGACTTTTGGGGCGGAATTGAGTTGCTGTTGTAAAAGGCGGGTTTCCGTTTCAGCCAGAAAGAAGTTAGCTATAGTAGGACCTAGTGGTGAACCCATCGAAACATCATCAATTTGCTGATATAATTTATCTTTGTATAAAAATATTCCTTTAGTTGCTAAATTTAATAATTTTTTAAAAGATTTTCTTTTTTATTGGTAGATGATTAGCGTTTGAGTTCTTGTCATAAATTTTATTTGAAATTAAATTGTCATAAATTGTCATAAATTTTATTTCAACTTGTTATAAACACGAACACAGGATGACGTATAAAAGTGGCGGAAAAAGTACCAAAGTAGATTATGTGATGCACGGAAGGAGGAACTTGAAGGAAATGTGCGATTTTAAAGTAATAGTAAATGAGTGCGTCGCAAAGCAGCACCGTATGGTGGTATGCAAAATGGCTCGTATTGTGGTATGCAAAATGGTGAAAACTTATGGTGAAAAACAAAAAAGCGGAGAAAGTGAAGTCAAAGATAAGATGGTGGAAACTGAAGGAGACAAGCTGTCAAGAAGCAATTTGACAAGAGGTGACCAGGAGTTTTAGAGGCAAGGATGGGTTACCTGATAAGTAGAACAAAACAGCGGAAACGCTAAAAAAAGCGGTTGAACTGTGTTGGGAGTAACATTTGCAAAAAGAAAAGGAGACAGGGAGATATGGTGGTGGAATGAGGAAGTAGATGAGAGCATAAAAGAAGAAAAAGAGGCAAAAAAAGCAAGGGATAAAATAAGAGATGAAAACAGTAAAAAGATGTACAAAGAAAAGAAGAGTAAGGCAAAGAAGGCAGTTGCGATGGCGAAAGGACGTGCGTATGAAGACATGTATGCTAGATTAAAAACAAAAGAAGGTGAGTGTTGGCATCACTAGTCAAGATTACGGCTATTAATGACCTGTGCGGCCTAGTCAAGATTGCGTCTATTAATGACCTGACGTCAAAATAATAACGCTTTCTTCACAAAGGTCCTGCACCACTTCAGAAAGTCCATCTTCTGGTTGGCGCATGTCTCCGGGAGAGTTCTTTGGATGAATCTCTTCAATCCTACCTCTTCCTTATAGCTTACCAAATTCACGACTTGAAATTTAACACAACCTTTATTCAAGCGAAATTAGTCAGCGTACAGATCCACAGAGCGTAGAATTTTTGATAAAAATTTTCCCCAATTTAACCAACTATGAAATTCAAATAACGACAGAAAACAACTTTACCGGGCTATTCAAACGATCTATAAATGCCCGCTACAAATAACTTAACACTGTCTTACGCGAAAGACTTGTAGAAAGACTGAATAATTCCTCTATGTCAGTTCTCTAATTTATAGAGAGAACCTTAAGAAGTTATGGCGAGCGAACAAAGCATTTGTCACGCAACACGTGGTTCTATCGATTAACAATAATAAAAAAACAAAAGAATCTTGCGTCGCTGCATTTAGCAATCTTAAATATAATGCGAACTAATTTGGTGCGAATGAGTACAAATAAGCACGTGAATCGAATACAATGAGATTTTGATAAAATTCAGGACGATTCTTTTTGTTCACCGTCGCGCGTCTCTGATTCGTTGTGACCTTAATTTAATCGCTATTCGGAGAAATCTCCGTTATTCCAGAAAATTTGCTTATAATCTAGTGTTATAATATATAGTCTTATAATCATGTGACTTGGTTTTATATAAGCGCGCGAATGTTTTGGTTTTATTTTGCAATCATTCCAGTCCAGTCAAACATTTTAGCCCGATTTGAGTTGTTGCATTGCCGATAAGTCGTTCGTGATTCTGTGACAGATGACTGCAGTAATTTCATTAAAAGACAGAATCGTTAAGCTGTTGTGACAGACAAACTATCAAGATTAATACTAGCCATCGGGGTGCTAATCCATTCTATAGCTTGCTGGTACAAAGATTGTTTGCAGTTGTGGCGATGGAAACGTTTTGAAGTCTCGGTAAAGCTTGAAAGCCACATTTTTGTGAATCGCTGAAGTTTTGTAAATTTGGTAAATATAGTACTTTATAGTTAGAGACAGTGGTTTCTGTTTTAATGCAGAGAGAAACTTTTTAAGGAATCAATTCAAACTTAACTGGAACTAACTGTATTTAGAAACTTAGTCTTGCGGCAAACCATTTCTTGAACCCGGAATAAATACAAAAATAGACACAGCTTTATTTCACTGCTGGTATTCGGGTTACCTACTTCAATTGATCCTTTTGAATTCGTGAGTAACGTTTGTGACACATTATTCCATTCAATATTCCAAAAATATTTCACTCAATCAGTCGCTTTGATCTTTAGATGAGCAAGGTCTGTCCCTTTGGCGGCAGACACAAAAGGGTGTCTCGATTTCAGGCGCCAAAACTGCTCTTGTTCAACAGCAGTGACCTGGGGTATAGCAGGTAGCTGGGCTCCATAGCTCGGCAGGCAAGAGACAATGTAGCTTCTCGAAAACAAAGGTCAGTTTGCAAGATGCCTGCAAGTACTAGTAGATATTTCGTTGGCGTGGGACGCAGACACATGTTGTTAATAACCTTGTTTGTGAATGGCGATGAAAACGATTTTAGCCTTGAGTCTGTTGCCATATTAGTCTTTTTAAGGCCGAATATAAACAATTTGTTTTTTAAGGTGTTTGGCTTTCAAATCAAACGTTTGACTTTTTTTATAAAAGAAAGTCTTATTCTTGTAAATTAGTATTTTTTTTAATATTTGAAGCTTGGGGTCAGAGAGTTCTAGAATGTACATTGTTTACCAATACTTCAATTGTATTCGCCTTAAATTTGGAACAAAAATAGATAATTTGGACACTAATTGAAAGTGATGACCTTTCTGTTTTTAGTCTTTACCTTAATTTTGAGACAAAAATAGAGAAAAAACAATTTGGGTTTATTTTGTTAGTTTGGCTTTCTTTTTCTTTTCTGTTAGCCTATTTTGAAAACTTGATTTGGCAACCCTGGCCTTGAGGTCAATTGATTTCTGTGATTCTTTGCGTAGAAAAAATCCAAATTATAGCCAAGTGTTTTTGTCCATTTTTTTTGCCTATCTGTTAATCTTTGTCACATTGCCAGCAAAGAAAGATGCGTCATCATTGTAACATTACGGTTTTTACTTTAGAAAGTGAGAAAAAACAAAGTTAAAAGTGTCAATTGTTCTTTTCGATAATCTAAAGATGAAGGTAAAATCCAGCAAATCAAAATATGATTAATTACAATTTTTCTTTGTTTTTAAAAAATATTTGTCTTTTTTGTGAACTAAAAACTTTTTTTTATTTATTCGTTTTAGCCTCACTATATTTACATTTTCTCCTATGTTTACTTCCCATTTCACTCAGAAAATTCGCTTTGTAATTTTGAAATTTTAAGTAAATTTTTTCCGAAACTTAACCTGTAATAAGGTACTTTAAATCAAACTTTAAATTTAAATTAACTACTTTAAATTAACTTCCTATTATTTGTTCAGTATCTATAATAAACTATATAAACTCTTCCGTGAAATTCACTTTTTATTTTTCTTCTATTACGACAAAATGGTTTACTTTATGTTACGTTCTATTAATTTTTCTTGTGTAAATTACAAAATATTTTAATTGTTTTCCAGTCAATTTGAATATGCAACATAATTTCGTCTACAAGTTTTGATGTGGATTCGTAGCTTCTCCAGTGTTTCTTTTATAATTTGAAGTAAGTAAAGTTATAAATGTAATGGGCTACTTTTATATACAGTATAATCATTTTGGGCTAGTTTTACGTTTTATTTAAATACATTTTAGTTTTAAATTTTCTGACAAGAATTTATTTTGAAAAATTGTAAAGATTTTAGAAATTTTAGAATTAAAATATTTTAGAACATGTTTAGAAGTTTTTCAAAATTTTTGGTCGGTGTTCATCAGAAAAGTGTTCAATGACGTCAAGTCAGAGCGGTTAAATAATTAAATTTCAGACCACAAAAGTTTTAATTTAACATTAATTTTATTTGCCCAACAAATTGTTTCGCCTGCCTGGGCTCGTCAGGGGGCGGTTAAAAATCTTCTTCAAATAGAATTTTATGGTCTGAAATTTAATTATTTGGAATAAGTGCATTATTTTTCTCCTTTAACTTTTTGTTAACTCATTTAATTAAACAAAATATCAGTTCTTTTTAAACCAGATATTTAGTTACAGTTACTTGGAAGTGGAAATGAATTTATTACTATTTTTAACTAAAAAAAATAAGATAAGTAGGAGAAAAAATAAAGAAAATATTGAACCCAGTAGAAAAATTAAATCACTCCTTGCAAAATTAAAAATGATAAATTTAGTAAATAGCTACTGCCACCTTCCGAAAACATTTATTTTTCCTCCGATTCTTTCTATGCAATGGACTTCAATTAGTAAAGCAACAACGCAAAAAAATTCTTCAGCAAAACTAAACAATTTCGTTTTAATCAAATTTTAGATTTTGATAAAAAAAAACAGCTGTAAAGTAATTAAGGCAAGATTTGAGATGGAAATATTCCAATGCACCCAAACTGTCGATCACCAACATATTCTAGAATCCAGAGGGATCATTTCAGTTTAGATTTTATTGAATTAATGTTAACGTTTTTGAGCTGAGTTGAGTCGTGGTTTTAACTTGTAATTAGAAGGACGTGCGTTCGATCCTCAGTTTCAACGGAGTGATTCTCGTTTGATAAAGTGTTACAAATACCTTCATGAAAAATTTGTGAATTACGTCACCAAGGCTTTGAACTCAAACTCGAAGTCGATCTCGAACGTGAAAGACGAAAAATTCGAAACTCGAAACTTCGAGCTTATTAATTGAGCGATTTTTTTCGATGATATTTGTAATAAAATGTTAGTCTTCGCTCGGATATCTTTTAACGATAGTCCCATTCCACCTTCCGCTCCACCGTTTAATTATTTTTTCCTAAAATGTTTTCAAGTATAACCGTACGCTTCACTTAATATAATTGTTTGTTATGTCATAAAGAAATAGCATTTCTTTTTCTACGTCTTTGTTTAAAATCTTTATTGACGATGGTATTTGTTCGGTACAATGGCGGCGTACCAAAACGATCGTTTAGTTGTTCGGATAGACACTAGATCTCACAAAATTAGCTGATTCGGTTAAGCACAGTAGTTGCTCGTGTAAATAATTGTTTAATTGTCTGGGTAATTTAACTTGAAATGCTGTCATGGCATGACTCGGAACCGGGAAACCTGCGGCTCTTATGAGTTTTTTGTCTGGCCTCCACGACAATTTAAAAAGTAATAAAATTACTTGTTAATGACCGCTATTGATAATAAAAAAAATTGAAAAAGTGAAGAAGTCAAGACAATTTCAAAGTGAAAACCTTTTTTTGAGATCACTACATGTTAGAAATTTAAGTTAGATTTTAATTGATAACCCTTTTTTTATGGAGATCTCTACTCTTTAGGGTTAAAAATTAATAAATCCGAGATAGATTAAAAATGATTACGTATTTTCTTCGGTATTTCAACTTATGCGGCCTTCTTTGTTACTGCCTTATATGAATTGGCCTCCAATTATAAAAAGGTTCCCCACTGTCGCCCTATGCTTCATCGAGCTTTCGATTTTTACAGCATTCGTGCTGTACAAGCTAACTGCTAAAGTAATATGTTTGCAAAAAATATATCTAAACCCTGATATTTTCAATCTCCATGTGCTTTCAAGGTTGCTCACAGAAACGCAAAATGTTTTTAAATTTGAACTTAGGCGGAATTCAATAAAAAATTATCGATTTCAAACTCGGACTTTCGATTTCTGTGAAATCGTATTTGATTAAGAATGCAACGAGTTTGTAACCCTAGGTGTTGCGCTGCTTCCATGCAATGGTGATTTTGCTTAAAACATAAAGCGGTGATCAGGTCGATGAGGCCATAGGAAGAAGAGTTTTGACATTTACAGCCAGTGACTATTACGCTTCACTGTAAAGATTAAATGAGTTTTAATTTTTTTAGACTGGCTGATTTCTTTTATGCAAAAGGAATACAAAATAAAATTTTTGATATATGCATTTTAATGTAGCTTAAGATAAGAGTTAAATTGCTGAGCTATGTGACGTTTATTTTTTTTTCATGAAATATCTAACATAAACAAGAACGTTTAATATCAAAAGTTGTATTCGAATAGGTAACTGTGGGTGTTGTAAGTTAATAAACTGATGTTTTAATGTTTTTTTTGAAAATATTTTAGTTCTCGATTTGTATTACAGTTAATAAAAAAATCTTTATCGTCGACTCCGAAAAAAGAGATTATTTTTCCGTTTTCAAAATAAGAACAAATCTTAGAAAAAACAAAATATAAAAGCGATGGTTAGTGTTTTGATCAAAGATTGCTTGCAAACTTTTCTGCAATTTTTAGTAATATTGGTGCTGCGTAGTCCAGTAGACAGGAGCACCGTATTGGTGGCAAGCATGATCGACACAGTCTAGGATCAAATCTTATTTCTATCTTGCTAATGTGTCCTTGGGAAAGACATTTCAGCACAATTTTCCTACTTGTGGAGGTCTTGCAAAGCACTTCTAATTTTTAATCGTGTCTTTGAATAAGAAAACAAATATAAAAAATTTCAACCTAACAGCAATATCTTGCCATCTTCAAAAGCAGTTCAAACATAAAATTTATTGCAAAAGGAAAATGAAGACCAAAAATGGTCTTTACGTTTACATAAAAAGTTCTTTTCGAATTTCAAAAATGAAGTTTTTTTTTCTTTATTTAGCTTTCAAAATAAATTTGTCACAGAGTTTGCAATAAGTAAGGACCGTTTTTTTAAACGTTGGCATGAAACATTTTTGAGAGGAAAAATGTCATTTGGGTAAATTTCATACTTTAGAGCTGTCATGAATTTATACAAGTTGGAAACCCCTGATTCATTGAAATTCAATCGTATCAAACGTCTTGTTTTTATTCTATGTTTTCTGTTTGCAAAACCCACATCTAAAAGCTATAAACTTTTTTACAAAACTTTTTTAAACAAGTCAACTTATACATAAAAAATACGTCGGATTTTTCATTGTAGAAATATTTCAACATAAAAACGGCCTGTTGCTTCAAACGCAACGTGAAATATAAATAAAAAGTTAATTATAAAAAGTTAGGGGTTGTTTAATTGTTTGAAAGCGTCAGCATAAGAGCTAAGTTGTGAACTCGTTAATTTAATTTTTTTCCCACGAATGAATAGTTACAGTAAAAGAAAGTTTTATAAAAATGCTTAGTGTAAAGATTGAATTTTGTCCGCTTGATTGGTATTCAAGCAGTGCAACAGTAATTGTTTTATACAAAAGAATGTACAGTGTATATGTATATGTGTAAAATGTTTCCAAGCAATTGAAAAAAGCTCAAAAAAAGAAAATGCGATTTACATGAAACAAGTTCTGCATCGCCTAAGGCATTTCGACGTCGGCAAACGACGTAATTCGTTCGCTTCGTCACGCAGAGCCAATTCGTAGTAAAATCCATGTAACTTAATAAGCAGAGCGTGAAATTGAAATTCCACGCTCTGCTTGCAAAAACTAGCAAAAATTTACAAATTTGCAAAAAAACGTCTATTTTACCCGTTAACCCTTGTTCGGGGGTACCTAAAAATAGTACCATCTTATTCAGCATTTCAAATTAGGAAATGTCAAGGAATTCCAGAATTTTATCTACAAAGATGAAATAATTACAAACGTTTTTACAAGGGCCGGGCTTCGGAAGCCCGTCCGTTGAGGAGAAAAGGGTTAAATTTAAGTTTTCTTGAAAAGAGTTTAATAAGCCGACAACGTTCGAAAATAAAAATTTATGAATTTAGTTGTGCTGTTGAATATCGCAACAATATGGTTAAAGAAAATTTATTCCTTGTCAAAATTATATAGTAGTTAGTTGCTTTCGTAAAAAATAAAAAATTTTCTGTGGATCAGCTGGGATTTTTTCGTCTTTATTTTGCTCATAGTATACATAGATTAAAACAACAAGAAGTCTAAATAGGTTTATATTGTTTATATTAGGCTAATAATAAAAATTGCTTTAAATCATTATAATTTTTTTAATATATACTGAAAAACAGTTTGTAACTTTTATGTTTTTTACTTGATTAGTTGACTTTTCGCAAATGGGGATTTGCGATTCTATCTGTTCTGCTCTAGGTGACTTTTCTTGCTGCCCAAATGGAATTGATTGCTGCAGTAAGATTGGAATAGTAGTTAAAAAAAATGTCACCGAAATCTCAAAATACCCAGGTATATCTAGGTGAGCGTAATGTAGTGAATGACAAAATTTAAATTTAGTGAAATTTGATTAAATGTGTGTTATTTAAATAGCTTAAACCAGTGTTTTTCAACCGCTGTGCCGCGGCACACTAGTGTGCCACGACACCATGCCAGGTGTTTCGCAGAAAATTGTCAAGTTTCATCTATAGTAGAACTTGTCTAATTCGTCATTGTTTAATTGGTCAATTCGCTCAAGTCGTCACTTTTTTCTCGGTCTTGGCAGAATTCCTATCTTTTGCGTACATTTCAGTTCGTCTAATTCGCCAAAGTCAAATAAAAAAAACTGCACAGTATAGCAGAGTCATTAATAATACCTGCCTACAAAGCCATTGTAAAAGAAATGCTCGGCCCTGACGCGGTTCGAGGAGTAACTAAAGTCCCTCTTTCAGACAACGCAATTAGCAGACGTATTGATGACATATCTGTAAATATCGAAACTATTGTTTTGGAAAAAATTCGCATTGGCAAATATTTTTCTCTGCAATTGGACGAGTACACAGATATTAGTAAAAATGTTCAACTATTGGCCAACGTCTGTTTTGTGGATGGTGATACTATCAGGGAAAACTTCTTATTTTGCAAAATACTAGTAAAAACCACAGGAAAAGAAATTTTTCGTATTCTAACCGAATAGTATCTTGAAAATCAAAATATTCAGTGGAAAAACTTTATAAGTATCTGTACTGACGGGACCGCAAGTATGGTCGGACGAAATAAAGGTTTTGTCAGTAGAGTGAAGAAAAGAAATCAAAAAGTTATCTTTAGACATTGCTTTTTGCACCGCGAGGCACTTATTTCCTAAACTTTACCAGCAGATCTAATTCCTGTCTTAAATAATGTGGTGAGTATGGTAAACTTTGTAAAGATGAGACCTATAAAAAGTCGTTTCTTTGCTCTATTGTGTGAGAAAATGGGAGCGGAGCATGCAACGTTACTGCTCCATTGTGAGTTGGTTGTCGCGGGGCAAAGTGCTGGCCTGTGTGTATGAGTTGCTGGAAGAACTTAAAGAGTTTTTAACTCACGAAAGGTCAGATTATTCACAGCTGCTTGCAAGTGATGAATGGTGTGCAAAGCTAGCATATCTGGTGGATATATTTTACCATCTGAATGAATTAAACATACGAATGCAACGCCGAAATGAAAATCTGATTATAAGTGCTATAAAATGAATGGATTTTGGTCTAAGTTGCACTTCTGGCAACACACGTGGAAATTGGCAATCTTGAAATATTTCCATTCACCCCAAAACAGCCAAATGCCAATAATGCTGCCCTTTGTGAGATAATACGCAAGCACTTGAAAACTCTAGAGGACAAACTGTTGTTTTATTTTTCGTCAGCTCACACGAAACGTTTTGACTGGGTGAGAGACCCATACAGCCGAAATTTATAAGGCGGCTGGTTAAAAAGGTTGAAGAAAGCAATCAAAAATTTTTTTTGAATATTTATTAAAACATTTTTTAAAATGCTGAAGGCAAGCTCATCACGGGAGTGGTTGAGACTTAATTCAACTATTTGATTAGTTCGGTTATTTGTGTTGGTGCGTTGCAGTTGTTGGATTTGTTGTCAGTGTTTGACTTATATAAAAAAGAATTCATCTAATTAATGACCTCCAAAAAATAAGAAACAATAAAAAATTACGCAAACGAGAAAAAACTTTTATCAACTTGCTGTTTTTTTTCGATATGACTCCTGTTTATTTTCTATCTGTCTCTGGGTAGATTATTCAGAGCAGAGTTGTAAACGGGCCGACAATTCAGGCCCGAAAAAGCCCGAAAATCAAATTTATTCAAAAACACGTTTGAGTTTTGTGGTGTCTTTAATTCAACACTTTTGTGTTTTTAATTGAATCGCTGGTTCCAGCGATGTTTAGAACGTTGTTCTTTTCTATCTCGTCATAGTAGCAGTTTCGTATTTTGTTTCAAGCAATTTCAAGCAATTCATTCAATGGCGTTTGCGAAAATCTGTTATGAGGGGGGAGTTGACGACCAAAAACACAATCACTGCAATCGGTGATGTCTTTTACAAAAGAGAAGCCTGGTGGAACAAAAAAGGATTTTTTTAAAGATTTATTTATACAATTATGATTACTTGTTTATTCCTAATGTTATTGTTTCGTCTTTATTTTAAACCTCCTGACTCCCTGGCTTAAAGGAAATTTTCGGAGCCGCTACGCATAGAGCAACTGTCAAACTATTATATTAATCTGCTTCCGGAGATATTAATTTAAGGTAAAGCTGTCGAGTTAAAATTTATTTGCTTTTAGTTCGTGATCGGTGTAATCACAATTCAGAACCGCCTGGTAAGATCGGCAAATAAGAGAAAGTGAGTTAAAGTGGTTTTCCCAAGGATCGCAAAATGGCGAGAGTAGACTTTAAACTGCAACACTATCGATCACGTTTGCCATCAACCTCGTCATTCTTAACCACTCAAACACGCTGCCGACGAATGTAAAATTAGGTGACGACTTTTTTGTTCTTCACTTTTTTCTAGCCCTAATTCTCTTTTAATTGAAAAAGTCTTTTTTTTATTTTAACAGTTTTGGAGCTGCTATAAGTGCTTTATTGGTGCTACTATGAACCTTTGACCATCATTCTTCATAAAGGTTTACTAACTCCCAACTCTCCCCCTTCCGCGCATACGCCTATGGATTTATAAATCACAACTTTTTAACCCTTTGTTAAACGGGTCTTGGGCAGCGTGGTCGAGTATTTAGAGAGTGGTGATGGTGATTAAAACGGCTGCGGTTTAAAACCTATTCGCGCCATTCTTTTGTGTCCTTGTGAAAGATATTTTACGGCACTTTCCTTGCTTGGTGGTCTTGGCAAGCAGTTCTAAATTTCAGTCATATCTCTTTGTCACAAACTTTGTTTGGGGATCCCAAAGGACCAGTTGAGCTAGGTAACCCGAATACCTGCGCTGAAACAAAGCTGTGTCTAAATTTTATTTTATTTCGGCTCAAGAAGTAGTCTTGCTATGAGCCTGACGGCTTATACAGTTGGTTTAACCAAAGCTCGGATTGATTTTGTAGAAGACTCTTCCTCACAACAAACAGAGACCACTGTCTCTAATAAGAACGAATGTATTACAAAAATCACGTCCGACCAAGCTTCTATTCCACGCTTTGCCAAACTGCAAAACGAAATCAACGCTATAACTTCATTCAATCAACACAAATAATTCTACCTCTGTAGAACAAAACTGCCAACCACTGGCACAAAATAAATTCAACACTAGACGACCAATACAAAAACTAATGGGCCTTCCGCGCCCAACCAATTACTTCCACTCGAGTCGTCTCAAAATCACATCTAATCATAATAATTCGCTACGCATCGGGTTTATATACAAAACAAAATCACGTGACGTAAACTTTCTCGTAAATTCGAGATTTAGGCAGAACTCCCTGAAGAGATTGTTACGCTCGAATCAAGTAGCATATAGGCGAAGATTCTACTATCTTCGAAATAGCAAAACATTGAACAAAACATATTACGTCAATACAAAGAGAAAAAGAGAAAAGAAGATACATGTAACGAGCAATAGAACAAATTGGACGTATATCGCAAGCAGCGCTCAAAGAGCCGCATTTATTCTCTTGTAATAAAACTACGAATTGCTTTTAACGGGGATAAACTACATCGTTATGATTAAAATTATGAATGAAGTGTGACACTCTTTAAAAAAAACAATTAAATAAAAAAATAAAAAAGTTTCAATGAACAATTAAATAACGATTAAATTAATTAACGATTAAATAAAAACAATTAAATAACGAAATAAAAAAGTTTCAATGAACGGCAAAATCTTGACATCTCTTAAAGCAGGTCTGGGTAATTGTTTGTTCTACGTATAGCGCCTCCGACGCTTTTTTTGCAAAGCAGGAGAATGAATGTAGAGATGAAAATAAAATAAACAAACTGTAGGGGACGTGGCCAAACGTTGTGACTCAAAGGTCTACCATTTCTTCACTTTATAAATAATCAAGTGCCATAATTAATAAATTTATAAATGTGGTGTTGAAATTATTGCATACATAAATTTCATTACAGCAAGAACTTATTTGCTTTATTGAGGAAAAAGATACTTATAATCAAAGTAACAAATTTTTTTGGGAGAGGTTCGATTCATGTAAACATGGACAATAATTTGAAATAATCAAAAACCAAAAAAACTTTATCACAGTTATTCTGTATCGACTGCGCCCAGGAGTTACTTGCAAAAAAATTTGGCTCCAAGCATCTAAAAGGTTGGGCACTCGTGTTATAATTCTAACTGTTAGCGATTAAGAAATGCATCATATTAAGTAACTGCACTCTTGCCGCACCACACTCAAAAAAATTCGGAAAAAGATTATTAATCTGTTGCGGGCCATATTATCCGCTTTAAGTTACATCCCGGGCAACTAATTATCGTTAACGTAGCGCTATCGCCATTAGAGTCTAATTTTAATTTACTTTTAGACGTTTTCAAACTGAATATTTCGAAAGGTTTAGCGTCCGGTTAACGTTAAAGTCTTTTTTTTATATCAATTAATCTGCTTTAAAGCACACTAGTAAAATATATGTTGCCAATGATATTAAACGTTCAAATCAAGATCCGAATCAAGCATTTTAATTTCTTTTTAAAGGAACTTTTGGCAGGTATATTAATTTTTAAGGTAGGTGTCTAACTGCATATTAACTGTAACAAACAATATTTGAAAATCCATGTTTGCTATCTGGGGCTACTGCTGCTTTAGGCTAAATTAAAGCTACTCAATCTATCTTGCTGTTGTAGATCTAGCTTTTTTGTATTATTTCGTTCGTTTTTCTATTGAAGCTTCTCATCTAACTGAAAAAAAATTAGCTATAAAAAATATTTACGTAAACAAATTATTTAATTTTTCTAAAATTGGATTAATTTGGTGTGAATATTTTAACGGCAAAGGTGTGAGTAGAAACATTTAAAGCATTACCAAACCTTTTTTTGCCAAAAAGAAAAAAGTTTAAATATAATTTTTTCGTCATTGGATGAACATGTAACAGATGGCCTTGACCAGATTAAAATTTTCATTGGAATAAACGTAAGAAAATTGCAAAAGTAAAGATGAAAGAAGTTTGGCTCTAAGTTTTCTACCAATTCAAATTGAGGCAAAGTCGGTCAATTGACTGTTGTTTTTTAGTAAATTGGAAAATCATCACTACAACATCAAGTACCAAACGCTCGGTTTTGAGACCAATTTTAACAATGCAAGACCGCAACCACATCACCCTGAGGCCAAGACCAAAACCAACAGTACGAGGCCGAAACCGAGACCACAAAAAATTGGACTAGAGACCTTCAGTAATGTTTTTAACCCTGGCGCCATGGTTTCTGGTCGCTAAAACTTCTAACAATTTGGCCGCTTTTTGATACGCTTACGTAAAAGTGGTGGCCAGGGCATGATCGGCTTTGATTTCTTGGTTTGAGAATCGATTTCAAATCTTTGTTTGTTTTGCTGCTTCTTTGCATTACTTTTATTATTCATGTTTTCATAATAGTGATCTCTTTGTCATCCTCTTTGAATCTTTTTTTTTTTTTATTCTATTAGTATCAAAATGAGGTCTGAATATAGCTATGTCTGCATATTTGTTTTGGTTCTTGGCTAATTTGTTAATTATTTTCGGTTTGTGTTCTATACCAAGTACCAAATAGATGTATAAATTTAAGAAACCCAAAACTATCCTTTAAAAATAATATTAACATCAAAAATTTTTTTTGTTGTCTATCGAACCTCAAATAAGCCAATGTGATCACATAATTTCTTGAGAAAGTTTTTACGTTTGATTGATTATTTATATTAGGCTTGCTCCTCAACAAATGCAGTTTTTTCCCATTTAAAAAACCAGAAATACATAACAAGAAGCGCCTGTTTCTATGTGGGTTTGTGTTGAGCAAAAAGATACCGTGTTTCCCGAGAATAAGGCTGGGCTTACATTAATTTTCATTTCGAAATTTACACTAGGGCTTATTTTCGAGGAATATGTTATTTTGATATATCAAAAAATGAAGTTACAAAGTAAAAATTAAGAGATTTCTATATAAAGAGAAATTACGAAAAACTATCTACATTTACTTATCATTAACATGTTTTTTATTCATAAACTCGTTAACACAATTTATTTAAAAGCAATCATATTATCATCCTCTGAAATGTCTTGCAAATCATCGGGCTCTAATATTTCAGCGGAATTTTTGCTTGACTCAATTTCTCGCAGAATTTTCCTCCTACTCTTTCATGTTGAGTTCTTCTCTTGCCCGTTGAAAAATTCCATGTGACTCGTTTTGCGTACGCACATTAATAATGATCTCATAATGGGTGAAAATGACGTGTATTTGCGTCGAAGAATGTGATTGGCTGAGATTAGGAAAGTTTTGTCGTCACCAGTCCATTAGGGTTTATTTGAGGGTAGGGTGTATATTAAAATCATCCTCAAAAATCACGCTAGGTCTTATTATCGGGAAAACACGGTAGTTTCCTTAAAATGAAAAAATGTTTTCTTTAACGTGTTCAACTTTTGGCGAATTATTTCTGAAAAGTCCGGATTCGCGGCCTCTCAAATATTTTCCTTCATCATTAGTTATTTTGAAAATTACGTTCAATAAAAGTTCTTATTTGCGAGAACTTAAAATGCTTTGTTTTGCTTTAATCAATCAATTAATGTTTTAAAAACTTTGCAGACGATGCAAATATAACCATACTTAAGCAAATTGTTGGAGTTAGAAAAAGTACAATTTTTACTAGACTATTATTTTGTAACAGATTAGGAGCCATCATTGCTATCACTCTCGGTTTCCTGTTAATTTTGGTCCTCCTCCTCACTATCCGTGATTGCTGCTGTGCGGCCATAAGTGCCACTTCTAGAACTGTTAAGTCCAGACCATGTAAGTTTACTTCTTTTTCTTTTAATTTCGGCAAGAGAACGTGCCGTTTTTCTTTTTTACTCATAAGAAAATTAGACAACTTTTTCTTAGCACGACCTCTAACAACTAGCGAGTGTTGGTCGCTGTCAATTATCTTGATAGATTGCTCATTCAATAGAAAAATGAGGCTTGTATTGAAACTTTACTGTTTTGTTTTTTTGTAAATAATTAAGGCGTCATTTGACGCACGTCGTCAAGTGGTTGCGATGTTTATTTTTTTAAATAGAAACTAAAAATTAACGGGTTAACGCTCAATATATTTTAAAAAAGTTATAAGATGTAATCACTTAATGACGATGAAATTAATATTATGAAAAAGCATATTTTGAAATTGCTATAATTGAAAATTCCTATTCTTTTGTTGTAATAACTTATTTTTTGTCTTCATTTTACTTTTTTGGAACGATTACATTTTTGCTTTGCAGTTTCCCATTTAGAGCAAATACGTTTTTTGCTTAATAACGGGCGAGGCAACGTGCTATAAAAGTTTCTGAAATGGCCACGAATTATGTTAAGTGGTTAATTGCTGGCTTAGAATTTTGTGAGAAAACATCAATAGCATTTTTAAGTGGACTTCAAAATAAAAAATTCTTCAAAAAGCTTGTTGCTGAATTTATATTCACCGTTTTAGTATAATTATGTATGGTTTTTATTCAAAATTCATGTTTTGTATTGTATTGCAGCATAAAAAACATGTTTGAGTAGGCGTCTGAAACACAAGTATAAAATCGTTAGTTTTAATGCAAGCAAGAAATTTACTATTAAAGATGAGTATAGGGAATCCTTCCTAATTCTGCCACTGCTTTAATGAATATGACCAAAATCCTTTTTGGCCTGCAATATATTCAATTGATCGAGAAAATGCACACACAGGGGTAATTTGACCTCTTACCATCGAGGCAAATGACACATTACTGTGCAAAAGTACAAACACTCATTTGATTTCGACCAATATCACATTGCTACTTCGCTGTTTACGACCGCATTGCGCTAATTTTCAACAGCCAGGATAATTACTGGTGAAAATTGACTTGGTAAAATGCAAACAATAATCAAGCTAGCTAATTTGGAAAAAAAAATTGTTTATCTAGGCATAAAACATTAGAAAATTGAAAGCATAGTTTGGGGGCCTCAAATTGTAAAAAGAAAAGGCAATATTGTCATAAAACATTAGAAAAAGTTAAAGGTATAGCTTACCTTGGTGCATATAGCTTAATTAAGGATAGAAGATACTATTGGGGAGCAAAATCCTCCGCCAGACAGCTGTTTCGACTATTGAAATCTCGTCATTGACCGTTTGATTTTTGCAAATGTTAAAAAAAATTGTTTTTTAAATAAAAAATTTCTTGCTTGCCATAAAACTAACGATCTTAAAAATTTACATACAGTGTCACTTTGAAACTGTATATAAAGGGCAATAAAGGTGTTATGCTTGATAACCTGTCAATAATCCAATTTTATGGCTTTCGTAGTCATTTCTTAACAGTTTATTTCTTTTTGATGTTTTCCAGAAGATTCCCGTATTATCATATTTTAGTCTAATAGGTTTCATTTTCAAGAATCTTTTTTAATTACATCAAAATTTTGTTTATATTTTGATGCTACGTCATGCAGTTCCTTCGCTGACGTCAGAAATTTTTTTAATTAATTCTAATTACTTCGCTGAGGTCAGAAATTTTTCTAATTAATTCTGGCTTTTGATTGTGATAGTTAGAATTTTAATTTTCCAAAAGAGTTGCAAAGGTGTTCTCCTAGTGCTTTAATCTTCTCATCGATTTCTTTGGCATTTTATTACTTTTGCTTTTATATTATTCGGATTTTCGATTCAATTTTAGCTCTTGACTTTGATAGTTATAGGATTCCAATTTACAAAAGACTTCTCTCGGGGCTTTAATTTTTTCTTTTGAGTTTTGACATTCTGTAAAAATCAAATCGTCACTTCAGTCATTTTGCCTTTCATTTTTTTTTATAACATTTTCAAAAATCAAATGTCAATGACGAGATTTCAATAGTCGAAACAGCTGTCTGGCGGAGGATTTTGCTCCCCAATAGTATCTTCTATCCTTAATTAAGCTATATGCACCAAGGTAAGCTATACCTTTAACTTTTTCTAATGTTTTATGACAATATTGCCTTTTCTTTTTACAATTTGAGGCCCCCAAACTATGCTTTCAATTTTCTAATGTTTTATGCCTAGATAAACAATTTTTTTTTCCAAATTAGCTAGCTTGATTATTGTTTGCATTTTACCAAGTCAATTTTCACCAGTAATTATCCTGGCTGTTGAAAATTAGGGCAATGCGGTCGTAAACAGCGAAGTAGCAATGTGATATTGGTCGAAATCAAATGAGTGTTTGTACTTTTGCACAGTAATGTGTCATTTGCCTCGATGGTAAGAGGTCAAATTACCCCTGTGTGTGCATTTTCTCGATCAATTGAATATATTGCAGGCCAAAAAGGATTTTGGTCATATTCATTAAAGCAGTGGCAGAATTAAGAAGGATTCCCTATACTCATTTTTTATAATAATTATAAAACCTTACAGCTATTAAATGGGTCACCTCTACAACTGCTGATTTGGGTTTTTACCACCCAGAGCGCTAATTTCGATCCGAAATACAGAATATTCTATGTTAGGAAATTGTTTTAAAGCCGTAACACTTTGCCTTTTTAACTTTCATTGTGTTCTTAATAAAAAAATTTTCACCAGATTGTTTTAATTGAGTTTTTTTAAATTAGTAGTTTTTCTCCGCCTTACTATTAATGGTTTGTATTTTACAGCTCACCACCACTATTACCGCTATTCTAACCGATATTAATCATCCAATCCGTCTTCTCAGTTTTACCAAGTATCATCATAATCCTTCTTGAAGGAGATCAAGACATTTTGCTGATTTTAGTTCTTACTCCATTATGCCGCCTCTTGGTTCAAGATATTTTTTGTCATCCATTCATTAAGCTATCGGTCAATCTTTTGTTATTTCCTCTACAGTAATATTGTACGTAGAAATGTACTAAAAAAAGGATAAAAAGTTTTGTGTGTTGCTTTGCTTGGTCTTTTGGATACATAGATGGGTCTTCAAACAATGAACTTATTCTCCTTGTGCACAATCAAATGTTGAACTACTTTTTTTGGAATGCTTCACAAAGCAACCAAGTTCTTAAATATTAATAAAAAACTCAACAAATTTTCTTGGAAAAAACCGTTAAAATTCAAAGTTTGTTCTATACCGCTAAACATGACGGCTAAGTGTAGACCGCCCTTGTTAATGTTACTTCTTTGAAAATTAAAAAAAAAAGTAATTGAAAAAGCGGTTACATGTTTAAGATGGGTAGGTTTCACATGTTAATAAATATTACACATAGGCTCACCATACACCCGATTTTGAGGCCTTGTCTCGATATTCCACCCGGTTAGCTATTCTATCCCAGAATTTTCGACTTAAAATAAAAACTTCTTTTTGAAGGGTATCCGTCGTCGTTTGAAGGGTATCCACTCCAGGTCGGACACAAACAGAACTGGGGCCGAGGGTTTATCCTTTTACTACCCCAGATTGCTGCACTGCCTGAATCAGACGCTGGCAATGGTGTTATTAAGCCAGCATCGAGTTTCGTCATCCAAAGCCGTCAGACCCGTGCACAATCAATTTGGTTTTAATTAGCTTTTTAGACAAAAATGGTAAAATGTCACACAGATTTAAAGTAAAAAACTTTTTTTAGAAATCACTTCTTTTTTGGGACGAAAACTGAGAAATCAGAGACAAATTCAAAGTGAAGATTTTTTTTTTGCTCTTTATCTCAAACAACTTTTTTCCTTTTAACAAGCGTTTCGATTCTTCGATATAAAAATATGGTAATCCTATTCTTGTTTGTTGTAGAAGGGAAGGGTTCTATAGAAACAGTTTAGAGTGGATTTTATAACCAGGGATGTCTTTCTAATTTTTTTGGGGGCTACTCACTTTTTCAAACCAAGAAAACTTTAAAACTTTACTCTTTAATCAATGAATTTAGGATATGATTTTATGAGTAGCCTTATAGGCTACGCCAAATTATTTTTCTCATATTTGCAGAAAATAATTAATTCATATTTTTACATCAAAATCCTTTGTTTTTTTATGTTGTATCAATAAATATAACTACCGCATATACCCGTGTATTAGTTGCACTTTTTTGATCTTAAATGTAGTCCAAAAATTGGAATGCGGCTAATACACGGGTATTCAGAATTGCCAAAATTTTCTAGAGGAATTTGACTTTCTGCAAATCACACATGTACACGCAAACAGCTTCGTAAGAATCGTAGGTTTCAGAAGTTAAATTCTTCAAATTTTATTCGATTTGTGGTATAAGACTAGTTGATTATAAATCAAAATAGAGTCTTTTCATGTTGAATGTTTACATTTATTTTAATCATTAAAATTGTCAAATTAAAATGAGTCTTATATACGGGTCACTATGGAGAGGGGAGGTTTTAAACATTCAAAGAAGGTACGGCTTATACATGGTTATATACGGTACTTAAAATAAAAGTTTTTAATGCGAGAGCATTTGTACTTGTAAGTTTAAAGATTTAAGCAGAGGGTCAACAGTGTGCTGGTGATCTGGCAACCATTTTTTAGTTCCTGCAGTTGTGCTCCACAAATCGAAGGTGGTCTATTTTTCGTTGCCGTTGTTTTGACACAAAGCTTGATTCGTCTCCCTGGGGACACTACATGGAGTTTTTATAGAGGGATTTACATTCTGCATCCCAA
The DNA here is from genome assembly GCA_963680785.1 of Diplosoma virens. NCBI lineage: Eukaryota > Metazoa > Chordata > Ascidiacea > Aplousobranchia > Didemnidae > Diplosoma > Diplosoma virens. The sequence continues at coordinate 1,516,379 of OY796881.1, read as the reverse complement.
CAGGAAATATAGTTGTTTTAAAAACCGCGTGGGATTGTCTTTTTGTCTGTTTTCTTGATGATGTTACAAAAGTCCTGGCAAACGGTATCCACATGTGAATCAAGCGGCAACCAAGTCTTTGCAATTTTGTTCAGACTCCATTTGGCCTTGCGGAAGTTCCATTGACGTGCTAGCTTAACAGGCATGCTTGACACTGACAAAGCAAAATTAGGTGGTATAATAAACGAAGGTCGATGTTGTGACCTGGGGAATTTTTCAAGAACACGTCTATCTGGTAAGTGACTGTAAGGACCTACGCTAACGAACGCTAGATCTGGATTGGAGCCAGTGTTCCAACGGCCAGAGTAAAAACTGGCGGAATCCTTGGAATTGTATAAGAGGGCAAGACTATTAATACTTGCCTAGTCATCAAAGCATTCACCGTCCGCACTATTGTCGTCGTAACCCCAATCAACGTGGCGACAGTTGAAGTCTCCTGCATAAAGACAAGAATGAAGAAACATTAAGAGATGCAATAATTGCAGTCGCGTCGTAGAAGTTTGTAGACGTTAACTATTTTATAACCATCAACGTCCACGCACAACCAATCGATCTCCGATATCGGTGGAGATTGGTTCAAAAGCGAATACCTTTTTTGCTCGTGGACAAACGTGGCAAGGCCATGCTTTCTGCTTAAGGAAGGTTGGAAGAACAAACTGTTTCGCATTAGTGCAGTGGGTCTCCTGTTGTAGGATGACGATTGCCTCAAATTGTAGAGCAAGGTAATAAAGAACATTATCTTTTTTTGCAGCGAGGCTTTCGACGTACAGCTGGAGAATAGTGGGCCTTCAGAATTTGTTGGCAAGGTGCGATGAAAAGAGTAGTATTTTTTAGGCATTGCCCCGTCCTGAAAAAGACGTTTGCGAATTAGCAGACCCTCGCTGAACATCGGAATGGATAGATAGATGCCCTTGCGTTTTGCCATGTGCAAGAACAAGAGTAGAGTTACAAACTAGGAGAAAGCAACTGCCATCTGGACTTGTTGATGTAAATAAACTGCAATGCTGACACAAGAGGCATGCTCAGCGTGAACGCAGGGGGTTATAATCAAACTCATCTGTGAAAATCGACATTTGGCATCAGCTTTATCAAAAGGCAGCTTTATCAAAATCGTCAACTGCTTTTTTAGACAACAAAATACCGTAAGATCAAACAAATAATGTAGTGTTAAAGAAACGCTGTATTAATTTATAAAAAATGCATTTAATCACATAAACATAAAAATATGTTCAATCAAAAACTTTGCTTTAAGATTTTGTGACAAGATTGGTGATAGCATTTTTTCGATAGAAAACTGTTGTAAATATGTTTAACAATGTGGGTTGGATCAAATAATAAAAAAATTCTTCCTCCACTGAAACTATTTTTTATTGAGCTTTGCCAACATCCTCCACAATGAAATTCTTTGCAAAATTTTTTGTTGGCAGCAGCATTATCAACGCATATTCCTATCGCATTAAAGCCGACCTTATGGAGAAGCAACATAATTTTGTTAAAGCATTTTTTTTGCGTTTCCGCTTTAAGATTTCTTACAGAATATATACCAATCGCATCTTAATATGAGCTTGAAAGAGATTTGATCATAAAGCACAAACCAGTAGTTGCTACTTGGAAGTTGTCAGTCAACCCAATTGTCCTCCAGAAGTTTCAACTTGTTTTGCAAGATAAATTTCATCGATCATCATGATAACATTTCTATCGAAAGCATTTAGTTGTCAAAAGCGAAGTGTCAAATATCGCTTTTCATCACTTCCGGTGTTGCTGTCCAAATTCAAAGTAATCTTTTTTAAAGTTTTTATTGAAGAAAATATAAGAATTTTCTCTTCGACGAGTCGCTCGTATGCTCTTGGGTTGGTACCAAAAATGACATAAGCCATCATCAGCAAATCGGATGAATACTTTCTGCTGTATTTGTTGCGGAAAACCAAATTAATCTGTTCCATAAAGAATTTTAAAATAGAAATTTTTTGTTCATTTTCAATTTCAATAAGAAAGCTGTTAATTAGTTTAAAAATATTTGCTTTAAACTGCTCTTCGGGCGCTGGTTTTTTTAAGTCCAAGTTTTTGGCGAAAGCTAAAAGATTTGATACTTGGGAAACCATTGTCACTTTAGTGGTAGGCATGATGTGGTTATAAGAAGATGAGGGCACGATCTGTTCATTATTATAAACGGTCAGCTCCATATCCATATTAATAAAATCTGCTGATAGCATTGTGTGTGGCCGATGATCGGATAAACAAATTAAATCAGCTCCGTTTTCTGTGCGATGGAGTATATATCTTTGGCGATGAGGCTCTTCTGGAAGTTTTTCAATTAAATCCTTGAAGCTTTCAACTTTATCTGCATTTAAAAAAACTGCATTTTGCTCCTCAAGTTGTGCTGCTTTATTTTCAAAACGGGAAGAAGATGTTGAAATTCTTTAGCGGACTAAATGATTGTTGTTAATATAATAAGATGGCAAATCCTTGAAAATCGAAGGGCATACATCTTTTCTTAGTCGCTTTCTTATTAAAGTTCGCGTTTCTCTTTCTCTTTTTTGCCATTCTTTTTGATCAGTTGAGTTAGTAACAAAATCTTCGAACATAAAGTAAGAATGGTCAAGTCAATCAACAAGCAAGTGCCGACAGACCTGTTTCGTCCTTGTTAGGACTCGTCAGGACACTACAGCTTTACGCTGTTTGCAGTTACGCTGGTAGTGCATTGTTTTCATTGAAATCTTCGAACTTGCAATGAAGAGAACAAAGTTTAGAATGTTTTGTTGGTACATAATCTTTTCTTGCTAGTCGTTTGGGCTAAGTTTGAAAAAGATGCTTGTCTTCTAAAGGAAAAGAACGAAAAGTCACTTTTTGACCTTGCTTTTCTTTTCTGTAACCAGATCGGCAATTAACAACTGCGCATTTATATACCATTGTTACTTTTGCAATACATCGAATTGCATTAAATTTATAGATTAGCAATTTTTTTAAATTTACAATTATCAATGTTATAAACCTTGATTTAAAAATTGTGTTTTTAAACAAAATTAAATTTAAACGCTTTTGCCACAATTATAATTTGCTTAGTTGCAATATTTTTCTTCAATTTAAGCAATAATGGAAGGTAACCAACTTTTTGCAGTTGCTTATCTTTGCAATAACAGAAGCATCTACACTAAACATCAAACCTATATTTTTTTGTTTGCAACTAGGAATATTACTGCACTTATCACAACTGATGCGATTATGTACTGTATTAACATTGTAAATTAAATTTATGAACTAGTGACTACTGATGCATCACCGCCAAAGGTCAGTTGCTATGTCACAATTAGCACTTTCTCACCTAAATTTCTTATTTCTTGTTTTGACAATCCTTTTCAAAAATTTTTAGTGCAGCTGAGTAAATTTTAAGTATTTATCTAAAATTATTCATACTTATAAAATTATATATAGTGTATATGTCTAAAACTAACTTTTAATTTCGGCTTAGATACTTTCGTTTTTTTAAGTTTCTGAAAATTTATTGAAATTTTAAAATTAAAAACTGTAAGTTTCTGCAATTGAAACTTCCTACCAGCTGTCCAAGAGATTTTTGCAAAGTGTTTTGTCACATGTCGAGAATCTTTAATCGCCTTGGCGCCGCGGGATTCGTTGGGCCAACTAATGGAACGCAAATTTTTTTTTCTCGATTTAGTTTCAAGTCCCGATAATACTATTTAGAAGTCCATGGCATTTTTATACTTTGGTCCACAATCTCATAAACAGTTTGTTGTTGCATCGTGGCTGCATGTCCTCAATTATAGCAATGTAAGCTCAGTGATGGATATTGGGTAAAGAGAGTGAGGCAACAAAAAATATATAAAAAAAAATTTTTTAATCAACAAAAGTCAAAACAGGTTTCCGTGAGAATCCATGGTGTTACATAAAATTGAGTCTACAAAATACTTTGATTTTGACTTATGCAAATTAGGCGTAGTTTAAATATATCTCAAAACTGATTTGACCGTTAGACTTTAATTTTGAAATATTTATAGCCATTTACTGACTGCTTTGACCTGGTATTTATTCAAGGTACGTTCATAGCCGTACCTGCAGGAAAAAAGAAAGCAATTATCTCCCTAAATTTGAAAAATTTGGAGAAAATCAGAATTTTTCAGGCAGTGACAAAAAAATTGGGAAAATTCAGGAATTTTAGGGCAACCATAAGAAATTATTCGGCCCAAAAAAATATTTTGTGCATTGAATATGAACACAAAATGCAAAAAAAGTTTTATATTTGCGGAAAACACTTTGTTTTAGTAATCACTTTAGATTTCGGGGAAAATTTTTTATCATATCCGTAAAAAACTAGAAAATTGTGATTTGGGCAAACATTACAAAATTTTGAAAAAACTGTACCACCCACCCGACTTTTGTTCGGCTGGTACGCCTATGGTTATGTTTATTATCAATATGCTTTTAATATATTTTGTACGTGTGTATTCTAGCTAACTGCATTATTATGTTTTGCTCTGCTTTTTAAATCTTCGCGATAAGTACCGCGGTATTTATCTCTTCGCACCAGGTAAGAGTTAACTCTGCGCTGCTTAGCTAAAGGGTCTATCAACTTACCTTCTGCAGAAGATAAAGATGAAAGAGATGACTAATGTTTTAAAAAACTTGGCAGTGTAAAAAGTAGTAATAATAGAAAATTGGATTTTTTTAAAGTTGTGATGAGAATCAAAGTTTCTTCAAAGCTTCCAGCCGCATCGACGGGTCGCGTGTTTTTTGCTCAGTAGAACGAAATGTTTTGCTCGGTGGCCCGGATGGTTGAAATCGTAACAACCTACCCTCTCTCCCCTTTCTCTGCTCAAACTCAAAAATTTGATCAAAACATAGAAGATGAAATAGAACACCTGGAAATAACTATATTAACCAGATTAATTGTAGCATTTCTTCCAACAAAGTTTGTTGCAGGTACTGCCGCGTGACAAGCGAAAACTCCAATTTTTTCTCTCTGAACCAGGTTCGGCGGGATGTATATTAAGTGAGCCACGGATGAACAAAAAATCAATTGCTTATTTGTCCTAGATGCCTCTTCAATCTTTAAATCATAAAATATTTTGTAAACTGCAATTATCTTTTATTCTTTAATTGCAAGTTACAATAAGAATGACAGTAAGTTACAAGTAAGTATAATTTACAAGGTCTATTAAATTTTTCTTTTCTTAATACTTCTCTTTGCTTTACCCATGCTTTAGTAAAAAAATCACTTGTTAAAATTTATTTAAAATTCATTTACAAACTTTTTTTTGAAAAAAAATTTTTTACGTTACATTAAACACTTTTCTATAAAAGAAAAATATACAACATCCACTGAATTTACTATTGGAAAAGTAAAGATACTTTAAAAGGTAAAAATATACATTGCAGTAAGGAATAGGCCAGAAATTACCTGGTAAAAATCTTTAATTTTGCATAACAATGCTTAAAAAAACAAGATTTATTTGTCTGGTACAATCTGATGTTTTTACAGCTGTGTAGAACCGTATAATATGTTTAGATAAACTTATCCTGACAAAGCTGCGTCATATAAACTTTAGGTGTAATATTGAATAAGCAACCGTATTTTTAAGTGATCTGCTATTTTTTTCAACAAACATAAAGCAATTCATATGAAATTCATGCAAACAGCTAGAACAAATTTGAAAGATTATCCATAAAGTTAAAGACTTGTGAATAAATATAAAATCATTCAATATCATGTACAAAATGTATGCGATAAATAGACATAAAAAACACAGAAAATTGTTCAAATTTTAAATAACTTTATATAATTGAGATTCAGGGCATAGCATGTTGCTGAGACAGTTGCTGCAATGAGAAAGCAACATTTACAAGTGCTCCAGTTGGATTCCTTCCGCATCTGAACGGACACAAGCGGATCTCATAATCTGCGTAGGAAGCCAGCAAGGCGATAACATTGATAAGCACGTTGATAGTATAGCAAATCGGGATAAAGCTATAGGAGTAACTCGATTCGGTTTTAGGTTTAGTGACTCCTATAAAAGCCAGGTCAGTTACAATGCAAGTAGCTGAGCACAAACATAATCTGAAAAACAGCTTATGTAACCTGTCCGAAACTCGCCTCTTCCTTCTTGTGCGGATATGCTTCAATATTGGAAGCAGCACTGGAGCAAGAAGAAGGATCTATAACAAAACAAAGATAAAGCAATATTTTTCCGTATATTTTACTTTAATATTGCACTTCTACTTGTTAGTTAAGACCTGTATCTTGTTAGTTAAGGCCCTAATATATGCGACAACACGTGTTATTTCGCATTTTTGAAAAGACCGTTTTGTTTTCCGTCAACTTTTACTTTCTGCCACCTTTTCCCAACTGATGTAATAGGACAAAAGTCAAGAATCTTGGAAAAATAATCGAGAATGGAAAAAATTCAAAAAGTTTGAATAAAATTTGCCATTAACTTTTTAAAAGTTCTAAGTAACCAGATAACTAATGTATTGGCTTTTATATTAAAATAAATTTTTGATAAATTTATTTCAAAAGTCGAGCAAAGAATATTTTGAAAGGCAAACCTAACTTAATATTCAGTAATAACCAAAAAAATAAGTCTTAACTTAAATTTTGAAATAAATTTATCAAAAGGATTGCACAGCTTGAGGAATGGTGAGATAAATCCACAAAAAAAGAATTTATAATTGATGCTGAGGATAAATTTTTTTTCATTTCAGTTCACTATTTATCCTTCCGGAGATCCTAAAGTATTTGTGGCCGGTTAAGATTTTTTACTTTGCTTTTTAGTTTTATAAAGATGTGACTGAAATTTAGGACTGATTGCTAAAACCGTCAAGCAAGGAAAAGTGCCGTAAAGTATTTATCCCAAGAAGACAACAAAATGGCGCGAGTAGGTTTTGAACCAAGATCATGTCAATCACAATCATGACTTGACCATGCAGCCGACGCAAAGCTGTATAAGCACGTTGTCAAATTTAAACTACTTTAGTTAAAAAGTTAAATCATTAGCTTTCAAACTTTTTTTTTAAAGCAAACTCACAATGTAAATAGATATTTTGCTGCATCACAAAAAGTTTTTTGAGGTGCTCTTCACTTTTAAGTAAAGAAAATTAAAACTAAATAAAAGTCTTAAACTTAAAAAAAAGAAATTTATTTAATTTTTCATGGCCCCTAAACAATTAAAAACGCGACCATTGGCTGGCATCTCTTATGAGTTAAAACTATTAAAATTAAGGGGCCATTGTAAGACTACCATTCAACTATAACTTATTTCCAAATTTATTTAAATAGAATTACTTCCAAAAAACAGAAAACAGTAAAAGCAGCCGGAGTTATAACATCCAAGGGCTCTGAAGGAGGGCCAGACTTGCATCCAAACTTTCCTTTATGAACCGGAAATGCAGCAAGAACAAAAATTTGACCGAGAGAAGTCAGAAGAATCACCACCAACAAACTAAGGCTAAGGAAATTAAATTTGTTTTTCGGTATTCCGATAAAAGTGGAACTCTTGTAAAAAGAACTCAACCTGATCCATAATACAATATAAACCAGTGTTTTGTTTCCAATGGATAAAAGTAAATTTACGATTGTATAAATTCGACAAAAAGTAACCGTAACTTGTCTTTTCAATTGTATTTCAGTTTGGAACCAGCAGGTCTCTACTAAAAGAACAAATGCACAAACGTTAATAATCCGGTTCGTGTTTTTGATATTTTCTGATGAATGTTTATAATAATAAATGCATGTGGCAACAACGAGATACAGGCTTATGAAAGATAAAGAAGCTGCAAGAACAGTATCCAATCGTCTGTCTGGAACAACGTCTGTCGGATGGCTAACATTTTGCCATGAACTTGTAATCCAGAACGTTCTGTTCAATATATTAACACTGTTGATTGTAGAATTAACAATGACTTCATCCTTTTTATTTTCCATGATTATTTTTTTTACAATTGCTTGTTTAAGGATTAATATTTCATAAAACTAAAAACATTAGAAAGAAAGCAATGTCAAAAATTTTTCCTATAAAAAGCACTATCAGCACTGCAACCTACTAAATTCATTTTAAAATTATCGTAATTCTTCCCAATAATATGAGTATTAAACCCTGGGTCAATTATAAAAAATTTGTTTTAAACATCATCAAAACAAAAGAAAAAAAAATGTTATTATTTTTCATACTACTTTATGAACAGATCTTGTTTCTTCTGAAAGCTGATTATAGAATTAACTTCTACTACTTACGTTTAATCAGAAAACATTGGAGTTTCTGTTATGAAATCAATTAATCGACAAAAATACAAAATTTTGATTCATCAATTACTGGGTAAATATTCACTGCAGCCGTCCAATTTACTTTTTATTGTAACCCATTCTCAAGTGCCTTTAAACGCTGTTAAAAATGTTGTTGTTTTTCAACTTAATTCATAACATGATCAAAACATAAAGTAGCTGTGGAATAATAAGTTAAAAAAGACAGCTTCTTACACAAGTTTGTTATTCAACTTGGTGCTTTCAATTTTTTGGTATCTTGAAACTCTCCGTTAGTCAGAGTCTTGCAACCATGCGTTTGCATGCGGTGTTGGTCACTTGTCGGTCAATTGCCGGACCGCAAAATTATTTGAACGTATGGCTGAATAAAAAATGACAGAATAAAAAAGTTTGTCATTCTAGTTTTAGTAGCTTTTTGTTTAAATAACTGATAAAAAAATATATGTTTTATGTTTATAGATCGGGGAAAGCGTTGAAAGTATATAAAAACTAAGCCATATGATTTACAATAAACAATTTTTAAAAGTAAAAAAAATGCTTTTGCTATTGCAAAATATGAAACTTCAATTTTGTTTAAATTTCAGCCAAAAACAGAAAGTGACTTTTTTTCTCTGATCTTATAAATCCTCTTTCTGGGCAGTGGATATATATATCAAAATTTCATCATCGTTATAACAAAGCAAATTACAAAAATTCAAAATACTTTTAAAAAATAGACTAATATGGTAGATTTTTGATGTTTTTTGGCAAAAAAGGAATTAAACTTCACGTTAATGCCGGTTAACTTATAGCCAAGTTTAGGGGCGTCCAAAATTTTTTTGGCGGAAGGCAAAATTTTAAAAAAGGCATCTTTTACAGATTTGCCACTTTGTATCGAGACCGTTTTCAACACAAAAATTTAGTGATAACTAAAAAAAGATCAGCACTTTCAATCTAGTCAATGATCTCTACTTTTATTCTAAATTTAAAGTGCAGATGAAAAACAAAATAGAGCCTTCACCTTCAATCGATCTCATATTTTGGTCAAGTTTTTATAATTTCAGGAAAAAATCTAACTTAATGCTCCCGTATCTGCCTACCTGTACTCTCCCTTTTTTTTAAAAAGGTTAGAAGAACCAATTTAAAGAGGCCAAGAAGGCAAAGGGGCAATTACACCTGTCCCCCTTCCGGCACCTCTGGTCAAGTTTCTGAAAACTAATTTAATTTTGCAAAAATAAAAAATAAAATTATAAAAAAACTTTTTAATAAAGTTGTTAACTTCGATTTTTAAAATCTTATAGTTCCTGCAAAAGATGGAAATTTTTTACAGATTTTTCTGGTTTTCACCCACTTAACTTCTTCAACTAAATTCTTAAATTGTTTTGGTAAAATGTTAATCTTGATTGTACTCCTTCCTGATAATCTACTTGTTAAGTCGGTCCAAAACCTTAATGTTTACAAATATGACAGTAAAGGGGGATGCTTTCACATTTTAAAAACTGTGTCAAATTTGAGCAGTTTTAATTTATGTATGGGAAAGCAATAAATAATAAGACGTACTTTGATTTTTTGTTGTGTTTTTAATTGACAGATTTAATTTCGTCTTCAACTTAAACTACTCTTGCATATATTGAAATAAAATTATTTGCTCCCCCCCTTTTCTGGTCTTTTATTGCTTTGCTTACGAACAAGATCCGTAAAAACAAAACATAGTGGCCAACATTCTGTTACAATAAAGCATTTATAGATTGTTCTGACACCACAATGATGCAGTGATTAATTTTTTTTGACTATTTTTTCCGAAAAAATTATTTGTTTAAAACTTGCCAAAACTACTGCTAACCACATAACAGCAGGCACGCTTTCTGCATGACAGCGAAGAGTCGCGATCGAGCTTTTTTTATAGTTTCGGAATTTTTTTCAATTTGATTTCAAATAACAAATTAGCTTCAGCAATTTAGAAAATCGCCCGAGGTCAATTTCCGAAATTTATGAAAAATTATTTTAAAATTCAAAAAAATAAACAAAAACAAAGAAATCTACAAGTTAACCCAAACAAATTATTCGTACAACTTGCAAAAGTTGTGCATCACTATCGTTTCAGCCTAAAAATAAATATTTAGGAAGTGTTTTATGCTCGTAAATATATGATTCTGATAATATTGTTTCGGTGTCAGCCTTTGCGTTTTTGTTGATTTTTAGCAAGTACCATTTTACCAGCAAAAGTTAATCGACAGCAGCAATCGCACATTTAGTCATATTTAATTTGTTAGCCTAAAGTATAAACAAAAATAACTTGTATTAATAAAAACAATAATGATAATTTGTAGCATGAATCATTTTGGATCATTTTTTTGGAAAATTTTGCTGCAGTCATCAATTGATGACAAATTTGAAAAGAAAGCAAAATAAATTATTTGGAAGCAGAACAGGTAATAATAAAACTAATAAAAATTAAAATTTGCTATAACGTAAAACTGTTCAAATAGTTTAACATTCTTCTTGTACAATAACATGCGAACAAAATTAAAAGCCCTACTTTTCTCATGATGCTGTGGTGCTCTAGTTTTTGATCTTCGATCTGTTTATGAAAACCGGAAAAGAAATTTGAAACAATTCCAAAAAAACGGACAATATTAGCTGAGTATAATTTCCTGATGATGTAGATAGGGTGTTTCACAATTCTTTCAGATTTAAAAAATTTTATCAAACAAAAAGTAAACGAGATAAAATCAAAAATTTAAAGCAGCTCAGTCGGAAACATCTTGTTATTTTGGCATATTCATCAACATGCCGATAACCTATCCAAATTTTTTGTAGTTTACGTTTTCAATATGGGCCCTATTTCGGTTTGCACAGGCATTGATGCAAACCGCAAAATTCTCAATTACGCAACAATATGTGTCTGTTGCAACACTCTGGGTGAATGCTTCAACAGCTTGTTTCAGATGTCTAGGAGAGCGAGGCTTCTCTTTGTACACTTTTGCTTTAGCAGCCCTCAAAAGAAGAAGTTAAGAGGCGCAAGATCAGGCTATTTTGAGACCATTCGAGCTCTGCTATAAGCTCCAAATTCTGTTTCCAAACAATGGGCCATAGTCACGTGTGCTGTATGGGGAGTTGCACCATCCTGCTGGAACCACGAAATCTCTTTTGGTTTGTTGTGTACAGTTGGTTGAGGTCCTCATTAATTTAATTTAATACTTTTCTGTAGCGCTCTCCATTCACTGTGGCAGTTGTTCCTCTGCTGTCCTCAAACCAGTATGGCCCAAGCATCTCTTTCTTTGCATTTAATGCACAAAAAGCAGTCACCTTTGGGCCTTTCAAGCTCTTTTTTTTAATCTCTTTAGTCTCTCATTTCCCCAGTACGCATTGTTATGGTGATTTACAGCACCATTCAGGTGAAAATGGGCCTCATCAGTAAACCAAACTTTGTTTATCCAATTCTAAAAACGATCCATTTGTTCTGCTACTCTGTTTCACATTTCAGTGCGTTTGTGCTTGTCTGTGTCCGTGAGCTTGTGGCATGTGGATATTTTGTACGGGAACTTAGTCGGGTCCTTCATTAGCATTCGCTGAAGACTTCTGATATCCCGGCTCCTTTGCCGGAGGAACTTTTTTGGACTCTGTTGTACAGAAGCACGGACTCTATCTACATTTGCAGGAGATCTTGCTGTGATTGGCGCATCAGCTTTCCTCTTTCTGCAGTCAAGGACTGTTCCTTTAGTCATGAACTTTTGGACGGTGTATTAGATAAATTTTTGCTGTGGAGCTTCAACGTAACGCACATTAAATCTCTCGAGCATAACGACGGCGAACTGTTTTATAGCATTTTGACTCAAACCACCATTCAACGATTTTGATTTTTTGCTCCTTGGAATAAACCATGGCTAATGTAATCGTTACAATATCAAATGAAAAAGTATTTATTACAAAATCTGAAATAGGCGAGAAGAAAAAAATTAGATCAAAAAAATTGTAGTTTTTCCAAAACCTGAAAAAATTGTGAAACACCCTATAGTTACCGACAATTGCTTATGAGGAGCAGGGCAACATCAAAGAGGTTAAAATTACCACGACCTATTTTCGGGGGACTCCGAAATGCAAGTGTCGGTTTAAAGTCTTTTGTTTAATTTATCATTTTTTTTTGCCGATCGATGCTGACCAATCGATGCTGTTTTCTGTCTTAAGCGGAATCATAATTGTGGGTGGGCAGCGGGAACTGACCTGTTTAAAATTTTTCGTGATGTCCCTTTTTAAAGAGCCAACGTAAATAATGCAGTTATGCTGAGCATTGAATCGCTTCCTTCTGTTCGCAAACCCGAGTGTTAAACAATTAGATCAATAAGTTTTCCAGCTTATATCTCGGCAATTTCAACAGCTTGTTTAGATTACCGAGCTGGGAGTTGGAACGTAAAGTATCTTTTCCAGGGACACAGTATGAAGAGTTAGAGTTTGAAGCCAAACAATCGTGACTACAGTTGCCACCGAAACCACAATGTGTGATTCAGCCATGTTGCCGCTGTAATTTGAAAAATATTTCTTATTTTTATAAGAAACCATCCAAAAAAAAAATTATTAAAAATCTTGTTAATAAACACAAACCAGAAAACAAATTGTAAATATCACCAATTTTATTTTTTGTTTTTTTTTACAACCATAAAGCATACATATTTGCACAAAAAAAATGTAAAAATTGCAAAAAACCAAATAGCAAAGTTGAAAATTTGCTTGTACTACAGCTAAATAGTAAGCTGCTACTTTTTTTAGCAGAAAGCAATTTTTTTTCATGTAATGTGAAAAACATTTTGAAACTGGTCAATAACTTATTTCTTAAATTTACTTCTACTCATTTTTTTTTCTGTTTTTATGATTCGTGGATATTAAGCAGGCCTGAATTCTCCCGACCTGCTTCCGAGGATGCCAAGATATTGCTGCCCGGTTGGGACTTTTTATTTGTTTTTATTTTTTTATTAAAGATGATATATGTCTAAAATTTAAAACTGCTTTTCAAAAACCGCAAAGCAGGGGAAAATTCCATAAAGTGTTTTTTCCATGGACGCAACTGAATGGCGAGAGTAGGTTTTGAACAACTACCGCGCCAATCGGCTAATAATCTGAAATGGTTTATCCGTAATTCTTAGGTGTGATAAAACGTTTGTTTAACAAGATGTTGTTGTTGTCTACACAATAATAAGAAAACAATTTATTGAAGAACGATTCTAACAATGCAATCTAACCTTCAACTGTACACAAAAAGTTAGAAGAAAAAATGACCAATATACGGCAGCTTAACCCTCTATCGTCCGCTTTTAAGTTTTGAATGAAAAAAGTTTATTAAGTGTGTTTTTACAGTTGAAATCGCATTAGAAATGCAATTAAAACAAAACTTTGAAAACAAATTTAAACTCTCCCCATTTTTTTAAACATTACAAATTTGTAAAGTTGGTCAATTAAGCGACTAAAGTGTTAAAATGTTGAATTTTATTAAAGATTTTGGCACTTTCTAGAGAGTCATACTTGAATGTCAACTATTAAAAACAAAATTATTAAATTTCTTATTACTTTTCAACTCTCATTAAACACCATAAAAAATTTCTTTTTTGCGACGAAAAAAATAAAAAAGTCGAAAGGTAACTTAGTTAAAAAATTTCACTGATTGAATTTTTTTCGGATTCCTAATTAAAATGATAAAATATGAAATTAAAATGATAAAATATGAGTTGTATAAAATCTGAAAGGTCAATCAAGAAAAAATAATTTTTTTAAGGCAAAAAAAAATAAAAAAATTTGAAACGTGAAAAATTTGTTGAGATGGGCGATAAAGGTTTAAACTATTTAAAAAGATGACAATTACAGTTATTTGTAAAGTGTGAACAATCATTCTGTTATCAGCCCATTGCAAGTGTGAAAATTTTTGTGAAAACTAAAACAAAGATTTTCGCTTCAATTTAAAACACGAAAGAATCTTTTTTGTGTTTGAGGGTCAGGTGCATTTTATAAAATTTAACTTTAAAAAGGATTTATTAGTTTTTGATTTTCTTGGATGTATAGTATCTTTGCTTATATAAGAAATTCTGCTACAAACAGGTTTGCCTATTATCGCTATTTCTAAGAGTTGTGCTTGTTTTTACGTATACTGTTTGAAAAAATAGTAATGTTCTTATTTCTAAGAAGCATGTTTGTTTTAAAAGTGAATAGGTTTTTGTTAATAGTTCTATTGTCTCAATGAGCATTTCTGAAAGATAATTAATTAGTGTTTTTCATGGTTAAAGTTTTTCTTTAACATTATCGATACGATCAAAGATTTCGCTCATTCACTCTATTTCTCAAGTGATTGCTTTTATGTTTTCCCATTCAAAACATTTTTTTAAGTGAAGTTCAAAAACTCATCCCATTGAACAGACCAGTTTAGTTATGGCTTTATCTGATTACCATTTGTAATGGCTTATAATATTTGCAAGTTCTTTTTTTTCAGTTCAGGAAGTCACTCTACTAATAAAGTAGGTTATTCAGCAATTAAAAGGAGGATAAAAAAGCTAACAATCAACCTTAATAAACTATAAGTTTTTTTTAATTCTCGAAGTTTGCAACTAAGCAGAATGTGGTATTTTATTCGTTTAGTTTATAATCAGTTTAACGAGGTACTTTTGCATCGAGCGTTTGTTTTGTTTCACTGCATTGGGTGTAAGCAAAACGCTTTCATCTTAATTGTTTTGCTACCAAACAAATTTATAGATGACTTATCAAAATTCTTTATCAATTAAAAACATTTGTCCAAAAATTGTTGCATCGTAATCGGATCCCGGCCAGAATTTCTTACTAAAGTGTTAAGATATAGTGCAGTAGATTCAC
This sequence comes from Diplosoma virens, assembly GCA_963680785.1. Classification (NCBI taxonomy): domain Eukaryota; kingdom Metazoa; phylum Chordata; class Ascidiacea; order Aplousobranchia; family Didemnidae; genus Diplosoma; species Diplosoma virens. Next base: position 1,501,240 of record OY796881.1, on the reverse strand, counting down.
TGCTATGGCGTTCAGAATGCGCCTTGTTGTTAGATTTGTATTTGCAAGTTTATGGAAACAACTGCATGCCTACACACAAAATAACTTTAATTTCTTTTTTATATTAGAAAGAACAGCAAAATCGTTTGGTTGATAAGATAATCTACAACGCCTAAGGCGGTGATGAAAAATCAGAACTTTTTTTTCCTTCCTTTTTGAAAGATTTTTTTTAGCTAGCCAGAGAAAGTAAATGAAATGACGCCGATTGTCTTGATTCAATAATATCAAAACCACTTTGACAATCGCATACTAAAAATTGTGCTCAAACTGTGATGAATGAGCGAATTTTTATAAAATCATAAATAGTGAAATATAAGATTGAAACACATGTTTTTGTTTTTGTCCAATTGGTGAACTAGTGTTTTCAAACGTATTAATCAATTTTTTTGTAGGTAATGAAACAAAGTTTTTTTTATTGCAATCACAGATTGGCCATGCTGAAGCTTTTGTTTTTAATAGGAATATAAATCAACCTTTATTCAAAAATTGTATTTATTTATTTTCACAATCAGTGAAAACAGTTTACTATACGCACGATTTGAAATAAAGTTTTGGGAAATTATGTTGGCCCTTTATTTTTTTCTTCCAAAACTTTTTAAATACAGTGTTTTTCAATCTATTAAGTCTCTGTTAAAATCAATTAAGTCTTTTTGCGATCAATTATGTCTTTTTGTAATCAATTAAGTCTATGAAGAAAATATAGAAATCACAAATATTAAAAATAAAATATATATAAATAAATTTATATTTGAAGAATTAAGAGGATTTGGAATTAATTTTTTAAACAAGCTGCATAAAGATGAGATACACCAGACTTGAGTTTCGCTCTCATTAGAGCTCATCAGTGATGCTTATCTCAAGGTTCGATTAGCGGTGAGATAAGCATCACTGATGAGCTCTAATGAGAGCGAAACTCGAGTCTGGTGTATCTCATCTTTATGCAGCTTGTTTAAAAAATATAAATAAATGTTAATTACTGTATTAGGTACTCTGTACTGTAAAAATAAGCGTCGGAAAAAGCAAAAAAGTTCAGCTTTAGTTTGAAAATGCTTACTGTAAATTGTGAACGAACAAGTTACAGTATTTTCCCTATTTTTGACATTTATTTTTACATGTAATTCCTACAGTTCAAATACATGTAACTTGTTCCTTCACAGTTAAAGCAATTTTAAACTGAAGCTAAACTTCTTTGCTTTTTCCGACGCTTACGTATTTTTACATGTACAATTCAAATACAGTACGTACAGTAACTTGTTCGTTCACAATTTAAGAATTTTCAAACTAAAGCAGAACTTTTTCGCTTTTTCCGGCGCTTATTTTTACAGTACAGGGTACCTAACAGTGGTGGATATTCCAATTTAGGGGCCCGAGGCAAGAATTTTCAAAAATTCATGTTGTCTGAGAAAAAAAGAGGTCTGATCTGGGCTTGGATATTTTTCTCCCAAAATCAAAGTGTTCTCTAAAAAAAAAAAAGGTCTTCACTTCAATTTCACCTCTAATTTTCCTATTTTTCTCCCAAAATCAAGGTGTTCTCTAAAAAAAAAAAAAAGGTCTTCACTCCAAATCGTCCACTGAGCGAATCCAAAACTGTATATGCTGTTTTCGAGGGGGGGCCTGAGGCGACTGCCTCATTCGCCTCACCCAATATCCACCACTGGTACCTAATACAGTAATTAACATTCATTTATATATATTTTATTTTTGATAATTGTGATTTCCTATATTTTCTTCATAGACTTAATTGATTGCAACAGAGACTTCATTGATTGCAAAAAGACTTAATTGATGGTAACAGAGACTTAATTGATTGCAACAGAAACTGAATAGATTGAAAAGCACTGTAAGTCTGTCCAAAAAAGAGAAAAACAATTTTAAAAAATAAAATTAAAATAGACTAAAAACTTTTTAAATTTTAAAGATATTTTAAAAACTTTCAAAAAATCAATTTTTCTTTGTTTAATAAAAAAAACAAAAACAGACAAGTTAGTTTAAAGCCAGCCGCAATGAAGAACAGTTAATTACAGAGCGATATTCAAAATATCAAAAATAAACTCGATCGTGACAAGATTTATGTATGGCATTTTTGATCACAATGACATACCTGATGATTTTCAGCTTCATATATTGTAGATACATGCAAAAAGTAATACCGTATATTTACAGCTTCAATTTTGTAGTAAACAACCTTTGAATTTATAAGAATCTAGTAGGAGAAACAGATTTTAGCAAACTTTTTAACCACTTTAGATTCAAAACTTTTACAGGCTAATGGTTTGGAAAAAGTTTTTTGCGTCAAAATATCTTTAGCAAAATTGTATCAGTTAAACTTTAATGCAATAAAATTTTAAAAATAAACTTTCAGTCTGTAGAATAATATCTTTTAAAAATGAAACATATACGTTTTCGAAATTGAAATATTATTTTATTAGCCAGGAGCGTCCAGCCTTTCAAGGTTCTCAACCTTTGTGCTGCGAGAGATTTTTAAGCGTGCCGCGAAACGTTTAAAAAACATTACGCTATTGATACGCAACCTTTTTTTAGTGGACACCACTTTTTAGAAAAAAAATCAAATTTACACCCTGGTCTAAGTGTGTCAAAAATTTTGAAAAAGTCTCAAAGTGTGCCCCAGGCGCGAAAAAGGTGAGAACCACTGTTTAGGGCAAAGACAATTTCGGTTTGTATATAATATCCAAGTAAATAAAACACCACCAAAAAATACCTTCATTATTTTGAATTTTACTTTGCATAAAAGAGTGTTTTGAAGGCATGATTACCTTATTTAGTTCTATTTATTTCGGAAAATACTGCGCGGGCCGCTCAAAAACTTACTGGAGACTAATGCGATTCGCGGGCCATGGGATGGACGCACCTGTTATAAGTAGTAAAAAAACGAGATATGAACTTTGATTCAACTTGGAATTCAAACTCACTTATCAACTAAGGAATTTATTCTTCTCGAAACATTTTGCGGCATATTCATCCGTCGGGCGCAGTTCTAAATTTTAGTCATATCTCTAACAAAACCTAAAATACAGAAATAAAAATTTCAACCAAACAGCAATATCTTGTCAACTCTGAAAGCAAGTTGGGACAATCACGGATGGTTACCTCTAAGTATAACGTCTCCAACGGTTTCCTGCGGAACAGGAGAAAAAACATTAAGATGATGATAAAAAATAAAGAAAAACAATCAATTATTTAAAAACCCAAATCACTGTATGTTATCTCATCATGATACAACCTGTAATTGAGCCACTTTTTGCAATGGATAATCAAAATATTTAATAGATTTTGTAGATTTATTTTGGGTTTTAAACGGGAACAGGCGGTTTTTATAATCTGCGTATGAAAGTAACAAAGCAAGAATATTGATAACCATATTGATAGAATCACAAATCGGAATGAAAGTGTAGGAATTTTTTGGTACAGAACTGGGTATAGTGATCCCAATAAAAACAAAGTCAGTGGCAATACAAGTAGCCGTGCACAAGCAAAGTCGAATTGATATTTTTTCCAGTTTGTCCACCACCCGCTGCTTCCTCCTTGTACGGATATGCTTCAATATTGGAAACAGAACTGGACCCAGAAGAAAAATCTATGATGAAAAGAACTATTGTCGAATCACTTCTAAATCTTATAAAAGTTTTAGAAAGCTTTAACTCTATACATTTTTTTAAAGTGCTTAATCAAAGAATAGAAAAAGTGTATTGTAAACATATACGCACACATAGATTTTTGCTTTCGATAAAGCTTACACAGAGCTCAATAATCAAAATGAGAGCAAAATTTTGATTTATTTATTTATGTAATACGTATATTTTAATATGATATATTTTTAACATTTTTTAAAATTATGTAAGTTATAACATAAAATATTGTAAGGTTGTTTCAATTCGATAGAATAGGTTTACGCTTTACTTTCAAAAAATCAGTTAAATTTTTATTGTTTAAACTACTTTAAAACTTCAATGCTGTAAATAGACTTACTTGAAAAAGACAGAGTAGAATAAATACCGCTGGTGTAATCACGTCTAACGGATAAGCTGCAGCACCGAACTCACATCCAAGCCTTCCTTTAAACATGGGAACAATAGCCAGCACAACAATTTGACACACAGAAAGTAAGACAATTCCCACCAACAAACTAAGGCTAAGGAAATTAAATTTGTTTTTCGATAATCCAGTAAACGCATAGGTTTTGTAAAATAATCGCTGTCTAATCCACAATACAATATAAACCAGTGTTTTGTTTCCAATGGATAAAAGTAAATTTACGATTGTATAAATTCGACAAAAAGTAACTGTAACTTGTCTTTCCAATTGTATTTCAGTTTGGAACCAGCAGGTCTCTACTAAAAGAACAAATGCACAAACGTTAATAATCCGGTTTGTGCTTTTGATATTTTCTGATGAATGTTTATAATAATAAATGCATGTGGCAACAACGAGATACAGGCTTATGAAAGATAAAGAAGCTGCAAGAACAGTATCCAATCGTCTGTCTGGAACAACGTCTGTCGGATGGCTAACATTTTGCCATGAACTTGTAATCCAGAACGTTCTGTTCAATATATTAACACTGTTGATTGTCGAATTAATAACGATTTCATCCTTTTTATTTTCCATGATGCTGTTATCCAAAATTGCTAGTTTATGAGTGAAAACTTGATAAAACTAAAAACATTACAAAACAAATAGAAATTATGGTCAAATTAGTCAATTTCTATGCTAGTACTACACACAAGCATGCTATTCTAAACACGTAAAACCCTGCCTCCAATTTCCTCTCCCTACAGTGACTTAACTTGCAAGAAGATATCGCCTGTGAAAGGTGAGCACACGCTAACTTAAATAAAACATGCAAAACAATTCACTTCTTAAAGCACTAAACAGACATTGCTTTGAAACTTAATTAGACGATGCACACATACCAAATCTAAAAAAAACGCTGAAAACTGACCTTTTTATAGATAAGAAGCTTTTTCAAGATCGAATTTCTCATGATGAACTAGCTTACATGTAGAATAATTTCGTAACCGCCGCAACGTTCTGTCAAAATAATTGTTCAAACTTTTTCTAAGGTTGCCATTATTAGAGCTTACTGGCAAATGTCGTCAAAGCAACTAAGTTTTGGATGCTAGTAAAGACTTTTAGTTTATTGTATTGGTTTTTAAAACTTCGAGGGAAGTTAATTGGAAAAAGTTAATTATTAATCACATTTGAATAACACCTTGCAAAAAAATTTTGACTGCTTAAAAAATTAAAAATTATCAAGATTATATTAATATTTTTGTGTTGAAAACATAAAGCAAAATATCTTTGAAAGTAGATTAGTGTATTAAAGAAAGATTTGATTACTTTTAAACTGCAAAAAAGAAAATAACAAAAAAGAAAAAGAAATTACTATGCAAATTATTTCATATTCGTACTTTACTACAAGTAAACATGTCCATAAATATTGACTTAAAGACTTGTGCAAAGTATTTAAATTTAATCGTAGAAACTTTTTAAAACAAGTTTGGCATTAAACGTCACCCGTAGAAGGTATTTGCTGGTTAGTGTTACAAACATGTTGTGATTAAGTATGACCTTAAGTCATTGTTAGATATAATTTGTTTTATATTTTTAATGCAATTTTTTAATTCTATCGAAGAGTTTTATATTTGGTAAAATTTTTTTGTCAAACTTTTTAAAAATGGATTTCCGTCTTTAGCCATCTTTAGATTTTTAAGAGACAGTTTGTCACACCGATTTTTTTTTTAATATTAAGCTCAGAATGTACAATTTATTTAAGCGTTTGATGTAAGTTGATATTGCAACACATTCTTCAGATTCCAGCAATTTTATCACATATTTATTATATTCTATACAGCTCAAATGTTTTGTGAGCAAGAAATCAGCTGCTTTCTATGTGTATGAAGATGTTTTTACTGAAAGTGACGTAAATACACTTAAAGTTGACTGAGCTTTTTAGTCACGACAAATTCCGTCAGATTAGTATTCACTTCTTCCCATGTAAAAGATTCCGTTAGTTCGATAAAGTAATGTTAGTAATTTATTTTAATTTTCATTTGTTATTCACGGTAAGGCATCATAGTTGACTTAATATATTATTCGGCCAAAATGATTTCAAACGGTTTTTTGAAAGTTTTCTTTTAATTTCATTTCATTTCATCTTATCTCTACAGTTAGCCTCCTGACTTGCAGAAAGCGTCGGAGGCGATACAAATGGAGCAACTGTCAAGCAATCACCGAATTAAATTTGTTATTGTCGAACAAGTGGTTCAGGATCAGTAAAAATATGATTTGAATTGAAATAAAACAAAAATTTAAATAATAATTAAAGTACTTTTCTTAAAAATTAGTTTTTTATCGGATAATTTATTTTGTAAATTTATATTCTTCCAATTTATTTTTATTTGGAACTGGGAAGCAGCCCTATGTGGTAGATGTCTGTGTGAAAGCCGATCTGATAACATTTTTTACACATCAGTGTAAAGTAACTAATTTGACCACACTGCACTGCGTTATGCCGAACCTCGATAAACTCGTCTCTTTTCTGCGTACGACGTAATTTTTGAAATTATTAGGCATACTTTAATGAATGCGTTGTCAGTGGTAAAAGTTATTAAAATTTTTCTTCAAAATTATTTGATCTGCTTTAACGCCATCTTTAGTGGCTTGCTTGCAAGAAACTCAACCTTGTTAATAGGGCAGTGATAGCTCAGTGAGATGTTTTCTTGTAATCCCAGTGTCACGTTCTGAACCTTTTGCAGTTTTATATATTGGGGGGTGTAAATGATGAAGTAAAACTTTAATTTTTTGGTTAAAACTGTTGTTTCTTACTATTGAGTGTGATTGCTTAAGTACACCTTGTACAAGGGGCTAGAATGAAATTCGAGCGTAAGTCGGCGGGACATGTCGGTAAAACAGTAATTGAACTTTGGAGGATTCCGACATCTTCTGGAAAAACAAACTCAAGAGACTTTATGGACAGTTTTTCAATTCTATCCACCTACTCAATTTGGAAAACCACCATTCCTAATTTCATTTGTTCAATGTTATTAATATATGGTGGATCTGCTCGTATAAGTCATGGCTGAACCAGTTCTTGTCTTTCTGTATGCTCACAGAGCAAGCTTCAAAAAATTTGGAGATGACGTTATTGAGTTTAAGAATAAAATTTACTATGATTCACTTTTCAATTGAAACTTTAATCTGCAAGCAACTCTCAATTTTTAACGAGTAAAAAAGTAAATTTGTCAGAAAAAAGAAATAGTCTATTTGAAAAGATTGATTCTTCGTAGTTGAATATACGCCAGAAACAAAACAATCATACACATGCTGGCCAGAGCGACAATGTTCTGCCAAAGCCCCCACATCCCATATGGAATTCCTTGATTGTCCATATACGCCTCTCCTGTTACACTGTTAACAGAAAAGCAACTAGATTAGAAAGCTTAAAATAATATAGTAATTTTTAAAAATGCTAAAGCGTTAACAAGAAACTTTTAAATAAAGACACGTCGGTGTGTCACGTGATTGTTGAAAGGTTTGATGCTTCGTGATTTGCCGCGCAATTTGCTTACGTGATTTTATTTTTTTGTTTATTTTTTAGAAACTTTTTTTAATTTTTTATTTTTGGACCTCAGTTTATATCTACTGAGAAATAAAAAACTAGTCTCACCCCAGCTAACAATGCTATGCAGGGCCGAAAAGGGCTCGATTAAGGCGACCAAACCGATTATTTTTGTACTTGGTTTTGTTCCTTAAACTAATTGTTTCTACCACTGATTACACCGATCACCATCCTTAAGTATTATTTTAAACAAAGTATTTTAATAAAAAGAAAAATAAGCACAAAAGTAAAAAGTGTATTGCAATCTGAAAGAGAAAGGCGCTGACAAGTTTACCTTATGAAATGTTTGAAAAATAGAAGAATGGACATAAATATTTTGAATGACATTAAAACCGTGGGTTAGCCCATGCGAGACCACTGCAGTGTCACTGTTCAAATTGGTGTGGATCTTGTACGGGCTGTCTCTGCGGGGCCCTCACAGGCCCTGCGTAGCATTGTTGGGTGGACCATGACCTAATGCGACAGCGAAACGTTGATTGCAAAGATGAACCAAATCTTACAACAGCGCCATATTAAAAAAAAACTTCGCGATGCACAACTGATAGAAACAAACAAGTTAAAGCGAATTAAAAAGTGTAATTACAGAAAAAATTTTGTTTGTAAATTGTTAAAATAAAAAAATATGAAGATGTTTTAAAAAAATTGCTCTGAATCACAAAATTACAATAAAAAATTTTATGCTTAAATTTCTTTATTTAAACGTATTTTAAAAAGCTTCACGGATTTGTGGCTTACCAATTCGGTAGCGGATAATGATTAATTGTGCTGACGCATGGATTGCTCGAACGAGGATCAAACCCAGGCATGGACGTGTTGTCAATAAATATCATCCCAGACATTTCGTTTACCGTCACAGCCTGTAATTATAATCATTACATTCCATAGATAAAAATATTATATTCACAGAAAACTGTTTAAAAACTTCAATAAACATAAAATTTTTGCCCAGCTATCGCCTTGTCAACGTTGTTGTTCCATTCATAATCCTAATGAAACTTGTTCATCAAACAGGCGGAACTGCAGCAGCCGCAGCATGTTGAAATGACAAAAGTCGTTTTTTATTATACTACATAAGTAAAACAGCCTTTCTTTTTACCATACAACGGCTTAACTTTAAAGGATATTGGAAAAAATGACAAGTTCATTTAACAACGACTGTCAAGAGGGCAACCTACTTACATTGATTCCGTATCGGAATAGACTGACGTACTTAAACCATTCCAGCCAATCAAGGAGCGAGGTTGTGTTAACCAAAAACCCCCCAAACAGCATCATCAATATCACCGGAAGAGAGAGAGCAGCGTTTGCGACAGCAAATATTCTAACTGAAGCGCTGACGCAAAACGCCAAAGCACAAGCCGTGACAGCGCAGAGGTCCAGGACAAGCATGTAGAAGAAAAATTTTGCTACATTTGTTTGAAACCCTAAACAATTGATCATAACTTTCAAAAACAAGAAAAAATATAAGTGGAACAAAAACACAGCTTTCATTTAATATTTACAAACCTAATTTTAACCAACTCGTATTTAACAGTTAAATCTAAAGACACTTTGGCTCCTTAAACTTCCAGATGACCAAACACATTTGACATTTTGATGTTTATAAAAATAAGATAAAAAAGTTAAGATGAAAAAAGGATTAACACTTCATTTGTTGAATAATAAACATACGTTTAAGTTATAGAAAAAAAAACGTTTAAACAATAAGCCTGATATTGGCTGTGCGTGAAAAAATGATAAACGAGAAAACTTCACAAATCTGCCAACCAGATATTAACCAACAACAAAATGTCAAAACATTGCTAAAAAAAAGATAAAACTGCAGTTACATCTTTTTAACTAATATATTTTAGCAATACTCTTTTTTATAAATGATCGTGTGTCTTTAGCAATGTAAATGATTCAGCAAAAGTTGAATTTGAATTACATAAATTGTTGAATTACATAAATAAACCCACTGTAATAGTTCACAACCATCCACCTCATTAACATTTCGGGTATTTTTATTTTTGCGTTTTATGTTTAGAAGATTCACGTAAGTGGATGCAGGTGAAAAACAACATTGATATTTACCTCAGTCAGCATCAGAGGTTCAAATTCATGATGTTATGTCACCTCAATTTGATATATACTTAAAAATCTGTTGTTTCAATTTTTGATAAAAAACAATCAATGTTTTTAAAATGTTTGAACGCATTTTAGCCAACCAACGTTTCCTCTAAAGCTGTGCGCGTGTGCGCGCGCACGTATGTGTTATAACTAGTACACTTAAAGAAAACATCTGTGCACACAAGATTTCAGAATAAAGCTCATTCTAAATTATTTGGTAGACGCTAGTTTTGTTTTCCATCGGTATTCAATTTTTTAACCAATCTTAATTTTGAAATTAGCAACAAAAGTACAAAGACATAATTTTTTTGCTTTTGAAAGAGATTTCAAAAACAAACATCTTGTACTTTGTAGGTAGAATCTATCACGAATGATCAGCATGGACATAATGAAGTTACCAATTATGATTATTTTTTTTAATTGTGTTTTATTATTTTACTTTATTATGATATTTTACGATATTTTTTATTTTTATTTTTTTTAAATGTATTTTGATGAATATAAATAGTGAAAATTAAAATAAAGATAGTAATAAATATAAAATTCATTTTCGTGGAATTCAGTTACAGAATTGTGATGCTTTCTCCGTTGTGCCAGCTCTTAAACAACTTTATCAAGAAATGAAACATGGCCTTTAAAAATTGGTTATGTCTACCCCTGATAGAGCCTCATTGATACTAGGAAAAGTTAATGGCGTTGCTGCAAAACTCAAACTAGAAGTTCCACATATTGCACAGCACACTGTGTGGCCCACCGTGAGAATCGGGGGATCTATGATACTCGGAAGGAAATTAAACTAATGAGGGTTATTGATACATTTATAAAAACAGTTTACGCACTTTTTTCTTGCTCCACAGAGAAAACAGCTGAATTAAAAGAAATTGTAAAGGCTTCTAAAAATGAAGTCCTCAATGATGTGCGGTAGCTCGTCAGACATTTTGCATTGCAGGCAATAATAAACAACTATAAAGGATTAATTGTATGTATATTTCGAGAAAGAAAGATCAAATAATCCGGTAGTTAATTATTGTCTGAAAAATTTGACCAACGTCACATTCAATATAGCTTTTTATGTTTTAGATGATGTTGTTGAAGAAATGGCTTCTCTGTACAAAATCGTACAAAAGAGCAACTTGCCACTACAAGAACCTCATCATTTGACCACAGAGAAGATCAGCAAAGACAGGAATCAGTGTTTACCAGGCGATGCTCACAGGAGTGAGAGAGTTAATGCTTTACTTGAGAAAAAGAGACTAAAGAAGTAAACATTAGGCTCTTGTTAAATTTAATAAGTAGTTTTTGTGGTCATTTAGAGGACCGATTTTCTGAAGATGAACTACAAGAATGGGCAGTATTTAACATTTCCTGTCTCTTGCTGTGTAATTTTTCGTTTAAAAGTGAATTCATTAATAGGCTACGCTTTGTTTTAAAGTTCGTAATTTTCTGGCCGATACTCAAGAAAAAAAAGGCAGTTTTATGATTTTAAATTTTCAATATCGGAAAAATTTAAGTCAAAAATGATAGTACATTTTACATAAATGGTTGTAGTTTCTCTTCAAAATGAACAGTTCTATAATTTGGCAAAGTTTATGGATATTGTAGGAACTTTCCTTGAATCTACTGCAGACTGTAAAATGGAATTTAGTCTTATGGATGCAATAAAAAACAAAATTAGAAACCGCTCAGGAGCATGTCCTCGAGATATGCTTTTATCAAAGCAAAAAGCTACCAATCATATATAAATTTAATCAATTTAGATAGCGTTTATCAAGAGTGGCTGAAAGCTAAAAACAGAAGAAAAAAGCAAAAATTAATAGAAGCTAAACAAAAGCTTAAATAAAAGTAATCAGTAATTAGTTGTTTTTTAAGCTTTATTTCTTATTTTTACTCAGATCACTATTAAATACATACTATTAAATTCATGTTAGGTCTGTAGTTGTTGTCACGTAGAGGCATTAATATTAAGTTTTGCGCATCGCGCAGAGAGTGCACATACTTGGCAAAAAAAATTAAAGTTTGCACACGGACGAATGTCTTCGCACACACGCACTGCCAAGAATAGGAGGAGCATTGCAAACAACCATATTTAGATGAACAATAAACCCCCAGCCATAGTTGAACAAACAATTGAGTTTTTAGAATACTCATCAATAGTTAATAACTACCGATCATGAAGTAAGTTATGGAAGTGAACAGCAGGTTGGGCAGAATCCGGTTCGGGATCAAGTCGAAGATGACCCGGGCGATGAAATAGACCGACACCCGGTAATACCCACTTGAAGCTTCGTGGCTGAAAAGTTCATTGAAGATTCAAACAAATTGAAGGGCGAGATCATTATAATTGTTGTTTTACGATTTGAGATTTTTAAACTGCAACATGCAATGGCGTTTCTCAGTTTAATAATATCATAAGTTTTTACTTTTTAAACGCATATTGTTGTAATTTTAATTACGATAAAAAAAGCTTTTATTTTGAACTTTAGAAAATCCTTTATAAATTACAAAACTTAATTTGATTGTTAATGCCTAGTATTTCTATGACATCACGATTTCATCATTATTACATAATCTATTTATTCTCCTGACGTGCAGAACCATGCGGAGAGATTAATTTAGAGCAGTGGCTCTCGACATGTAGCGTGCGTCCCACCGTTGGGGCTTGGCAAAATTTTTGGTGGGTCATGGAGATTTAAGATATTACAAACCAATTTTGGTGGAAAAATACAAGGGAATCACGAGCAGAAGTCTTAGATAAAGTTTTTGCAAAAATGAAAAAATTAGAGGCAGTTTCAAATTAATGACTTTTTTTTAGTCTTCACTAGTCTTTACGGTATTGCCTTCCCAAATGTTTTTCGAATGTTGCAGCTATGTATCACCAAATGGGGGACACCAGAATTTAAAAGTGATTAAATGTGGCATGGCAAGAAAAATTTTGAGAAACATTAAATTAGATTAAAGTTTAAGCCATTCTTCTCGCGTTCGTAGGGATTTTCAAACTTTTACTGTATAAATAAATTCATTCTTCAAGGTTTTTAGTTTTACTATGGTTCTTGATTATATGATATCACTAATATTAATTTGTTTTTAGAGACTCTAAGATATTGCGGTTCCGTTAAACTTTTTTATTTATTTTTTGTTCTTATTCAGAGATGTGGCTGAAAGGGGTGCTTGCTGAGACCAAGCAGAGGTAAGTGACCTAAAATGATTTTTTCAAGCAGAACATTTCTCAAAATGAGCCACTTGGCTCCATAAAAATGAATTCTAAAGTTTTAGAAAGGAAAAACTGCCAAGGAAAGATTTGGAAAAGAATTTAAGAATAGGAGTACAATGCAGTTTAACCAAAAAAATGGCGTGTCCTTTACAATTGAATCATGAACTGATAAAACTTGTTTCAATAAAGTTTTATCTTGGTTTGCACTCTAATATAAATGTGGCATTTATTGATAAACAGTGTTGAGCAGTCGGGGGTTTGGTCACAAAAGGTAGTTTAAGATTTACATTATACATTACAAGGAGTTTTTTCTTGAAATTTTATTTTGGGGAAGGGATGTTACCGGAGTCTCGAAAGGGAAGAATGTGGCGAAAACTTTGAGAACCGCTGCTCAAGGACATAATTGAAGAGCGAGAGTAGGTTTTGAATTGAGACCGTGTCAATCTCATTAAAACCACGCTCCTGCTTGCTAATGCTTCAATGTTATGATCATTACATCTGAGTCAAGCTTTAGTTCAACAACAATCTATTTTAAAACTTACATAAAATTTGCTCGGTTTTTTATGAAAAGCTCCAAAGCTGACAAATTGCTCATGATCTGTGTCGTCACAAGAAAATAGAAGCATCCAGCTCTGCATCAACGTTAAAATAGAAGAAATAAAACTGAAATATATCAGATGCCAAAGAGAAGCAAAATTTTATCAACTATTAATATAAAGCAAAAGCTTAGTTTTAACGAAACAAAACTAAAAATTCATTAAAAAATAAAGTTCTTTTTAGTATTTATTACGAATTCGGTCATATAAAACCATGCTGTATACATAAAATAACGTCTTTATAAAAAGCCATAAAAAGCTATACCATTGCAATGGCTTATAACCAAGATTAAAACTCTTTTAAACAAGTTACACAAAATATCCATGACAATTAGAATTTAAAAATTTAAGTTAAACGCTGTTAGAACAACTAAGCACTTTTATAACAAATTAATTGCATCATTTGGAGTAAAAATGAATGATTCAAATAATGTCTTTAAACATAAATATAAATAACATAGAAATACCGATTTTGGATCCCTGTTTCATAAGACGTATCAATTTGGTAGTAAATCAAACCAACTAAGACTCCAAAGATCGATAAAAGCATCATCTGCCCATAAAAGACCAGAGGGTTTCTGATGGAATTCAGCCAAGTCCGCCAAGAAAGCGCTTTTAACTGCAAATAAAAGTTTTTTTAAATGTTTTTTTTCATCGCTATAAATAGCTGATAGACGAGGCACTTAGTTTTTAATCACAGTTTAACTAGATTAATTTCGATGATTGTGGTTTGAAAAACTTGGTTCAAGATACTTTTCACAGCTTTGTTCTTTGCTGTATAAGAAATTAAGTTAAAACAAGAAATAGAATTATAATATTGAATAGGAAAGCATTTTGCAGTATTTTCTGAAACGAGCCGGAGATCTCTTCATAACTTAGGCTTCTATTTTGCAATAGCCGAAATCTAAAAATTAAAAATAATTGTGTTGTTGCTGACAATATGGAAAACTTTAGATTTTTACAGAAGTTAAAATTTAACATATTATTCTTGAAACGTGATGCATAAAGTGATAATCTCTTTACAACAAAGCGTGATCATTCGCTTTTGAAAGCTTAACTTTATCTCAAGCTTGGTCAAAAGCCGATGAAAAAATAGAAAAGTGACCAACCAGTAGCGGATTCTGAAGTTCAAACCTGATACCAGGCTTGCATTTGGTTTGCTTTGTTATGAAGTATGCATGCATTTGCTTTGAAGCAGATTTCAACAGAAATGAGCTTTAAATGAACAGAACGCCACAAAGCTTACTTGAACAAAAAATCCATTTGCATAAGAAAGTCTGAATTTATTAGGTTTGCTATTTTGTTCCGTCGCCTCGAAATTGCTTTTTAGTTCCTAAACAAATAACCCGTCATGACTTCTGCAGTTAACAAGTTTATTAACTTCATAAAATAAATTCGTAAGGTTTTTAAATTATCTTCAAGGTTAAATGCTCAGCAGAGTTGACACAGACTCTGCCAATTATTGAACTTCACTTTATCAAAGCTGAAACCACTGATTTTAAAACAGAATATCGTTAAAGTATCCTAGATAATTTTACAATGAGAAGATGGAGGGCCAGACTCAATTGTAGATAAGTCTTACTAAAAACTCAAGAACAAACTCAATCAATTTTAGTGGTAGAAAGTATTAAAGATTTATGGCGATGTCTAATGTAGTAAAATGCAAATACAACCACTGTTTGCATGCCGTCAGCTGTGCTGCTGTTGCTGCAAACGATTTAATCACATGATATTTTGCTGTTAATGTTTGAATATTATATTTGAAGTAAAATAATTTAGAAATTTATAACCAGTATTTGAAAATGCATAACCTTATTTTCACAAATTTTTTCTCACCGAGAGTTTTCTTTGCTCTTCTTGATCTTTAATATAATTTGAGAAAGCTTTTAAAAGATATTCGGACATGTTGGCACCAAACATTGGAGCAGTGTTACTGGAAGATGATGAAGTTGTGTCCACAAACTCAAGAACTTTTGAAACAAAATTTAAGGTAAAAAGCTATGGGGTATATGTAAAGTTACTATACTAATTAGTCAAATATAAGCATGAGTAATTACCCAAATTGAAGGGTAGAACCGAAACTAGCAAGGTTTGTTTTGAAATATACAGGAAAAAAAAGGTCTTTGCTTCTAAACTTAAGCAACTTTTTTAGAAATAACCTTTTTTAAGACAATACTGCTAAAAGAGTAAGAAGAAATTTTAGAAATAAACTCAAAATAATAACCTTATTTAAATGCCAGAAAGCATGTCCAACCCGAGAAGATAGTCAGTTGTTCGCAGTTCTGAGCGACGAAGGAAACAAAAGTTTGTTTTATACTTTGTCTTGGTCAAGTTTGTTCTTGCGCTTGCGACACCATGCGGTTGCAGACGACAAGTTTAGTTTGTTGTTTAGTTGCAAACAAGACATTTCTGCGTCTTCTGTATTTATAGTACTTTTAACGTCATCTGTCACAAACTTTGTTCGGGAATCCCAAAGGACCAGTTGAGCTAGGTAACCCGAATACCTGCGCTGAAACAAAGCTGTGTCTAAATTTTATTTTATTCCGGCTCAAGAAGTAGTTTTGCTATGAGCCTGACGATTTATACAGTCGAATTAACGAAAGCTCGGATTGATTTTGTCGAAGACTTTTCTTCACAACAGACAGAGACCGCTGTCTCTAATAACAACAAATGTATTACAAAATCACGACCGACGAAATTCTATTCCACGCTTTGCCAAACTGCAAAGCGAAATCAACGCTATAACTTGATTCGATCAACACAAAATAACTCTACCTCTGTAGAACAAAACTGCCAACCACTGGCACAAAATAAATTCAACAATTGTCCACCGACACAAAAATCTAACGGTCCACCTCCTGTGGCCAAACAAAATCACCTTCGCTCGAGCCGCCGCTCGAGTCGCTTCAAATTACCTCACAACGATAATAATCATCATAATCATTTCTCGCTACGCATCGGCTTTATATAGAAAACAAAATCACGTGACGTAAAGTTTCTCGTAATTTCGAGATTCAGCCAGAAACCCCTGGAGAGATCGTTAGCGAATATTCTACTATGTTCGAGATAGCAAAGCTTGAACAAAACATATTACGTCACACAGTCGAGCGAAAGAGAAAAAGGATACATGTATCGAGCAATATAACAAATTGGACGTATATCGCAGACAGCGCTCAAAGAGCCGCATTTATTCTCTTATGATAAAACTACGAACTGCTTTTAACGGGGTAAAGTCCCTTGATCTCCCTCATTTTGTTGACGGAAAAGACGACCTTGATAGCTATTTGTTGCGCTTTGAAAGATATGCTACGGTTGCGAATTGGCCCCAGACTAATTGGGCGACTCAGTTGAGTGCTTTGTTGAGGGGGGAAGCTTTGGGCGTGTACTCCAGGCTTTCACAGGAGGATGCTCTGGATTACGAGCGATTGAAGGCAGCGTTGCTAGAGCGATACGACTATACGGAAAAAGGGTATCGCCAACGTTTTAGAGAAGCCAAGCCAGAGGGCGCTGAGAGCCCTGACCAGTTCATTGTAAGGCTTAGAAACTATTTCACGCAGTGGGTGAAGCTCTCTGATATGGAAAGCAGCTTCGAAGGTGTTGTCGAGCTAATGGTTAAGGAGCAGTTTATAAACGCGTGCCCGAAGGAATTGTCGGTACATCTGATGGAGAGCAAGCATAAGGATCTCCGAGAATTGGCAGCGAGTGCGGGGCAGTACTTGACAGCGCACAACAGGAAGCTGTCAAGCCGAGATGTAAGTGCTAAGAAGAGTGTCGGCGCGCCAAGATTGGAAGGCAAGATTCCGGATATCTCTTCTACAACGAAAGGAAATATAAAATGCTTTAACTGCGGGAAAGTCGGGCACAGGGCAAGTGAGTGCTTCTCAAAGATCCAAGAGAGAAACCCCAAAAGATATTGCTACCGGTGCGGTGGAATGGGTCATACTTTTATGCAATGCGAAGAAAGAAATCGATTAGCGCGTGGTGGTGCTGGTGCGCGGGAAAGAGCATACAAGGTTGCTTGCGCCGTGCCTATAAAGAGTTTTAGTGAGATCGGAAATGAAAAACAAAAAGAAGAAAATTACCGAAGTGTAAGTAAAGAAAGAAAAGAAATTGATCAAAAATCACAAGAGTATTTAGAGCTAAAAGATGGACGAAAAATTGGAATTTTGAATGGCGCATGTTTAGACGAAAATTTAAATAATCAAATGCCTACGTCGATTGGAATGGTCGGAAACAAATCGGTCACCGTTCTGAGAGACACTGGGTGCTCCGGAGTGATCGTTAAGAGGGAGTTGGTCGCGGAAGAGCAGCTCACAGGAAAGGTGGGGTATATAATGACGGTTGCGCGCACTTTACTGAAGGCCCCGTTTGCAAATATAGAGATAAATACGCCTTATTGTAGTGGAACAGTGGAAGCTTTGTGCTTAAGAGACCCGCTGTATCCGTTGATTGTTGGAAATATTCCAGGAGCTAGAGCACCCGATGATCCTGATGAAACTTGGTGCGTGGAGGCGGCAGCAGTTACTCGGTCGCAAGCTAAAAGGAGCACCGAGTCAAAACCTTTAAAAGTTGCGGAGGCAACGAATCAGATGGCTGTGACGAAGGATGAGCTCATCAAACTTCAAGGGGAAGACCCATCCTTGTTAAAGTACGTGACGATGGAAGCGCCCTTGGTCAAGAACGGGAGAGAGATCAGCTATATAAAGAGGAAGGGAATTTTGTACCGCGTCACCAAAAACATTGATGTAGGAGAGAAGGAATTGAAGCAGATTTTAGTGCCAGAAGATCTGAGGAAGAAGGTGATGGAGATCGCTCACGATACGATGTTGGCTGGACATATGGGTGTCAAGAAGACGGAAGATAGGATACTGACCAATTTTTATTGGGCTGGGATTCATCAGGATGTGGTGAGTTTCTGCAGGTCATGTGATGTGTGCCAGAGAACGGTATCGAAAGGGAGAGTAGCAAAAGTTCCGCTGGGAAAAATGCCGTTAATGGATTTGCCGTTTAAGCGAGTGGCGGTGGATTTGATTGGCCCGATTATGCCGGCAAGTGATAAGGGGCACCGATATGTTCTTACTCTGGTGGATTATGCGACACGTTATCCAGAGGCCGTGCCTCTGAAGAATATTGACACCGAGACAGTGGCAGAAGCACTTTTGGACCTATATAGTCGAGTTGGAATTCCGGAAGAAGTATTGAGTGATCTTGGGACTCAATTTGTGTCGGAATGCATGCAGGAAGTATCAAGATTATTGTCGATCAGAAGGCTGACGACGACACCGTATCATCCGATTTGCAATGGTCTGACTGAGAAATTTAATGGTACGCTGAAGAAGATGCTGAGGCGATTATGTGTTGAACAACCGAAGCAGTGGTATAGGTTTATAAATCCACTTTTGTTCGCGTATAGAGAGGTTCCCCAAGCGTCCACTGGGTTTTCACCCTTCGAACTTTTGTATGGTCGCACTGTGCGAGGACCTATGGCAATTCTGAAGGAACTATGGACAGGTGAAAGTGAATCAACCGAAGTGAAGACCAGCTATCAATATGTGTTGGAGTTGAGAGAGAGGCTGGAGGAAACGATGAAACTTGCTCAGGAGGAGCTAACGAAGAACCAGACTAGATACAAGAGGAACTACGACAAGAAAACGAAGGATCGACTATTTAATAAAGGAGACAAAGTTTTGGTAATGCTACCAACGAACAATAATAAGCTTTTAATGCAATGGAAGGGACCGTACGAAATTATCCAAAGGATGGGAGATAATGGTTATAAAATTTTGGTCGGAAACAAAGAAAAGAATTACCACGCTAACATGTTGAAGAAATATTATGCCCGAGAGGATGAAGCGAAGACCGAAATAGAGAAAGAAGATTCAAAGATGTCAGCTGGTGCGGAAATGTTAATGGATGAAGAGATGCCCAGCATAGACGAGGATTCGTTGTTAGAATTGGGAACATACAAACAAAAGGAAGCTGTAAGCGACGTCAAATTGGACACAGAACTGGGCGACAGCCAAAGTCGACAACTGCAAGCCTTGATGGAAAATTATGCTGATGTTTTCTCAGATGTGCCGGGAAGAACATCTAAGATTGAACACCGGATTAATTTGATAGATGAGGAGCCTGTCCGCTTGAAGCCTTATCCTTTGCCGTATGCACTGCGGCAGGAACTGAAAGAAGAAATAAAGGAGATGTTAGATATGGGAGTCATCAGGAAGTCGTCATCGCCGTATGCTTCACCGGTGGTTATTGTGAAAAAAAAGGATGGTTCGAATCGCATTTGCGTCGACTACAGAAAATTGAACAAAGTAACGATTTCGGATCCGGAGCCAATGAGGACTTCGGAGGATCTTTTCCAACAATTAGGGAAGTCAAAGTTCTTTTCGAAAATTGATCTCAGTAAAGGATATTGGCAGATACCCGTAGCAGAAGAAGATATATTCAAGACCGCGTTTGTGACACCGGATGGGACGTATGAATTTCTTCGAATGCCCTTTGGCATGAAGAACTCTGGTGCTACACTGGTCCTTTGGGATTCCCAAACAAAGTTTGTGACATCATCAAAGAATATAAAATTGACTGAACTGTCTTAGATTGCTTGCAAGTAGAAATTAAGAAAAAGTATTTATAAAATCAACAGCTTATATTGGTCATAGTTTAAAAAATATACTTCTACGATCACTTTAGACTAGGGTTTATGATTTTCCGGAGTTTTTATTATCTCAGTATTTTCCGGAAAATCCTGAGATCTCTGAATTTAAAAATGTACCATGGAGGCGGCAAAATGTTGCAGTTTTGTTTGAAAAATTTACTAAAGACTGAAAAAAGATTTTAATTAATACTTTTAATTAATACTTTTAATTACTTTTATTTATTCCCAGTTTTTTCATTTACGTCCCAAGTGGCACGTGATTACAAAAAAAGTCTTCACCTACAATCAGTATCCAATTTTTTCATTTCTGTTTAAAAAAAACGTCTTCAACTGCAATTCCAAGCCTTTGTTTAATAAGTAGGTCGCGATCGACCAACGTATTGAGCACCCTCGCTTTAAATGGGTACTTTCAACTCAAATGCAATAAACCGGAAATTCTGTGGAAGCTTGTCCGGCATCCCAGAAATTTAAAATTCAAAAATCGTCCAGGATTTCAGGATTTCGAGATTCCGGAATTCCCGAACAAAAATTGTGATTTAGAGCTATCACTAAATAACTGTTGTCATATTTAAGCCAACCAAGGGCAATTAAAGCTTTACCAAGCGCCTAATAACAGCTAAGGCTTTGACAACAGGAGCTTCAACCTTCACCCCCAATAGCAGTTGAAGTCGTAACCATACAACAGCTAACTTGAACTAAATCCTAAGCTTAAATGTAATCTAATTTTAACTGAAGTTATAGGCTAAATTGTTTTCTATATAAAATTTGTTTGAAAAAATTGCAATTTTGTTTATAAATATTAAGGTTTAATTTCATTTGGAATATTTGTATGGGTAATTTCAACTTTTTCCATTTGCCTGTGAAAGGTTAGTTTAGGCTTTGGTTCTAACTAAAACACAGAAGATTTAGATATTGAATTTTCTGAAAACATTGTACTGTCAATTTTACGGTGAAAATTTTATTTCCTTGTTGGACTTTTTTGAAGTAGACTATATTTTTCAATATTCTACCTCATAGGCCTACAGCGGCGTAATGATCTTGAAAAAAAGGTCTTCACTTTGAATCTGTCTCTGATTTCCGGACATGCCCAGGATTTTCAAACGGTACGGCAACCCTACCAACTATTTTTTGATAAACATTTACCTTGGTCTGTATTGCGCATGCGTCGCAGGAAATCTCTCGTGTTTGCATCACTACCAAGTACATCAAGAAAAAAATCTGCTGGATTATCGAAACTTGGGCACGGAAAACCTGTAATTAAGCTTTTTTCAAAATCTCAACACTCTAGATAAAATTCAGACCGAAAGCACTCTATAGCGTGCTTGTCGCCAATAAAATGCTTAGAGCTAAATTAAAAATCTATTTCAAAAAACATAAAGTCCAAATTATAACTTTTTCTTAGATAGCAAAATAATTTGTTTATTAATAGTTATTTTATTTTCCAACCTCTATGATTTCATACAAAATTATACAGTATTTATCTTATTTAGCAAGATAAATTGGGAAAATGATTATATAAATGATTGTTAGTGTGGTATACTGGTGGGGCCATAAAAATCCGGCTGCTGCAAAAGACTTTCTTAAAATAAAATTTAACTTAAAATTTTGCTTGTGAAAAAATTTTATTTTAACTGATCTAACGCATTCCATTTACCTATGTCATAGAAGTATTGCACAGCAGACTTCGCCATTCCTCGATACACAGCGCTGCCTTTGTTGAGGATAATCAACCGATCAAAAAGGGAGTAAATAGAATATCGTGGCTGATGTATAGACATGATGATATTCCGGCCCCCACCAGCAAGTCTGAACAGTCACCATAACAACTTTGTTCAAATTCAATGAATGCACTTTCAATTCAAAAACAAAATATAAAATAATTTTATGCTTTTTTTGAATAAAAAAAGAATATTGCTTATACAAGGTGATTCAGCGAAGTGTGCACAAATACTTTTCTTAGTTTTATGTACATGTATTTCGTCCATTATTAACTTTCAATTATTAACATTTCAGTTTCTTATTATTTAAGAGTTAAAATTTAAAATCTGGTATTGAAGTTCACCAAAAGACATCTCTTGTCGGAGGCCACTAAGAAGAAAAGGCTCGATAGAGCAAAGGTTTTGGTCAAGAAACTTGTCGATGGCACGCAGCCTCAAGTTTTATGGACAGACGAAAAACTTTTCACTGTTCAAGCGGTCCATAACCATCAAAATGACAGGATTTGGCTTCCAGACATAAACATGGTCCCAGTTGAGCGTCGCAGCTCTTTCAGAAGACAAAAACCCGCCTCCGTAATGGTATGGGCAGGCGCAACATCAAAAGGGCTGAAAACTCTTCTCATATTCATTGAAGAAGGGGTCAAGATAAACCAGACCGTCTATAGGCGAATGCTGGAGGAGAAAGTCCTTCCCTGGGTCCAAGAAGTAGTCGGAGAACAAGGAGTTACTCTTCAACAGGACGGTGCAACCTCCCACACGGCCAACTCAGTTCAAGCTTGGACCCAGGAAAGGACTTTCTCCTCCAGCATTCGCCTATAGACGTTCGATGCAATTTCAAAGGTTTTTGGGAGAAAGAGCTTTGGCCGCCGTCTTCACCAGACTTGAACCCTATGGATTTTGGGTTATGGTCTATTTTAGAAACAAAAGCCTGCCGTACTTCTCATCCAAATCTGGACTCTCTAAAGCGAAAATTGACATCGGCATGGGACGAAATTGACCCAGAAGTGGTGCGTGCCACATGTGCCCAGGTTCTGCCACGACTTCGGAAAGTAATCAAAAACAAAGGGGGTTATATTGAATAACTTGTATATTTTCTGAAAGCTTATTAAATTTACTATCTTCACAGCATATAACTTGTTTCATTTGACCTAATTATAAGTCCGAAAGATGAGTTTTTATTTGTGCACACTTCGCTGAATCACCCTGTATTTGCAAACATTCTTCTAAAAATAAACAGAAATTGTGAAACTTTTTAGTTTATTCTAAGTCTTTCCCGGAAATATGGTTCAAAATATTTTGTTTTGGACAAATTTTCAGTTTAACAATCATAAGCACTACATTTGTTTTGAAATCGAGACAGTTTTTTTTTAATCAATTAAAAAACAAAGCTAACTTGTAACCTAAATTTAAGAAAGTAGCAAAGACATAAACATACAAGTTTCTTTGGCTTGGACACAGACAATTTTAGCAGTTTTTCTACAAACATTAAAATTTTTATTTTGTGGTAGCTTACTTTAACATTATTAATACTATTCATTAACTTTTTTTTGTTGCGTTTAACTAAAAAATTATTATCGTTTTTTAACTGCATAGTTAATTGCTAATAAATTCAATATAAACAGGAGTATGAAGATTGATTATAAATAAACAATTAGTATAATACTTTATTTTTTTTACTTATAGAGTAGCAGTATGATGGAGTTGGCTGTGTTGGCATCCAGGCCCGTAGTCGGCTCATCTAAGAAGAGAACAGGAGGATCTAAAACCATTTCCATTCCTATGCTAACTCGCTTCCTTTCTCCTCCAGACACCCCGCGGATAAATTCATCTCCTACCTTTAATGACGTTACTTGTTTTAGCAACATCTAAGCTTAATTGCCATCACCTGTTGTTAAATTCTTTTATAAATCAAAAACTCAGCATAAGTTTAATCTTACTACAAAGATTCTAAGATTTTCACCTTCTTTCATAGAAGTTTACAAGATGTGCCAGATGCAAAGCACCATTTTTAATTGAGGCACTTACTTTTTCTTGTAAATATCTCCCAAAAAGTACTTCTTTTCGCAAACACAGCAGTAAACTTCATTCATATTGATTACGTAATATTGGTTATTATTTAATAAGCCGTATAAGCAACACCAGAAGCTATAACTTCAAATTTTTCAGCGATTCTGCTAAAAGTGAATCGCAAAGTATAGTATTAGAGATTCAAAATTTTTCCTTATTTATTTTTATTTGAAGAATTAAGAGGAATTTGGAATTAATTTTAAATAAGCTGCATAAAGATGAGAAACACCAGACTCGAGTTTCGCTCTCATTAGAGCTCATCAGTGATGCTTATCTCACCGCGAATCGAACCTGGGACCTGTAGTCAAAACTGTAGTCAAAGTCATATCTCACCGCGAATCGAACCTGGGACCTGTAGTCACAGGTTCGATTCGCGGTGAGATAAGCATCACTGATGAGCTCTAATGAGAGCGAAACTCGAGTCTGGTGTTTCTCATCTTTATGCAGCTTGTTTAAAATTATTTATTTTTTTAGGTATTAGAATGCTGGTTTTTTTTCATTTTGTTTACAGGTTATCAATACTTGCATCACTTTTGCAATTATTCAGAAGGTTGAACAGAGATCAGCGATAAATTTTTGGTACCGGAACAAAGTAAACCAAATGAAATTTTAAAAAAGAATACCTGCTTCCTTCAGAAAAGCAACGTTCAGTAAAAAAATGTAAGCAAATAGATTAATTTATTCAAAAATGCTAAAAATTTTTTTCAAAAACAAGTCAAAAAGGCCTACAGAAGTGAGAACTACAATTATATCAAAGCAGTTGAGTGCATCATTCAGTTTGATGAAAAGCAGAGATAGCAGATACTAGCATACGGCGTCTCAGTATCTGGAGCGAAAAAGCTAAACTATTCAGAAAATTAGTCCAAGATTAACTTACAATACGTTACCAAAACGCATATAAAAAAAACTGTTGATTTTTTTCAGCACTGATCCTTCTAACGCTTTGAAAAAAAGTGGTGATTTTTGACAGAGTTCAATAGCCAGCAGAAAAAATGGGTTTGGGGCAGTAAATCAGTATCGAAAAGACCATCTGCTGGATGGAAGCCAGTCATTTTTTGGTCAAAAAAATAAAAGTTCTTGTAATCTACGGTCAAAGAGATGTTTATTAAATATGGAAGGAACCCCACTCTGTTTTCTTAAAAAAATAAGTTATCCTGTTAACAGTGCCAATATTTGTGAGCTTCAAAGACATAAAAAAAGATAAAGGAAACAAAGGTCATTTGACAAGTATAATCCTGCATCATGACAAACACAGTAGCCAGAACGGTAAAAATCGACAAACGTGGTTGAAACTGTTTCCCCATCCCTTTTATTATTCAAAACTTTACCCTTTCAATTTTCAACTGTTTAAACCCCACAAAGAATTGACCAGAAGAGCAATTACGTTTGCCAGTAAAAATACATGTAGATAAAAACATTCTGAGCGATTAGTTTTAAAAGTCAATATAAAAAGTTGTACAAAAAGTTAGAAAGACTTTGGCGATGATAGAAATGTGTGAAGTGCTGAAACAATACGCAGAGAAATATACAGGGTGATCCGAAAGTAACTCCCTATTTTAAAATAACTATAATTTATTCAAATGCTGTAATATGTTTCTCAATTTTTGTGTGTGTGTTACTTAATGTGTGGCAATTAAATCTATGCTCTTGTTTTCTTTTCTCGTGAAAATCCTTGTGTTACTAGTGAAAAAATGCAGAATCGACCCAAGATAACAGTATGGTGTAGAATGACTTTTGACAGGATTGTGGGTCCCTTCATCCTTCATGATACCATGAACATCGAAAGGTACCTTACTATGCTGAGAGATAAAGTTTGGCCAATTATCAGTGCTTGGGACAATATTGAAGATTTAATTTTCATGCAAGATAGAGCTTCTCTACACTTTGCTATTGTTGTTCGTGAATGGCTGAATGCCCAATTTTTTGGAAAATGGATGGGTGGTCGTGGTTCGCACAAATGGACAGCCAGAAGCTGGTGGCGAATGATGGTGCCCATATTGAATTTTAAATAAAAGTCCATGCAATATACTTTCTTCTCATATTTATTAATTGGAGAGATTACACTTCAAAAATTAATTATAGTTATTTTAACCCTTTGAACGTCAATGTACCAATTTTGGTACATCGCCAATTCATGACTGAAATGCAAATGAGCCAATTTTGGTACATACCTTTTTAGAAGAATTTTTTAATGCTTGATAAAATAATTATTATAAGTTATCAAGGAAAAAAACTAAATTTCAATATGTGCAGTGGTTTTCTTTTTTGCTTGAAGTAAAAGATTTTTCTTCCCAAAGCTTTTCATCTGACACTCTTCAGGGGAAATCGTCAGAATGAAGTAGAATTGAAACCGAACTAATTTATAAAGGAAGAAAGTGGAGTTCTCATTGGCTGAAAGAGTCAACCAATGAGAACTCCACTTTCTTCCTTTATAAATTAGTTCGGTTTCAATTCTACTTCATTCTGACGATTTCCCCTGAAGAGTGTCAGATGAAAAGCTTTGGGAAGAAAAATCTTTTACTTCAAGCAATCTTCAAATTCTGTACCACCAAATGGTTTTTTTTTGGTTAGAAAATATTTTTATGTAACACACATATATACACGAAAATTAAAGGGACGTTCAAAGGGTTAAAATAGGAAGTTACTTTCGGATCACCCTGTAGAAATTTAAGCTTTAATCTTTACTGCAAACACTTCTATGAAAAATTCACTTTATTTTGTTAGAGTTTTCGTAGCTGTAAAATTAAAATTTAATTGGGAAAGAAAAAAATGCAATAAGAGCCATGGTTAAAGAATCGTTAAATCAATTAAGTTGTTTTCTTCCTTTTTTTCTTTTTTTAATGTAGATCGTTTCGTGATTGTAATCAGAAATACCTTTGTGTCTGCGCAAGACTCCAGTCCCAGTTGCTTAATTACTGTGTCGACTTTTGCAGCTCTTGCTTCCTTGTCGTATTTCGCGTGAGGAAGACGTAAGTTGGCAGAGAAAGCAATGTTCTCTTTCACTGTGAGTGTTCCCATCACAATATCATCCTGGTCAACCAATGAAATTGTGTATAAGATCAGTATAGACGAGTAAAACTTGCTTTATGAATTGACATCTCTAACTGTTTGAATAGTGCGACAAAATGCCTTTGTGTAATTCAATAGTATTTTTTGTATCACATCATTAACAGAATTTGGTTTTAAGAAACAAGCCCAACTTTAACCAATTAGCCTTCAAGCTAACTTTGATCAAGCTCCACTTAATTAAGCGAAAGTTCGACTTTAATCAAGTGCAAGCTCAACTTTAATTAAGTACAAGTTCGACTTTAATCATGTTGTTTGTTTGAATATTTTAAAATTACTTCTACTTTCAGTGTCTCGTCGACAAAAATTCATTAAATTATAAAATGATAATTTCCCAATCGAGTCTCTATCAAGAAATCTAATTTTGAGCGCAACATTCTCTACAGCGCCTCACCTGGACAACGTAGCCGCTCATTAACCGAAAATCATCGGGAGTTTTTTCTCCGTTCAGCAAAACAACTCCGTTTTTGAGTCCTTTAGGATTTTTCCTTTGAGCAAGAATATCAAGAAGCCTGTGTGATTCAATGAAGTAATTAAAAATATAAATCTTTCAATCAATAAAAATTTTAATTGTAAAGGTGAACTATTTTTGACAACAATATAAAATCTTGCCCTACAATATGCAATTTGTAAACAAAATTGCAATAAAAACTCGCTTCGTTACGCAAGCCCCTTTTCATAAATTCACAACAACCATAATCCTGTCTGTTCTGCCAATTTCTCGTAACATACTTTGTTGTGAAACAAGGTTTTTAGCAAAATTTATTATTTGTGGATAAAATTAAATTAATCTTTTATTCGTCGACAGCGTTTCCATGATACAGCAGCCGCTATAAGTGACGTCATTTCGTGCTTCTTCACATCTTGTCACATTTGTGTTTTTGCAAAAGGTATAACGTCATTTGATTGATAGGCGGTTTCAGCAAAATGAAGAAAGAAAAATGAGGAAAACTAAAAAGCAAATGAAAACTTTCAACCAGGCAACTGGACAATCAATGACTTGAAATCTACAAAAATACGGTAGATCGCATTCACTCAACAGCACCGCTTCTAAGTACTGCTACGCTGGCCACAAACTTGTGTTCTAGCCTTTTCCGGTCCTTCTCTTGCACAAAATGTAGTTCGATTAAGATTTGCAAGCAACTCAAAAACCAATTTGCTTAGCGAGTGTTCATGTTGCTTTCAATTACAATAACAATATTGCTTCAAAGCTATTTTGTTAAACGAAGAAATAAGTTCGACTTTGGTTTTTCCAGTCCATAATTAATGTTTATACAAAGTAAAATTTCACTTTTGTCAACATTTAAGACGAAGTCAAATGCGGCAAAGACAATTAGTTACCCATGGGAGTAGTATAGACAATATCTTTTCGCAATATTGTTTTTATAGAACCGCCATATTGTACTTTTGTACGACTTTTAAAAAAATTGTGGTAGAATACAACAAATTTCAAATAAACGCGAATTCGATTAATGCATTATTATTTTTGTACTTGAACACTGATTAGCGTGAACTTGAAATTTAATTAACTCGCTGACGTAAACTGGCTTGGAATTCGATCATGCGTTCCAGTGCATCTGTTCAGCCGGGCCCATCCTCGGGACAGAGTTGCCGGACATGGCTAATTTTGGTGATACTATCCAGACAACTCCACAAAGTATTTTATAACAAAGAATCAAGTTTATCTACTGTGGCAATATAATTAAATTTTGAACGTAATTTCTATTTACGTGTTTTTTCTTTTGCTTAGATAAAACTTTTAAAATTACATATGTAAATATGTACAAAATAAAATTCTATGGCGTCTTGTTTCTGCCATAAACTTTTTAAATAAATTAAGCTGTAGAATATATATTTTTTTCTTTTGACTAATGAGTTTGATTAAAACGATTTCAATTAGCGCTCGCTATTCAAGGATGAATTAATTGCGTTAATCGGGGGATTCCCATATTCACAATATTATTACTCCAATGAATTACAAAGTTGAACAGTTTAGTTCAAAGTAAAAAACATTTATACATTCTCAATTTGAGATCTTTATTTAGTGGTGGTTGTAATAACAGGTTTTTCAAATAGCAATGCGATCTCAATAGAATAATTTTCTCTCCAGCAGTTTGGTCTAACAAGTATTGAGTAGTTCAAAATCACTATGGATGTAGCCGATTAACCAAGTTCTACTGAATTAAAGTACTTACGAAGTTTTTCCACTTCCCGTGGGTCCCATGATGGCGTTTAAACCTGGCGGTAGCCACCCAC
Source organism: Diplosoma virens (assembly GCA_963680785.1). Taxonomy (NCBI): domain Eukaryota; kingdom Metazoa; phylum Chordata; class Ascidiacea; order Aplousobranchia; family Didemnidae; genus Diplosoma; species Diplosoma virens. The sequence continues at coordinate 1,471,881 of OY796881.1, read as the reverse complement.
TAAAATCAAAATTTTACTTATACTTATACTTATTATTACTTACTTATATAAAATTTAGCTTGTCCATTGGTGCAAGTTAAGAATTTTTACTACAGCTTCTTTCTCCAAATACTAATTTTTTTCAATTAATAAAACAAAATTTAAATATTCCGCCAATTACCATTAATTTAATTTATAACAATTAAATACCACCTTGTTCTGTGTTCTATTGTGCAAACGCACAATGAGTCTTGTTTAGATAATTTTTGAAAGACTTCGATATTTACATAGTTTTTTTTTACTGATGTTATTCTCAGTGGTGGATATTCCAATTTAGGGGCCCGAAGCAAGAATTTTTAAAAATTGATGTTGTCTGAGAAAAAAAGAGGTCTGATCTTGGCTTGCATATTTTTCTCCCGAAATCAGGGTCGTCGTCGTCGTTTGAAGGGTATCCAATCCAGGTCAGACACAAACAGGACTGGGGCTAAGGGTTTATCCTTTTACTACCCCAGACTGTTGCACTGCCTGGATCAGATGCTGGCAGTGGTGTTATTAAGCCAGCATCGAGTTCGTCATCCAAAACCGTCAGACCTAGTACTCCATGTGGTGCTAATTGAAATCAGGGTGTTCTTTAAAAAAAAAAAAGGTCTTCACTCAGAATCATTCTCTGAACAAACATCTGCAGCGGATTCAAAACTGTATGTGCTATTTTCGAGGGGGGCCCCAAAAAAAAAGGGGGCCTAAGGCGACTGCCTCATTCGCCTGACCCAATATCCACCACTGGTTATTCTACTACCACTATTCATCGAACGGCATTTCATCAAACAACAGTTGATTTTAACTGCAGACTTCATTGATTGAATCATCTCTTATTTTAAATTAGATTCAGTAATGTCAGAGGACGACTGTAAAAACGTTGTGATATCACCTGAACAGGGTAATATTTCTTGTTTATTTCTACGTTTTTACCTACTTTTTTAAATATTGTCTCACGGAGTTTTAACTTAATATTTTTAGGTAACGTGTTTATTTTAGAATAAAGTGCTTAGTTTTTACCAATAATGTTAATAATGTTTTGGTTTTTATAAGTATTTTTTGAAAATGTGCTTGTCTAACCGATTATGTAAAACAAAAACCCAAAAACATTTTGTATGAAAAGTTTAGTTGAACCTCAAGTGAAAACCTTTTTTGGTCTTCACTTGACGTTGCCAAGAAAAACATTTCAAAAAAAACAACAGAATGCCAGTTTTGTTGCCCCCTCATCTCGGCTAATTATCTGTGCTTATTTTTTGATTAGTTCGGATGGTAACCCATCATATGCCCTCATTATACAGTCTCGATAAACTGTCGTTTGATGAACTGTTGGGGTCACGTTAGATTTACTAATTATAATCAATTACTTTCAACTTTGTTAAAAATCGACATATCAATAAAGTAAAGACCTCAACTCAGACAAAATCGTTTTCTTTTGCGGTTTCCTAAAAGGGTTTAATGATGTTTTAAGGTCTACTTCATAGGTGAGTTCATGGAAACTGAGTGAAACGCTGGCTGCCCCATTGTTGTTGTTAGTTGTTTGATTTGACGTTGCTTTCCTGCATAAAAAGCTTCGTTTAGTTTCACTGAGCAAAATACAATAACTACTTTAATCAACATATTAAAAACTTATAGGTAGAGAAATATAAAAAAAATAGTACTGTATATACGTTTACTTGAATGCAGAAAGTAATCACGAAACACAATAAGAATATCTGTACATTGCCAGAATCACCTAATCTTAAAACCAAATCGTAAACGTTTTTGGCATTATCTTTCTAATATTGTATTTGAAAACAGAATCAAAGCTATGAGTATCAACTTTTTATTCATCGATTTTGGAAAATCTCCAAATTAATAAACTTAATCAATTAAAAAATTAATAAACTTAATCAATTAATAATTAAAAAACAACTTAATAATAAAAAACTTAATCTTTTTTTATTTTTTCAACATGGCTTGCCCCATTATTATTTTATCTATATATTTATCCTCCTAACTTGCAGGAAAGCGACGGAGGGGCTAATAGGAGGGCAGGCAATTATTTCGACCTGCTTCCGGAGATGCCAAGATATTGCTGTTCGCTTGTAATTTAATAGAGATATCACTGTAATTTAGAATTGCTTGCGAGGACCACCAAACAGGTGAAAGAGCCGTAAAGTGTCTTTCCCAAGAACACAAGAGAATGATGCAAGTGGGTTTTGAAACAAGACCGTGTTGGTCACGAGCCCGGCGCTTTAACCACTCGACCACGCTGTCATTAATTCGATTGCAAGCTGATTTTTATTTTTCCTAATAGAAAACGAATTTTTTTATGTTTTGATATTTTGATTTTAAATCAAAAGTAAGGATATGTAAATGAATTATTCTACAATTGAATTTAGAAAAGAATTAATTTAAAATACGTAGATTATTTACATTGCATTTAAACAAAAAGTATAAAAGACATAAAAAGATTAAAATTGTACTACTTGTAACCCCAATTATTGTAGCGCGGAAAATCTTTCCTAGCAAGGTCAATTTCTGTGGTCTTTTTATTTCGGTGATGGGGGTTTATGACGTCACCGAGAACAGCTTTGCACCTGTCATATGGTTGTGTATCGGGAGCAGTCGTTCCACGAGGGATCTCTTGCTTGGGAGCCAGAAGAAGAACTTCTAATCACAGTGATATCACAAAATAAATAAAGCGTTCAAACAACAACCTAACCAAAAGCAGCTCGGGTAGTCGCTTGGCTGCTCCACTAAATTGAGGAGATGCAGCCTGTGGCCCTCCTCCTTTTTCCACTTATTTTTCCTCAAATAAATTCAAATTAGATTTTAGTCTTGCTTTTAATTTCGAAGACGTTTTTGTCTTTGAAAACCTTTCATTAAGTTACTAAAATTAAAATCGTGTTCTATCTCCCTTTTTTGTAAGCATTACGTTTCGGTTTAGCCATTTTTTCTTAAAAAAGTTGTCCAGCCTTCATTAAGTTGATATCTCGGTCCTAAGGTTCACGTGATGAGGTTACAAGCAATAAATACAATAATTCTAAAGCAAGCAACAAATTGAACAAAATTCACTTACAATTTTTTCATTTCTTGAAGAAACTTCAAAAATTTTTTCAAGTACTTTGATTATTTTTGATAAAAACAGTTTATATTTTTAATTTTTCCTTTGTTTTGCAGTTTTCAAAATTTTTCCTATCGTTAGGCCTACTTATTAACTAATTAGCTTTACATATGAAAAGAAATGACATTAAATTTTGAAACAATAAATGCTTTTAAGTAAAATAAATACAAATTTTAAGATTTTCTATTGCTTTCCCCAATTTCTACTGACTTTCCGACGCAAACACAGGAAGCGGCTTAAAGAGTCAAAACCTTCCTACATTGCTCAAGTTCTTTGGTAAATATAGAACTAGAAAAACTACATGAGAAGCAAAACAGCCCCAAAGTGTTTTTTATTTTAAACAACAAGTAAAGACTTTTTTTCGCTTGAAGTCAAAGGAAAAACTTTGTTTACAAAAAATAAAAATAAAAAAGCCTCTTCTTGTTGCTCAAATTTTATTCAAAATTGACACTAAACTTATATCACCCCTAAAATAATTCCTGGATCTGCGTCTAACTCACATTTTTACGCCAGCCCCACCCACAACCGGGAGTGCGACGATTTCTCTAAATTTCAAGAAAATTGAAAAAAATTTTAAAAAATTCAAATTTGAATTTTATTCAAATAGCAGTTATCAGAATCTTAAACTTTTCTTGTTCGGGTTTAGAACTTAGCGTATATTGTCAAAGTTTAAGTCAAAAACTTTTTTGAATCTTACAAAACTAAAAACTTGCAAGGGTTGTAACTGGGAGCCAAACAAATATTGAATTTTTTTCCAGTAAATATCACCGCCGATCAATAAAATTAGTGATTTTTAACAATAAAACGTTTAAAAGACAAACAAAGCTTTCCTTTTATTAATTTAATTATCCAATGTTAAAATTGAAGTGAACAGGGGAGATTGAAAAACATTGTTTTGGTGGAATGATTCTTGCGGAAACGTATTTTTTTTGTGCGACCGAAAGCGGTTATTCATCTTCAAATTAAAAGAAGACTCTTTTTAATCTTCACTTTATTTTTTAAACCAAAAAAGTGAAAATACTAGTACTTTATTTAACCGAATTATCGACGTCATTCTGATGACAAAATTTATTTACAATTTTTGTTATGAAGGTACAGTTTTTTTGAATTTACAAAATGATGCTACCTGTCTAGAAATATTTATGTCAACCACACTGTGTAGATCTGTAGCAATTTCTTCTACAAGAGGGACTATTGTACCATTGTCTTCAATTAGATGTAAATCAAATGTTTTTTTTTTCCAGCCTGTTTTTGTTCTTTTTTCTGTTGTGTGTTTTTTTTTGTTTTTTTCTATGGACTTGCGTCTGATTCAAATAAATAAATAATCTTTTCAAAACGCTGGTCATTAAATTAACAGCTTATCCTCATCACCCAAACCATCTCCAACCTTGCGCAATTTTTAAAACTATAAAGCACCAGACCAGAGCTTCAATCTGAGTTAATAACTTGTTATATCACAGCTGATGGTTTGATTGTATAACAAAGCAAGCAACAAGGACTACGGACCTTAGTGTTTGCTTAAAACTGCGTCGTGCACTGTGTGATACAACTCAACCAGACTAATTACACAAACTTGTTCATTGATAAACACACCAGCAGTGATAGGTCCACAAGCCTGCCTAATATCAGAAAATGAACCATACAGTAGCCCTGCTTAAATCGTGCAATTGCGAGGTTCTCGGGTTCAATCTTGCTTTGTGTTGAAAGACTTGCTTCAATTGTTTACAAATGATATAATTGTCTTGCTCAAAAGCAAGTACAGTGGCGAACAAAAAAGTAAGATTTTTTTCTTTTTTTAGACTTTTTTAAAACAACCTTAGTTAAAATTGAATTACATTAATCAAGTAATATATAGTACAAAAAATTATATAAAATTTAACATTAATTGATATTTTTGAAAAATATAATTCAATTTTAACTAAGTTATTTTGAAAAAAATCTAATGAAATAAAAAAGTTTTACTTTTTTGCTCGCCACTGTATATGTCTATCAGAGAATTAATAGTTAGAGCAATGATATACAGTAGCATTTAAGAAAAAATACTTTGACAAAGGAACTTAAACTTACTGGTATTTGAGACCATGTACAGATACGGGTTACCCCGAAATCCGTATCTAGTCAGGCGTATGTATGTGCAGACGAGCCCAACGATTTCGAAAAAACAGTAAATGTAGGTTTCAATGCTTTGCAAGTTTTCAGTATAGAGTCCTAAATAAACATATATTTTCTCTTAAAAATGGTCTTCTATGTTTCCATTTGATAATTTTTATTTCAAAAAATTTACAGTTTGGAAACCAAGAGAGGGTTAAATAAAAGTTATTACGGTTATGGGCGGGCACACGCCGCAAAATTTCTACCCGTGCAAGTTTTAAACAGATAGACGCATCGGTAACAACTCATTTAAGAGTAAAGAAAAAACAAGATTTTGACAAGAAATAAGATAGTGGAAAAACATGTTTCTGAAATCAAAATTAGATTCTGTGTTAAAAAAAATATTAATTTTTGCTATTAATAAAAACTAAATTAGGCAGTTAAAGGTCTTGAAGCAGGGTTAAAGTTTCAAAAAACCTTTGGGTTCTGCAAAACTCCAGTTGAAGAGTCCCATTCTAAAAGAGAAACGTAGAAGTAGAATAATTTTGTCATTAGAATGATGACGACAGTTGGGCGATCAGTATCTGGAGGCAGAAACAAGCGAACTCTGCTAACTGGAAATAAACTCTGCTAAAAAAATTCCAAAATCTGCTAAAGCTGCTAACTGCTAAAAAAAAAGCGAACTCTGCCAACTGGAAATAAATTATACCGTTTGACCGGTGAATATATTTATAACTGTGGAAGAAAAGCACTGAAACGTGCCATTTGCGGCATATAGGTATCGCCCACTCCAATCTAAGGGGTTTTGAACCTTGATTCAAGACAAGCTGCCAGTTCCGGGCGATGTTTGTAGGAGAGAGAAAAGGCTGATATTTGTAAACAATCCATGACCGGTGTATGTGATGCATAATGCCACTTCTTTCGTGCAGCAATGGTTCTATAAGAACCGCAAACCTAAGTCGCCCTTGAAATAATTATTATCCTACTAATAAAAAAAAGACGTCATCTTCAGAAGCTAAACAGTGAGGCTTAGAAACTGTTTCATTTGAACGCTTAAAATATTCTTTCCACATAGTTTTTTTATTTCATTCAATACTTAGACAATTCAATATTCATTACAATAACAACATATTTCAGATGAAAAAAGGAAAAAAAGCAAAAAGAAATAATAATCACATAACTACAGTAAATTAAATTAATGAAGAATCAAGAAATTATTAATCAAAAAACATCAATCAAAATTAAATAAACAACTGTATGAAAATGTTTCATCCTTTTTACTACAACTAATTTAATTTAATAATGTGATTCTTATCCTTTTTTTCTTTTTCTCTTTTTTTTCATTCAATTATATTTATGGGTAGGGTAAAACAACAATGCTATAATAGAGCACCATTCTACAGGGGGTGCGAAAGTAGGTATACAGTGATAAATTACCGGCCATGATTAAATTTCCAATTTAATAGAAAGAATAAAACGAAATGATTAAAAGTAGATATGTTGCTTTCACTTCAATGTAATATGTCAATAATTTCACTGATATAACACTACTGTATACCTGCTTTCGCACCTACACGCAATATAGTCTAATAACTCTTTTAATAAAGCTTAGTTTTATTTTATTTTCTACGGTGTCTAAAGACTTAAAATCAAGATCTGTAATCCCTCAGATTGTAGCGCAATAGAAATTAATATTTGTTGCAAAAAAATTACATCTTGGTTGAGCAGTTATACAAATAATTTGACCCGTTAAAATAGCCATCTATAGAAACTCTAAAACGAAATTAACTTTTTATTTTTGCTTTGGAATTTTATTTTTCTAATTTCTTAAAATTGTAATCAAGACGTAAAATTTATAAAGTTAGTCTACGTCATACTAAATTTTTGAACACCTTTTTCAAAAAAAAGGCTTGTTATATTGCTAATTAATAATCTAATCAAAGAGCTTTTTATTGAATCTTTTAACTTCTCGTCAACGTAAATTAATTAGGTCACGGTGTGTTATGTTGAAAGAATATGACTCATTTTCGGAATGATATTATTTAATACACAAAACGAAAATGACGAAATCGTTTATCTACAAAATAAAAGAATAAATAACAAAACGACTAAACCTAAACATGCTACTCAACTAGAATTTAAGCTTACTGAACTAACATTGACAGAAACAACTATACAGACAAACGATATTGTGACGTAATAATACGTACTAAGCCATAGCATTTGTACGTATGTTACAAAAATCAATACGCACTGAATATTCGAAATTTAAAAAATTTTTCCATATTTTTTTTTGCTTGTGTAAGTTGTTGCTTATTCGATCTAACTAACGCTAATTTTTACTTGAACATCAAAATGTTTTACAAGTCATGAAATGGAATTGTGTACAACTTCACTTTAAAATGCGGATCTAGCGCACTCTTGCGATAAGGTTGGACGATATCATTAGTAGTTCAACAGCTATTCGACATTTCCTTTACGTTTAAATGCAATGCTTAAGAAAAACGTTTAATTAGCAGTTTTTAATAATATATTAGAATCTTTGGTTGTTTTTTTTCAGCTTTTGTTCCAAGTATCCTATCATCGCTAGCACTTTTAGTTTACATTAAAATTAGGCTATTAGTTATTTTTCTAATATGAAAAGAGATGTAAAAAGGCTGAAGTACAAAAAATAAACTTATTTTATATTTTCGTTGAAATAAAAAACGTGGACTGAATTGGGAAGCACTTTATCAGGAATAACTAAAGTGCATTAAAATAAAATCTTTTATATAAAAGCACAATCGCACAAACGCATGTTTAAAAAATCAATTCTTAGATTTTTGCTTTATTAAATTATATTTGATAAAAACAGCAACGCATTTCAGTTCAAAGCATATGAAATACAATCAAACATTTTTAACTCATTTTTTTTAACAAACACAGCGTTGTCAAGAGAATAAAGCAAGATTTCAGTGACGTCAGCGATTGATGTGAGCATGGAGTGAGCATGCAGATTATGTAGAGATTTATTTTATCTGTTTATTATGTTGTTTGCATGTCCTATGACGTATGTCATTTTTACTGCTTTTTTATTGTCAGCTTTTATGGTGTTTTGTGCTGTTGCGGTTGAGAAAAAAAAAAACGTACATTAGAGATGTTCAAATTTAGATCATGTTGAAAAAGTGCATGTTTTCGGAGCTTATGTGGTGTATTGGACCTTAGAAACACCTCCCATGCAAAAAAAATTTGAAAAAAATATCTCTTTGCTTTCCCTCATGAGGGTTAAAATAATACACCTAATTTGCTCAAAGGGGAATCCCCTGATGACTTTTTTTTTTTTTTTCCATTTATTTATTTATTATAACTTGCATAACTTGAGTTTCAGAGCAGATAGAAAAACAAAACCAATTGTATTTGTTTTCAACAAGCATGTGCTTCATTTTAAGAGTAATTCGATAACATCAATCGTGTATCATGACGTCATAATGACAACTTTTTTTTACAGTAAATGCATAGAAAACTTAGTAGACACTGCTTTTTGAGTGATACATGCAATAAATTTTACAAAATTACTAGTCTTCTGTAATTCGCTAGTTCAAAATATAGGCTACTTTTAAAATTAGACTACCGGTACTTTTAGTAGTGAAGTATTGCTTTTTATCGGAAGTATTGCTTGTAAGTGCTGTGGTTGAGAATTAAAAATTAAGAGCCAAAGTCGATTTTTTAAAGTCGCCAACTTGTTTTCAATATCTTTCACAACCTGCAACAGACTACCTCGTTGCTCTTCATTTTCTGTTAAAATGGCAGCATAGTCTAAATATAGTTTCACAGTTCTTTCAGCTGCATCGTTAACAACCAGGGCTGGGGAGCCGGACCTGGAGCCGGAGCCTTTTCAAATATTTCTGCGGAGCCGGAGCGGGAGCTGTGGCCACAAAAATTTTATTAGCTCCGGCTCTAGTAATGGTTTATAGGATCAACTTCATACAATGAAATTAACTGTTATGGATTTTTAAACATTAATTTAAAAATAAATTTTGTGTTACATAGATACTTTCTTTTCATTTATTAAGCAAAAACATCTCTACAGCCTGTTTTATCTGATTAAGAAATTAAGAAATAGATGAAACAGCGTGTCGGGTTGTTTTTTAATAAATGAAAAATTATTGTATTTGTTCCGACTTTCATTGAGCGCTCTACAAAAACACGTCGATTAATTTTTTCCTAATTTATATATATTGCTTAAGTTTTATATAATATTACAATATACTGTATATGAGAGAGAGAGAGAGCAAGAGTGAATCAATTTTTATTGCAAGTGCTCAAAGAAAAGATCAGAACAATTTCGTACAAAATTTATTTAAACTCTATTTTAAAAAACCTCAACAGTCTATTTCATCCAATAAAATTAGTTTTTTTTATTCATATTAAGGTAAGAGAAGGGGAGTCAAGTCATCTTAATATGAATGCATAACCTGAGTCATTTTCTCCTATATAATATCACAGGAATTGCATTATTTGCTTGATTAGTTTAACAAATTATTCTTAACAAAAAATCTCAGCTAAACAGTACTCAGCTCTATAAACTTTCGTTTGTTCAACTTCTTCAAATAAATATAAATAAAAAAGAAACAGATGATGATTGAACGTAAAAAATTTTTGGTATTAAAAGATATTAAAAGGAATGAAAAGAATAAAACCTGTCCTTTATCAGCTGTTTAATTAGCTGTTTTTATTTATAATTATCGGAAAAAACTGAATAAAAACAGCTTATACAGTAGAGCCGAATGGTATTTAGCTGAGATTTTTTGTTTAAAATAATTTTTTAGAATAATTTTCTAAGTCTATGTATCCTACAATAAATATACCACTCTTTGCAAGTTTGGACCTGTTTTACTTTTCGATAGTTTTGAATTATTTTTGTAGTTTAACAAACTACATATTTCGAAGCATAAAATTTGAAAAGCTTAAATAATATTTCTATTGTTAAAAATAATTTAAAATTTTAAAATGACCTTTTATAAATTATGTTTTGCAGAACTACGTATTATTTATCGGATAAGATTGACTTATCGTACTATGTTTTCTTAATGATGTTGTGAAAGCATAGTACTATGTTTACTGATGGTTATAGCCTATTCTTTATTTTTCCTGTAAACACAGGAAGATTCAATAGAATGAAACAGACTATTTTGGTTTTTTAAAAAGTAGTTAAATGAATTTTGTATAATATATTTAAAAATCCTTTTTCAAATAGAATCTTTCTAATTGAATAAGGATCAATATTCTATTTAAATAAAGAAGCAACAGATGTTTGTGCTTTTTCAAAACAGTGATTAAACAAATTTGTATTAAAATATTGCTCTTATTCTTTGCACTCTGCGAGGACGATTAATTCACTTTTTAATATACATATAATCTTTAATTTACAATGGCTAATGGTGAACAATTTAAAACAATGAAGGAAGAGGCACTGTACATGAATTATGCAATTAATTAAACTAGGTGCTTTTAAAAAAATTGTTAGCCTCATATAAAAACAAGGTGAATTCAGACTAAGAAACGGAATCGAAAAATGTTGTTGAAATCGGCATCGGAGCCAAAAAAAAAGAAAAATTGGCATCATCCTATCACTAATTTAAACACTCAATGATTAAGAGTAAAAAAATATTAAAATTTAATATGACTAAAACATAATGTAGCCGTGAGAATTGGATAACTTAAATTTTTTATTTAGTTCGATTTTCGCATGATTGTCACGTCGTAAATTTATCTCTTAAAATTGTAGAATGAAGATTTGGCTGACTTAATCTTTTTTATTGCCTTAATGTTTCGTCACAGACGTTCTCGCTTATTTCCTCGTGCCTTAAATTTCTTGGGATTTTTTTGTTTCGCGCACATGTGCTTCTTAAGTTTTCCACTAAAAAGATAAAGTTTAGCTATTTGTCAGTGCGGAGTTTGCAATTCATAATAGTTACGATTCAACGTTTTCAATGTTTAGATAACGCCACAATTGATTTTCATTTAGTTATATTTCTTGGTACTCACTTTCAGATTTCATTAATATAATTGTAAAGATCAGAAGTCGTGATTCTTGTTCGAATAGAATAGTTTATCGCAAAAAAGATTTAAACACTAAATGATAAACTACTTGTTTATTAAAGAGTTGGAGAGCCGGAGCCGGAGCTGGGGAGCCGGAGCCGGAGCTGGAGCCGGAGCTAGTGAATGAGTACTTAATAGCTCCGGAGCTGGAGCCAGCGCTAGTGCTCTTCTACAGTGGCTCCCCAGCCCTGTTAACAACTTTAGTGTTGGCAACAAATTTTTGACTTTTTTTAAATGATTCATTTGCAGTCCACTGCTCTGGTTTGTCGTAGAGCCAGTCCTTGTCCATTCTCAAACATTCAAAATAAACCAAGTTTCAGGTCTAATAAAGTCGCAAAATTTAGAACACCTCTCAATGTTTCTTTTAAAAACGGGAATTCCTCTGCAAAATTCATCTAATGGTGATATTGAAAGGAGCTGGAATGCCATGGACTCTTTCATTTCATTTGTCAGCAAAGAATGCTGGCTAAAAAAGGAGAATGCCACCGTTTCAAGCATCAGATACCATTGATGCGATGAAGTTTGTTAAAAGCGGTATCAGCTACGGTCGGATCTTTGTTTTTGTACCTTAGCATGCTATGCAGAAAAGTTAAGTCGTTATTGGAGCATCCATACCGATATTACATTTCAGCCATGCTGGAACATAAAAAAGAGCAATAAACAAATTTATTCGATAAAACTTTTTTACAAACTCACGGTCATAAGATATTTGATCGGACCACATGAGCATTTTTTGGCAGTATAACACTTTGCCCATACATCGGGCGCTGGAAGTACCGCCAGGTTTGTGATAAAAAAAATCAGAAGGAGCAGAACCTAGCAATGCAATTGTGTTTTCTGCACATTGCCTATAATCTCCTCTTACAAAAGCTTTTTGGTTGTTTTTCCTTTTTAATGATCTGTTGCAGCTTACATATGACCAGTTTTGACTTTTCTTTAAGCCATTCTGAAGACATTTCCAAAATGTGATAGTTTTTAGAGAGGTCTATTTCTGCCACTCCGCTCGAAAACAGTTGAAATTGGCATCATCTGGAGCTAATGAGTCACCGAATAAGCATGTATATACAGCACTAATAATAAGCTCGTATATATGATGACGACACGCGTTGTAAAAAAGCTTTTGATCTAAAAGCTTTTCCAAGCATTTTGCAGCACCGTTGTTTTAACCAGTGTTGCTGGCAGTTGCAGTGGTGGATATTCCAATTTAGGGGCCCGAGGCAAGAATTTTCAAAAATTGATGTTGTCTGAGAAAAAAAAACAGGTCTGATCTGAGCTTGCATATTTTTCTCCCAAAATCAAGGTGTTCTCTAAAAAAAAAAAAAAGGTCTTCACTTCGATTTCATCTCTAATTTTCCTATTTTTCTCCCAAAATTAAGGTGTTCTCCAAAAAAAGGTCTTCACTTCGATTTCATCTCTGATTTCCCTATTTTTCTTCCAAAATCAAGGCGTTCTCTAAAAAAAAAAAAAAAGGTCTTCACTCAGAATTGTCCTCTGAACAAACATCTGCAGCGAATCCAAAACTGTATGTACTGTTTTCGAGGGGGGCCCCCAAAAAAAGGGGGAGCCTGAGGCGACTGCCTCATTCGCCTCACCCAATATCCACTACTGGGAAGTTGTATCAAAAACCAAAGCTTTTACATGTTGCTTCAGATTCCACACCTCAAGTAAATCATAACTTGCATCTGCTTGAGCTGTTCCACTTGCTATTTCTAACCTCTGTACTCCCAAAAGCTTGCCCTCTTTATAAGTTGATGCTTTTGAAACTAGCACAGAAAACGCCTCATGTTTATTGCCAAAACAATCCTTTGTTAGTTTATCGTCCCAGTGGAGAGCTAGATTCTGAGATGGAGCTTCACGTGTTTTTTGAAAATTTTCATTAGAAATTCGCAGTCTGTTTGCTATACGAGCTCTGTAGGGGGTTGAGCGTGAAAGACAGAAGTCGTTAACGTCACCTTGGCAAGCTTTTATGAATGATGTTACCAACATAGTGGCAGAGTTATCTGAAGTTTTGAACCTGTCTAAAACCTGAGTAATTTCAGTGCAGTTAATCAAATTTTTAGGTACGTTTAAAGTTACAAAAGAACTTTGAGAGCTTGACCAGCTTGTTCAACTTGCTTCTTTTCCAAACTTGAGCATGAATTTGAGGTAGCAGAGCTTGACTGGTTGAACGAATCTTCATCTGTTTCATCATCACTTCTCAACTGAGTGACAACAATTGATCGGGCAAATCTTTTTTGGCGTTTTTGAACGCTTTTTTTATACAGTGCATTTTTTCCTCCAATGACAATTATTCTTGCGTTCCACTGGTCTTCATAAAAAAAAAAATCTTCAGATTTCCTCTCCTTTGACAACATCTTAATTTTTTGGATCGTCTAAATCGCATCTGGAGCTTCTATATCCCATAGTTTTAATAAAGCTTCAGCAAATATTTCACGTTTTCTTCCAGGTTCAGATGAACATGTTTTGTTTTTGCATAGTTGTTGCCACTTGTCGTACTCCTTTTTTAATCGCATTATTGCATTTTGTTTGGTTAGGCCTACTGATTTAATTCCAGCGCGAGACCAAATTAATAGTACTTTATCAACAGCATCAAATAGATGGCTTTTCAAGGGAGTAGTAACTGGTGATGATTCTTTTAAATGCAAAACATACTGAAGTGTTTGCCCTAACAAAGACAGTTTGTTTCCACTAATGTGATCAGCACTTTTTCCAGTCAAAAAGTAATCCTTTGAAGAACGAGTTTGGATCTTTTTACGAGATGGTTTATCGGTTGCTGCCATGGTAGTAAATTATTACACCTATTGTCACTACGATAATGATTTATTGTAAATATCTACATGCAATATCAAAATAACAAGTTATAGAAAGCAGTTAAATAACTCTGGTATCAAGAACAGCCGAAATACAAAATCTTTTGAAACTAGTCTGAATTTTGATTTCACGTGTTGCTCTCTTTGCTTTTTTATGTGACAACTCCAAGTTTAATTGCTTTACGTTTAGCGCTTTTTATAGTCATATAATGCACTTGTTTAATATATATATTGCTTGTCAAATTATTTTGCTTTAAGAAAATCCAATTTCCAACATTCTTATATATATATATATTTGTTTAAACTGAATTAATGATTTCCATAATTTATTCATTTCTGTCATTTTAACATTTCCTATACGAATCGCCAGGTTTGTCCATGGGATATATTTTTCTGTCCCATCCCATCCCATGACAATTTATGCCTGTCCCATCCATCCCATCCCTTGGAATTCCCATTAACTCTTTGACGGCGGGAGTCACACTCACATATTGTGACAAGTCACGTGATCTCAGGTGAGCAAAAAAATCAACTCGGCAAATATTTTGGCCAAACCTCCTGAAAAACCCTCTGTTACGTCACAATACCCAAGCAAATGCGCACGTCCCTTTATATACGGCTGCACTTTGATGCGAAGTCAGAATTTCTAATCAGCAAAAAAACATCTGAAAGCTCTGATACAAACCGTTCAGAGATAAGTTGTTCAGTTTATTAAATTATAATTTACTAATCAGGTCATAATTATAAAAAAAGTTTTTTTTTGTATGAGACTAAGATTAATAAAGCTTTATGAAGTAAAGAATATTTACGAAAACTATCAATCAAGTAAATTTTAGAAATAATATATTTTCAAAAACTGGTTTTTGGTTGTATGGTTTATTTCAAAAACAGATTTTTGAACACCAAACGTTTCGTCTAAACTGCGGGTTCCTCTTTTTTCTAAATTGTAAATAATATGCTTCAATAGCTCGGAATCGGACTGCAATATCTTGGAGTCTCCGGAAGCAGGTCATAATACTTGCTTGACAGCTGCTCTATGCATTAAAAAATTCATTTATAAATTTTTATTTCCTAAAGTTGCAAATTGTATATCAGCCAATTGAAAATATTTTGCTAAAACATATTACCGGTGTAGTCTTATGCTTCAGCAAAAATACATCAGTCGATGAAAATTTGTTACATAAGAATTTATTGAGTTACAACTACCTTATTTTGCCGAACAAGCTAATATAAATTATGAGCTTGCCGTTTCTTCTTTATAAATTGTCACAAAAAAAATCCGAAACTTTTTTTCTAGATCAAAGTCAAAGCCGCGCAAAGATTCAAACAATGGCACGCAAGCACACACACTCAAATAAAGTTCAAAATTTCGTTCTTCTAGTTAGTAATGTACCGCTCGTCATATTCTCTTGGGAATATTATCGAATCTAGAGCCGCCGCCTTGCCAAATATTCAGACGAAACTTTTTTCGCTCGATAGAGTAGAACTCTAGCGACACGTAGCGACTTGAAAATTTGAATTATCTTGTCGCTACTCGTAATTATTGGAAAAAAAGGAATTTTTTGAAAGGAAAAGTGGGGTATTTTTGCAAACTTGTTTTTGAAAAAATTTTAAAACATTTTATATCATTGTACTCAGGAAAAAATCATCTTTTCAATGATATAAAATTTAAACAATTTTTTTTTATAATCAATGGGGAAATTATAATTAAATATTGCTTAATTAGTGAAAAACACCTAAAATTGCGCAGCTAGTGGACAAAAGCCCCGCCGCCAAAAAGTTAAAATATTATTATGCAATACAACTCAATAAAAATTATTAAATTTATGAAAGTTACAAAATAAATAGGAAATAGACTATGACATCACTGCTTCGAATTCACATCAAGTTAAAACCGCACCACTTTTTTATAAATTAACAACAGTAGGTAAAGACATAATGTTAACTTTGGTGACTCACCAAGACGTAAACTTACATAAAAAAAGACTGTCTGTATTTATTTATTTATCCGTTTTCCCACCAAAAAATAAATAATAGGTTCAAGTATATAAAAAAAGGAGAGTAAAAAGCTCTTAAAAGGTAAAAAGTATAAAAACTAAGAGTAGCTCTGACCTAATCAAGTTGCTATGACATGGCTACTGTCTCATGGGAAATACAAATGTGTGTTGTCCCATCCCATCCCATCCCATGGGACGTTTCCCAAGGGAATACTATTCCCACGGACAAGCTTGCGAATTGCTATAAAAAACAAATAGCCATTATGACGTTATTATACACAATTGACGTCATCAAGTTCACTCTCAAAATGAAACACATGCTTGTTGAAAACAAATACAATTGGTTTTGTTTTCCTATCTGCTCTAAAACTTAAGTTATAATAAATAAATGAAAAAATGACATCATTAGGAGATTCCCCTTTGAGCAAATTAGGTGTATTATTTTAACCCTCATGAGAGAAAGCAAAAAAAATTTTTTTTCAAACTTTTTTTGTAAAAAGATAAAGCAAAAAGATATCAAATATCTGTAAAATAAATGAAGGAAATGATAAAGAAACAGTAAAGATAGAGGATACAAAAGTATCAAGAGTAAAGGAATTTAAGTATTTCGGATCAATGGTGCAAGAAAGTGGTGATTGTGAGAGGGAGGTAAAGAAGAGAGTACAGGCAGAATGGAACGGATGGAGAAGAGTATCGGGAGTAATCTGCGACAGGAGGTTACGGGCTAGAGTAAAAGGAAAAGTGTACAGTTCAGTGGTAAGATTAGCAAAGGTGTATGGACTTGAGACAGCGGCAGTCACAAAGAAACAAGTGGAAGAGATGAAAATGCTGAGGTTTGCTATGGGAGTGACGATAGAAGACAAGATTAAAAACGAGTACATTAGGAGTACCGTTAAGATAGAACGGTTAGGAATGAAGATAAGGGAGGGCAGGCTGAGGTGGAATGGACATGTCATGAGGAGAGACCAAGAGTATGTAGGAAGAAAGATGATGGAAATGGAGTTACCGGGAAAGAGGAAGAGGGAGACCAAAGAGAAGATTTTTAGATGTAGTAAAAAAAGATATGGGGAAGTTGGTGCAAAGGAGACGGATGTTGAAGACAGGATGGTTTGGAGAAATATGATACGCTGTGGCCACCCCTGACTGAAGGGAAAGGCCGAAAGGAGAAGAAGATTTTAATCCTCATGTGGGAAAGCAAAAAAATATTTTTTCAAATTTTTTTTGTATGGCAGGTGTTTTTAAGGTCCAATGCACCACATAAGCTCCGAAAACATACACTTCTTCAACATGATCTAAGTTTGAACACCTCTAACATACATACACACGTACGCACGCAAGCACGCACGCACGCACACACACACACACACACAAATGATGGGGTCTTTCGGTTTAGCTTTTACTCTCTTCATTCTGTTGTGTTTAGGAAAAGACACTTGTTTTTTAAGTATGTTATATTAATATCTTTATACTTCTGTAGGAGTAAAAACAATTGCAATGCTTTTGTGACACTCTCTTTTAAACTATTATACAGTAGGTTACAATATTAAATGGTTTGCGCATTGCGTGTTGTTTTTACCTAAAGTAAAGAATCCACTCAAGTAACCGTAGTGCACAAGTCATGCTTTTAAAATATATATTGGTATATACTTACATACATACATATATTGGTACATATTGGTATATACTGTACGTTTTTGTTTTTTATCGTATTTATTGAAGTTGAACTAACCTCTGATTTACACCAGAACTTTATGGTTTTCAAATTCCGGAGCATAAAATTTGGAACGCATAACTAATTTTCGAATAAAAAGCATAGCCAATATACTTTGAAACATAGTTTATTAAGGACGTTTGGAAATTGTAACTCATTCCAAAGTTTTACAAGTTGATAATGGAATGAGTTATGTTTCGAAATATATTGCTTAATTTGTTAAAAAACCCAGTGGATGTTCAACCCTATTGGACGAAGATTTTAGGTATCTCAATTAAAATTTTTCAATAAGGGAGACAAGAATCAGTCCAAAATTTATTAAAAACTTATTTATTTTAATTTAAATAAATAAGTTTTTATTATATTGGATATAATTTTTATTCTGATTTTTAAATTATTATAGAGTATTGAGAGGTTGCAAATCTTGTTCAATATTTTTGAGTATTTTAGCAGGCCATAAGTAGCTGACTCGTTTTCCAATATAATGTAAGAGCCGTTATTAGACCTATAGAAAATTTATTTATAGGGCTATGATGGACATGAATTTTTATTCAAAATTAATTGCTTTATTTTTTTGGGGAAGCACCGGATACATTTTCGTTAAACATTTGTTGTAATTCTTCTACTTTGCTCAAAATGCGATCCTCCAGATCAGAAGTTTTTATCTTGCACGTCGCGATCTCTCGTCTGTCATTATCAAGCTACGCGGGCGTCGCAATATAACAAACTAAACAAACTTATTCTATACAATGCTAAGCTCGGGCACCCGAATTGACATAATTAAAAGTGGACGATTTATTCTCAGTTCGGCTTTATATGTTTATCCACCAAAAAGAACTTTAGTTTTCAGCACAAAAAGTCGGCATTGCCGTGTAGTTGAGCGCTTTATTGATCCAAATGCAGTCGACATGGTTGTGGTTCGAAACCTACTTTTGTCATTCTGTTGTTTTTACGACACTTTTCTCTGTTTGCCGGTTTTAGCACATCGCTCTAAATTTTATTTATATTTTTAAATATAAAAACAATAAAATTTCAACCAAACTGAAAATACTTTGATATTCACCAAAGCACATCGTCCACTGTAGACTCCGACGAGCTTTTCTACGAATCGGAAGGGCAAATACGGAAAAATTAAAAATAATAAAGAAGTTTTGAGGGGTGGTACGTTGTATGAATTTGAGATTTTTAGTTCAAATTCGAGATTGAAAGCTATCATCACACTTTACACTTGAAGTCTGGTCTGGTATACAAAACCATTAATTTTTTTGCTGGCATGACTGACATATTAATCTCGCATAATTCCCATTCATTTTTTCATAACTTCGATTTCTTTAATAGTTGACCAGCAGCAAGCGACACAACAAACTGGACAAGAAAAAAATCAAAGTCCAGGCAGCGACTGGTCAACTGACCAAACTAGCGGAAAAACACTGCGCAAGCAGCGAAGGTCATCCTAAAGGTCAAGATCAACCTCGCCCGGCTTTATTTAATGATTAAAAGATGGCTCCTCCAAAATAACCTTGGAAAAAGGGAAGCATGATTTGGTCACCTCCAGCCACTGGGGATTAAACCGGATTAAAATTGGATTGTTGATGATGAAGCAACAAATATAACAACTAATAAATAGTTCACAAACATATTGAGACGCCACATACGAATAGCTCAAAAACCGCAGTCGATTAAAAATTGACGAATAATATTAGTGTAATCGCCTTTGATAAACAACTGCATTGTGACTTCGTGCACACGAGTGGCCGGTTCAAACTCGCAATGAGGACGAACAAGATCAATCACGTCTCTCTCTAAAGCCTGTCAACACAGAACGCTAAGTGATAATAATCGAAACGCGTTTACTCCTCCAAACTTACATATATGTCCCCTTCGACTTGGTTGATTTTGGTAAAAGGAACGATCCCCTTTGGCGGAAGCAAATAGACAGGAAGGTTGTGAAATCTATTTCGCGGAACGAAATAGGGAAAATCAGGGACAGTGTCTTGAAAATTAATAATTATTATACGCCTTGCAACAAACAATAACTGTTGGCTGCCACAAAATTACAGATCTTTTATATCAGTGATTCCCAACCGGTGGTACGCGAAGGTCTATCAGGTGGTACGCGAGTTAATTATTTTTTGAAGGTTATTTTTTTCATTTTCAGTTTGTAATTTTTTATTCCAACTAGTCTTAAATCAGTAGTAAATGAGATCTATGTCGTAATAAAGAACGTTTTTGCCGTTTGTCATATCAAGAAACTTTTGAATCACAGTGAGCAGTGAGTATTATAGCACGTGCAGCAAGTTTTCGCAAAAATTTGTTTAGTAATTTTGGCAAAACTGAAGAATAGCATACGCAAAGTTAAATTTGGCCGCTTCAGTTATGTCCAGGCGAAATTATGATCCAAAATATATTAAGTATGGCTTTACCTTAATTGAACACAATGCGGAAATTCTACCATAGTGTGTGGTTTGGCTAAAAATGCTTTGTAATGCGGCTATAAAGCCTAGTTTGCTAAAGCGCCATTTGGAAAGGAATCACCCGAGTAAAATGAACGCAGACAAGAGCTACTTTCAGCGATTGGCTGGCAACGTTAAGCGTCAACGTATGGATAAAACGGGCCAAATGCAGCAGAAAAGTGCAGATGTTGTCGCGGCTTCTTTTGAGATTGCCCTTTTAGTGGCCGAACAAAAACAATCTCATACTATTGCAGAGTCTCTTATTCTGCCTGGAGCTAAAATTTTAGTAAGCGAGTTTTCGCAGAGCAAGCAGTCGCAAAGTTAAATGCTGTTTTTCTTTCGGATAGTACGATGAAGCACCGAATTGAGAAAATGTCAGATGATATCGCCGACCAAATAATAGCAGAGATAAAGAAATCAAAGTTTGCATTTGCAATACAATTGGACGAATCAACAAATACAGACAAAATCGATTAAACGCATATTTAATTTGCCAGGTATTTTTATGCGATTATCCGATATATGCGTTTAACCGATTTGTGTGATTACCCTTCGACCACGTTGTAGATTGCCAATTTATGTTTCTACGCGATTAAGACATTGTACAAACACTGACAAGAAAATACACAATTTTAATGTTTGTTTATACTCAACTTTATAAACTCAAATATTCAATTAACTCAACTTTGTTTTCCCGATTTTCTCCCGAAAATTCTCCCGAAAAAAAAAAAAATAAATAAAAGAACTTCACCTTCATTTCGTCTACAATTTCCCTATTTTTCTTCCGAAATCATGGTGATCTCTAAAAAAAAAGTCTTTATTTTGATTTCGTCTTCGATTTCGCTATATTTCTTCCGAAATCATAGCGATCTCTAAAAAAAGGTCTTCACTTCGATTTTTTCTCCGATTTCGCTTTTTTTCTCCCGAAACCATGCTGATTTCTAAAAAAAAGTCTTCATTTCGATTTCGTTCTATTTCTCCCAAAATCATGGTGATCTCCAAAAAAAAAAAAAAAAAAGTTCTTCACCTTGACACGAACTTGTATTTCCCACTTTTCATCCCAACTTCATATTAATCCCAACAAAAAATTGCCGTTTCGTAAGACGGTCTTTTGTTTTTGGTTTTTTGATAGGCATTGTAAAGGGGGATGGCATGCCGTCCAAACATCCCCCTTAGTTGCGCCCCTGTTTCATGGCACACCTTAAAGATTATCGCACTTTTTTGTTTTACTTCTTTTGTTTTGTATTTTGCCGCAATTGCGCTTCTGTTGTTTTGTATTTCGCAGCAAATAGCAGCCACAGTGACAGATTAAGTTACCGCTGTTTATTTTTCGATCCCATTGTAGATTGCATTGTTGTTTTGCAAATGTTTTTCCCCGGAAAATAATGCAATTAAGTGAATGAAGATAGCAACTACGACAAAAATCTTATGCGATAATCCGATTTCTTCCTTTAAGCGGTATGCGATTAACCGATGTTTTTACTTAATGAGAGATAAGATTTGGTTTGGGAATTTAGATTTATATGCGATAAAACGATACATGTGTTTAAGCGGTATGCGATTAACCGATTTCGTCTGTATTACCAATTATTGTCAATTAACTTGTTTATATCCGTTGTGCAGGCGAATATAATAAAAACTGAATTACTACTAAATCGCGAAGTTTCTGCAACTACAAAAGGGTAGGATATTTTTGATATCTTGGATAGTTTTTTAAAAAAAAAACGGACTACACTGGAAAAATCTTGTTGGGTGTATCACAGACGGCGCTCCCTCAATGCTTAGTTGTAGGTCTGGGTTTCAGTCGTATGTTAACGCTGTTTCGCCGAACGTCACGTCTGTTCACTATTTTATTCATAGGTTCGCCCTATGCACAAAAGTGCTGCCTGCGCAGTTGTTAGCTTGTTTAAAACAAGTAGTGAAAATCATAAATTTTCTTAAGGCATCAGCCTTAAATACCCGGCTGTTTAAGCAGCTGTGTGAAAACCTGGGTTCGAAACATACCAGCCTTCTTTATCACACCCAAGTTCGTTGGCTTTCTCGCGGGAATGCTACTAATCGTCTGTTCGAAATGAAGAACGAGATGCTATTGCTTTTTAAAGAGTTGGGTCACGAGTATTCCAAGGATCTTGAAAACAACGAATTTGTTCAAAGATTAGCATACCTTTCAAACATTTTTGAAGCTTTCAATATCATGAATCTATCGCTTTAAGAACGAAATGGGACAATCTTAGATTTCGTTTCACAGATAGGTGCTTTCATTCCAAAATTAGATTCGTGGAAGAGAAACACAGAAAACAATCAACTTGAGATGTTCAAATGTTTGTCATCTTTATAGATGAAGTGTTTTTTTTTCTGAAGAAATCGCTAGTCATCTTGCATCACTTAAAGAGGAATTGGAACAGTACTTTCCAGAAGCACCCAGTTATGAATACATAACAAATCCCTTTTCAGTTACTCCACACGACTTGGCTGTTGGAACCGGTGAGCAGGAAGAATTAATAGATTTGCAAGAGGATAATGATGCAAAGATAAGACCTAGAGATCGTCCCGCTATTAACTTCAGGCTTGACGTTGCTGCATCATACCCTACGCTGGCCTCTCGTGTTGTTTCACAGTTGTTAATATTTCCATCAACGTGGGAATGCGAGCAAGGATTTTCGACCTTTCTAAACATAAAATCAAAAAAGCGAAACCGATCAGTTGCCCCTATGCACGATTTTCGATGTGCTGTCAGCAAACCTATTAAACCGGGTTATTGTCTACCAAACAATCTACTCGATTGTTTGGTGGACAATAAACAAAGTCAAAAGTCGTATTAAATTATTTTGTGTATCTGGTTTTTATTGTTACATCCGTTAAAATTGCTTTTTGTAGGTTTTTAGCGTTACTTTTGAAGTGGTTAGACCTAGAATGCTTTCACCCAAATTTGATTAAAATAATTGAGTGGTGCGCGCGTTCAACGCATGACGTCGTTTGGGTACACGACGGCAAAAAGGTTGGAAGCACTGTTCTATATAGTGAATACAAAGCTAAGATGACAGCGATCTATCCCACCTGAGGGCGGGACCCATCCAGATGGTGTGGGGTACTTGGCATGCTTTGGTGGATCCGGTACAACTGACGGGGGTAATAACCTCTTTACCCATTTGAAATCATCGTGTGAAATTACGTAATTAATACGTTCTTCGGCTGTGTCGTTCGCTGCAGAATTTGAATAAGGCCTCTGATGATTGAAGATCAACTTCGACAACATTGGCCAAGACTAAAATAATAAAGTTGACTTTAAACTTAATTGGAAAACAAACGAATATTGCTGCAATGATTCTTGATTCAAAAATTCTTTATTTAATAGCTAGGATAACCATTTCGTGCTTATTTTGAGAAAATTTTAATGCGCTTATTTCTAAGAAACAAGCTTATTTTGAAATCAAATGCTTAGTTTTTAATAATGTTGTTTTACTTTTTAATAGGACTTTTTAAAAACGTGTCTATAACAGGGTCTTCACTTACATTCCAATAAAAAGAGATGGTCTTTGGAAGCAACAAGTGATGGCTTTATTTTGGTTCTCACTTGTCAACTGTGGCTTGCAAAAAAAAAAGTTTTTAAAACTGATTTTACTTTGTGAAATTAGCTTTTCGTCAGTTCAGAAGGTAACCATGATAATAGTAAACATACCGATAACGGCTCGTTAATTTTTTTACTGTTTGCTAATGTTGCAGCTAGTTTGACCTATGTATTGAGGAGTTTTGATCTTGATGAACAGTCGAAAAACAAGTTTATGGTAAAAGAATGGAAGAGAGTTTGTGAAGATAAACGCGATTAGAAGAGGAAAAACTGAAGGTAAAAGAAACTTGACGCAAAGTTTAAGTAGAAGGCCAGCCCTTCAAGTTGGAAAAACTCGAGGCTTGAACTTGAACGCCATAGCTTGCTATCAAATATAAAAGAAATGAAATAAACAATAATAAAACAGTTTTTCCAATGTGTAAGGTCATTTATTCATTCGTTCATTATCGCTAGTTCTACTCTTGTTTGTTGAAGATACGGAGGATTTAACTGTTACGAATGGAGAAATGCAACAAGTGCTAACTGGAATGAAGGTAAGAGCGCAAAGCAGCTACCTGTTGTTGGGAAGCAGGTTAGTTAGTTAATTCCAAAAGACTATCAAGAGAACGCTGATCAAGATTTCTGGACCACGATCATATCTTGTATGGTCTTTTAAGTGGGTCCTCAGATACTCGCCAAGTGAGACTAAGATCCAGAAGCCCGTTTGTGCCAGCTGCACAGAATCTTTTGGACAACCTTGCCAGACTTGGCATCCGCGCTTCTGAATGGACAAATCACAAATGGAAAACGGAGTACTGTGAAAATGCTTCCAGGCTCCGTGTTTTTGTGCCCGGGACCGGTGCCAGGCCTGTTGGGATGGATTTACCCCGATCAGCTTGGGTTAAGCTCAACCGCCTGCGGACTGGTGTTGAGCGATTCCATTCGTCCATGCACAGATGGGGTCTCGCTCCTTCACCGAATTGCGAGTGTGTCGCTTCTGAGCAAACCGCAGACCATGTTCTAACAGCGTGCCCTATACATCGGGCACCACATGGAGCACGAGGTCTGACGGTTTTGGATGACGAAACTCGATGCTGGCTTAATAACACCACTGCCAGCATCTGATTCAGGCACTGCAGCAGTCTGGGGTAGTAAAAGGATAAACCCTCGGCCCCAATCTTGTTTGTGTCTGGACCTGGAGTGGATGCCCTTCAAACGACGACGAAGAGAACGCTCTTGAATACGACAGAATTTGTTACAACAAAATAACTTCTTCTGGTCAGTGCTTTGGGCCAGAAAAAATCTGGCTTTGGCCAGAGTGGAAATGTATTTTGGCTGTGGCTCCATGTACATTAATTTCTTTGGCTCTGCCAGCTCCCAAGCCCAGTTTCTTGGTAAATTAAATCAGTTAATTTCATAAAGTGCGACATCTGGATTATAAAGTCTAAATTATAGTCTGTAAAAAGTGGTCCATTATAGGGAAAGCTTTATTTACCAGACGATATATTAAAACTTGCAAAACGATACAACATCTTTCAGCCGAGAGATTTAGAAATGATATGACTTCAAACACTTGTTTTGAAGCAAAAGTTGTTAGGTTCAATGTGTATTTTCTGCAGTGACACACTATGATGCTACAACAAAGTCTTTTGTTTTTATACATGTAAAATATCATACATTATTAACATTCCTACTTGGATTAAAATAAATAATTAGGTGTAATTATGTTTAGTTATAATATGCCTAAAAAAAGCTTTGTTGCAGGACATAAACTTCAAAAATACGAAATGTTTTACAACCAATTTAACTGACCTCAAGCAATTGACATTCGGTTTTTAAATTTCTTTTGCAAAGTTGACAAATTCTTCTTGCTGCAGTCAAATAAAACAAACTACTCATTGTAAAATATCAAAACTACTACAACAAAAATATAAATCCAAATTATAACATATTCTATAAAACAAGATCCTTTAACCACAATATATACACAAATGATGTGAAAAAAAATATATCAATACAATAATTTAGGAAGGAAAGTAATTTTTAAAATTCATTTGTAAACAATAGCAACCAGAAGCCAACACTTTATCATTTAGTTTGCAAAGTTTTATTTAAATAAAAAAGCTAAATGTTTTTAACTTTCATAAGTCCTTATCAAAACATCCAAAACTTTTAGCACAATTTAACTATAAAATTGTTGTTTATGGTTTATTGTTAAATTGTGCAAAAATTTTTAGATGCTTTGCTAAGAACTTATGAAATTCAAAAAACTTTAATTTTTTTATCTTTAATAAAACTTTGTGAACCAAATGATAAAGTGTTGGGTTCTGATTGCTACCATTAAAAAAATACATATATCAAAAGTAAGTAAAATAATCTTAAATTGCCTTAATCCAAATATTAAATGATTTATAGTGAAATAAGAAAGCAAATTAATCATAAATATTTTTTTTGATTTTTCTAAGACTTTTCATAAATATGACTTTTAACTTAAGCATTGTTTAATCTGGCAAAAAAGTTTTACACCAGATGCCCTTCCTGCCACAACCCTTCCCATTTATCTGGGCTAGGGACCAGCATCAAGAAACACAGGAATGTGCCTCCAATGGCTTGGAAGGGAAAGGCTGAAAGGAGAAGAAGAAGAACTTAAGCAGAGCTCACAACCTGTCTTGGTTTTGGGTTTTGAACTTTTGCACAATTAGTATGTTTATTCTTGGTCATGTTTGCAGAGCTGGTTATGCAAAAAGAGAAATATCCAAGGATAGGAGCCAAAAAGGACAAACTGTATATTTTTTATTTCAGTATTTTTTATGCAAGGTATGTTGCTTCTATCAATGCATTACTGCATAGAAAGAAGCAGCAAGGTCCATTATGCATGCCAAAGAGCAGATACTTGGAAACGTATACTATTTTCGGTAATACAATTTTACTCTTCTTGATGTATCAAATATGGATAGTTTCTCTATCATACATGATTTAAACCTTTTAAAAAATGAAATAAAGGCTGTAAAAAAGGAATCTGAATCGACAAAAAAACAATCAGATCAATTAGCTGAAGTTTAAAGTTTGATCTCTGAGTTATTAGCTACAACTAAAAAAAAATATGCTACTGAATGTAATAAAAAACTTCATGAAGCATCTGAAAATACTGAATATTTCTCAAATATACCTCTAATTAAAAACAACATAAATGAAGCAATCACAGAAAATAACAAAGAACAAAAAAATTTGAAAGAAAGAAAAAAGAATATTATAATTCTTAATGTTCCCAAACCTTCAACCATTACCCACGAAAAACTGGAAATTTCAGATGAAAACTTGATCAAAGAATTATGCAATTATGCTGATGAAAGCATATTGGAAGATGAAAATGAAATTACTAAAATACAAAGATTTGGAAGAAAAGAAAATGCAAACCAACCAATTCGGATAAGTGTAAACACAGAAAAAGCAAAAAAGAAGCTATTTAGAGAACTGTAGAAACTTAAAGAAATGAAAAGTTTAAACAAATCAGAATCAATCATGACATGACTGAAAATGAAAGAAATTTAACTAAACAAAGAATTGAAGAAGCACAACAAAAAACTATTGAGCTTCAAGAAAATTCATCATTAAATAGCATTTAATTAATTAATTAAATTTATCATTAAATTGAATTTATTAAATTGAATTAATATAAAAATAAATTAATTAATTAAATTCATCATTAAATAGCATAATCCTTAAATATTGAAAGAGTATATTTTTTTAGTCCAAGGACCTCCTCGGGCTCAAGAAATAATAAGAACAAAAAGGAGAAAATAGCAAACCAACCAAAACAGTATTTAATTAAAAATATTAAAATTAGTGCACCAAATTCTCAATCCTTAAGAAACAAAGTTTATTCAATCATGGAAAGTAATATAAATCACAAAATAGATCTTTACTTTTTACACGAAACCTTGTTAAAGGATTATGATAGTCTGTTATTAAAAATTACAGAATTTGGCTTCAAAATATTTCCTTTTCCAAAAAAAAATGGAAGACAGCATGGAGCATCCTGATTACAATTTAAAAACACATAAAAGTTATTTAAACAGTTTTGCTCTAAAATACAAGTCTTTTGAAATATTAGAGATGAGTTTAAAAACCTTCTTCTCCTTTCAGGCTTTCCCTTCAATCAGGGGTGGCCACAGCATATCATCTTTCTCCAAACCATCCTGTCTTCAATGTCCGTCTCCTTCACACCAACTTCCCCCATATCTTTTTCACTAAATTTAAAAATCTTCTCTTTGGTCTCCCTCTTTTCCTCTTTCCTAGTAACTCCATTTCTATCATCTTTCTTCCTACATACTCTTAGTCTCTCCTAATGACATGTCCATACCACCTCAGCCTGCCCTTCTCATCTTCATTCCTAACTGTTCTACCTTGACTATACTCCTGATGTACTCATTTCTAATCTTGTCTTTTCTTGTAACTCTCATAGCAAACCTCAACATTTTCATCTCTGCGACTTCCATCTCTTTCACTTGTTTCTTTGTGACTTTTACTGTCTCAAGTCCATACACCATTGCTGGTCTTACCATTGAACTGTACACTTTTCCTTTTACTCTAGCTCATAACCTCCTGTCGCAGATTACTCCTAATACTCTTCTCCATCCATTCCATTCTGCCTGCACTCTCTTTGTAGAAAAAACAGAATGGAAATGCAGAAAGACTCAGTCAGTCATTCATAAAGCTGAGTGCAAATATTTTCAGAAGCTGTACAGACGGACAATTGAAAAAAAAGACAAGAATTTCACTCCAACTCTATCACTCAAGCAAAAGGCAATTTAACAATGCTATTTTCAAAAATTTGTGAGCTTCCTGGAGACAAGCCTGTTACTCTATTAGATAAAATGACAATTTTATATGTGCAACTAAGTTCCAAAATTTTTTTAAGGATAAAATTACTAAACTAAAAAAAATATTGATGAAGAAAAGAAATAACCAAAGCAAACAAATGTCAGCTTTATATTTTATATACTGTATATATACAGGGTGTTTCATAATTAAGGCAACGGTATTTTGACCATTATTTAAAACCCTGTAAAAACATGTATAGCCATCAAATTTGATATAATTTTGAAGCTTATAACCTTGTCTTTGCAGTTCAGGTCTTAAAAGCTAAACATTAGAATTTAGATAATGACAGTAGATAGAAACATTGTTATCAAGTTCCACAAGCAAGGCGAAAGTAATTCATCGATCGCAAAAAGGTTAAAAATGAACCGAACAATTGTTTGGAAAATCGTTAAAAAATTTAATGAGACTGGGACAACATTGGATAAACCAGGACGTGGTCGTAAACGAACTGTTCGTACCCCGAAACTGGTTAAAAACACGCGAGAGAAGCTACGTCGTAATCCGCATCGATCTCATCGAAAACTGGCTGCTGAAGCAAATGTGAGCAATTCGACGATGTATCGAGTGATGAAAGATGATCTTGGTAAGAAACCCTACAAAATGCTTCATCGTCATGAACTTACAGAACACCATAAGAGGATGAGAATGGAAAGAAGTCGTCAAATTCTGGATGAGATCGATCAAGGCACGCTCCCCAACTTGGTGTTCACGGATGAGAAAAAATTTGACATACAGCAGGTTGTTAACCAGCAGAACGACCGGGTTTGGGGTTCTTCTACTTCAGTTGAAGGTAGGATCGTAACAAGACGTCAGAATCCGCAATCGGTAATGATTTGGGCAGCGGTAACTCCGTCTGGAAGATCTCCGCTGGTTTTTGTGCCTTCGGGGGTGAAATTGAACTCGGAACGATACGTTTCCGACATTTTGGAATCCCACTTGCTACCCTGGGCTGATAAACACTTCCAAGGTTTGCCATGGAGTCTCCAACAAGATTCAGCACCATCACATGGCTCCAAAATGACACAGACATGGATTCAAAGGAAAATTCCATCCTTCATTAGCAAAGAATTGTGGCCTGCTAGGAGCCCGGACCTTAATCCTTTGGACTTCTCTATTTGGTCCATTTTGGAGGCAAAGGTTTCAGCTTGTCCTCACTCTTCTCTTGATGCTCTGAAGGTGTCCTCACTCTTCTCTTGATGCTCTGAAGGCAAAACTGAAGAAGGAATGGGACGCAATCCCTCAAGAGCAGATCCGTGCCACCTGTGATGCATTTGTGGGTAGACTTAAGGCTATAGTTCGTAACAAGGGTGGTTACATCGAATAAATGGGATAATGTTCGATTTGTATGTTATTTACCTTTGTATTACTACATTCAAAATTGATTTTGCACTTTTCAAATTCCCATTATATTAAAAAAAATCGGTTGCCTTAATTATGAAACACCCTGTATACTGGTGAACCTATAACAGTTTTTAATACACTAGTAATTGTTGATTTGAAGATACTTTTTAAATCTATAAATTATAAATTTTCAGTATTAGATCCCATACCAATATGGTTGTTACTAGAATGTTTTAATGAACTAGCTCCTACATTACTTTCCATTATTAACAAATCCTTAAGTATACTGGATACTGGTATTTTTCCTACAACATCAAAATAATCTATTGTAAAACCGATTATTAAAAATTTTTATGGTAATCCTTGTTACTTCGTTCGCGTAAAAAATTTGCGAAGTAGGTGTTCATTGTTACAGATTCATCATACACCTTTAGTATTAGCGCTGAATAATCAGCGCTACCTTTTTAGTGCGTTCTCGCGAGGCTGTCGGGCATAAAGTAATGCCACGTTATATTGGTAAGCCTTTTTGACTTGAGCTGGCTGTGACTTAACATTTTGCAGAGAATCTTTTAGATTATTGGCTGCTTATTTGTCCCTTTGGACATTGCCTACTTTGGTAGAGAACTTAGTAATTTGATACTTTCCTTTGCTCGTCCGCCCAACATCGTTGGTAAGTTTGTAAGTGTCTACGTATTGAAACGTATTGAAAATTTGTGTTTATTTGTTTAGAAAACCGTTTCCGACTAGTGCCGCAATTATTGTTTTGTTTTTAAATAAAATAAATCATAAAGACTGGTGTGGTCGTGAAGCGCGTTTGTGCGGAGTGGGAAGGACTAGGCAGTTTGCAACTCCGTCACAATTCTAATGAACTGCTTAATTATAGATCTATTTCTAATATTTCTTTTTTATCAGAATTATTAGAAAAAGCAGTATTGGTGCAACTGAATAGCTTCTTAGTGAGCAATAAACTTTACTGTAATAGCGGTACCTGCAAATACTACAGAAGCCGCATGGAGCCGCATGGAGCCACCGTGTAAACTTCAAATACTACAGGAGCCGTATGGAGACCATTTAAATTAAGTCTAGAGGATGCATGGAGTCGCATGGAGCCGCATGGAGCCACCGTGTATACTTTAAATAGTACAGGACCCGTATGGAGATCATTTAAATGAAGTCTAGAAATGCATGGAGCCACCATGTAAATTTCAAATAATACAGGAGCCCAATGAAAACCATTTAACTTAAGTATACAGATGCATGGAGCCGCATGGAATCGCATAAAGCCACCTTTTATACTTCAAATAATACAGGAGCCATATGAAGACCATTTAAATGAAGTCTAAAGATGGAAGGAGTCGCATGGAGCCACCGTGAAAACTTCAATAGTACAGGAGCCGTATGGAGACCCTTTAAATTAAGTCTAGAGATGAATGGAGCCGCATGGAGCCGCATGGAGCCACCGTGTATACTTCAAATACTACAGGAGCCGTATGGAGATCATTAAAATGAAGTCTAGAGATGCATGAAGCCGCATGGAGCCATCGTGTATACTTCAAATAGTAGGCTATAGGAGCCGTATGGAGACCATTTAAATTAAGTCTAGAGGATGCATGGAGCCGCATGGAGCCGCATGGAGCCACCTTGTATACTTCAAATAATACAGGAGCCGTATGGAGACCATTTAAATGAAGTCTAGAGATGCATGAAGCCGCATGGAGCCATCGTGTATACTTCAAATAGTATAGGAGCCGTATGGAGACCCTTTAAATTAAGTCTAGAGGATGCATGGAGCCGCATGGAGCCGCATGGAGCCACCTTGTATACTTCAAATAATACAGGAGCCGTATGGAGACCATTTAAATGAAGTCTAGAGATGCATGGAGCCGCAGGGAGCCACCGTATATACTTCAAATAGTACAGGAGCCGCATGGAGACCCTTTAACTTAAGTCTAGAGATGTATGGAGCCGCATGGAGCCACCGTATATACTTCAAATATTACAGGAGCCGTATGGAGACCCTTTAACTTAAGTCTAGAGGATGCATGGAGCTTCATGGAGCCGCATGGAGCCACCTTGTATACTTCAAATAATACAGGACCCGTATGGAGACCATTTAAATTAAGTCTAGAGATGCATGGAGTCGCATGGAGCCGCATGGAGCCACCGTGTATACTTTAAATAGTACAGGAGCCGTATGGAGACCCTTTAAATGAAGTCTAGAGATGCATGGAGTCGCATGGAGCCGCATGGAGCCACCGTGTATACTTTAAATAGTACAGAACCTGTATGGAGATCATTTAAATGAAGTCTAGAAATGCATGGAGCCACCATGTAAACTTCAAATAGTACAGGAGCCCTATGAAAACCATTTAACTTAAGTATACAGATGCATGGAGCCGCATGAAATCGCATAAAGCCACCTTGTATACTTCAAATAATACAGGAGCCATATGAAGACCATTTAAATGAAGTCTAAAGATGCATGGAGCCGCATGAAGCCACCGTGAAAACTTCAATAGTACAGGAGCCGTATGAGGACCCTTTAAATTAAGTCTAGAGATGAATGGAGCCGCATGGAGCCGCATGGAGCCACCGTGTATACTTCAAATACTACAGGAGCCGTATGGAGATCATTTAAATGAAGTCTAGAGATGCATGAAGCCGCATGGAGCCATCGTGTATACTTCAAATAGTATAGGAGCCGTATGGAGACCCTTTAAATTAAGTCTAGAGGATGCATGGAGCCGCATGGAGCCGCATGGAGCCACCTTGTATACTTCAAATAATACAGGAGCCGTATGGAGACCATTTAAATGAAGTCTAGAGATGCATGGAGCCGCAGGGAGCCACCGTATATACTTCAAATAGTACAGGAGCCGCATGGAGACCCTTTAACTTAAGTCTAGAGATGTATGGAGCCGCATGGAGCCACCGTGTATACTTCAAATATTACAGGAGCCGTATGGAGACCCTTTAACTTAAGTCTAGAGGATGCATGGAGCTTCATGGAGCCGCATGGAGCCACCTTGTATACTTCAAATAATACAGGACCCGTATGGAGATCATTTAAATTAAGTCTAGAGATGCATGGAGTCGCATGGAGCCGCATGGAGCCACCGTGTATACTTTAAATAGTACAGGAGCCGTATGGAGACCCTTTAAATGAAGTCTAGAGATGCATGGAGCCGCATGGAGCCACCGTGTATACTTCAAATAGTACAGGAGCCGTATGGAGACCATTTAAATTAAGTCTAGAGGATGCATGGAGTCGCATGGAGCCGCATGGAGCCACCGTGTATACTTTAAATAGTACAGGACCCGAAGTCTAGAAATGCATGGAGCCACCATGTAAATTTCAAATAGTACAGGAGCCCTATGAAAACCATTTAACTTAAGTATACAGATGCATGGAGCCGCATGGAATCGCATAAAGCCACCTTGTATACTTCAAATAATACAGGAGCCATATGAAGACCATTTAAATGAAGTCTAGATGTTGTGATATTGTGCAATAGATGACGTAGTGTTTTCTTAAACGCTTCTAATCTTAATCAGCGCCTTCTGCTCGAACAATTATTGGACGCGCATCTCCAAGCATAATTGTTACAAGTTAAATATGCGCCTTTATTTCGGTTCTATAGTCAGTTCAAAGCTATCAAGCTACTACAGCAAATCAACTAAAAGCATTCTTTTTCAATACGGTTGTTTTTTGGCTGAGTAAATTTTGTGAATTTTAACTATTGTTTTTTTATAAACCTGTGTATTCGTGCAAAGATACAACAGGCAAAAGTGGCGACGAGGATTCAAGGAACTCAACTGCGTCAAGAAAGAAAAGAAAATTTGTTGAATTTGCATTACAGCTTGAATTGTCGACAATGAGTGAAATTTCTGAACTAATTTTGTTGTTAAATAAGCAACACCAAGAGCAAATGGCAGTTTTACGCGGCGAGCATCAACAGCAAATGGCAGTTTTACGCGACGAGCATCGCGAGCAGAACAAGCAACACCAAGAGCAAATGACAATGCTTCAAGAGCAGCTGAAAACTTTACAAAGCAGCTTGAACAACTCGCGAGAAAATGTTCCAACACCGATGGCAAGTTTTCAACCATTCGATTCCACATCTGAGTTATGGACTGATTATTTGGCAAGGTTCCGAACATTCGTCACTGCTAACTCTATTCCCGACAACAAGCAAGCACAAATTTTTCTTACCAACCAATCTAACTCCGTTTACAAAATACTTAGCAACTTAGCGGCTCAGCAACAACCTGTCAAAAGCATACATGAGCTAACCATGAATGATATTCAGACGTTT
The DNA here is from genome assembly GCA_963680785.1 of Diplosoma virens. Lineage (NCBI taxonomy): Eukaryota > Metazoa > Chordata > Ascidiacea > Aplousobranchia > Didemnidae > Diplosoma > Diplosoma virens. Next base: position 1,437,529 of record OY796881.1, on the reverse strand, counting down.
ATGGCAGAGCAGTTTGACCCAAAACGATTTGTTGTCAGAGAACGTTTCAAGTTCTGGTCTGACATGAAACGCAAACCTGGCGAAACTATTCCAGAACTGGCAAGCAGAATACGACATGATGCAGCTACATGTGATTTTCAATCCATTAAAGATCCTTTAGATGAAGCCTTGCGAACTAAATTCATCTGTTCAGTAGACAACGAAGCAGTTTTGAAGACACTCTTCAAGCTCAAGGACGATGAACTGAAGTTTAGCAACGCCATCAGATTGGCTCAAGAAGTGGAAGAAGCAGCCAAGGTAGCAAAGGAAACCGTACACGGTCAACCTTCTACGTCGGTGCGCAAAGTCCAAAACTTCCAAAACGCAAAGAAAGAAAACCGCCTGCTTCAGGTGTGGAAATTCTGGACATTTTAGCAAAGCTTGTCCCCACATTAAAGCTATTTGCAGCTTCTGCAAGAAAACAAGTCATCTGCAATCTGTATGCATGTCTCGACTAAGAGATAATAAGCTTGTGAAATTGGTGCACAAAGTCCAATGTTCTGTTTCACCCATCTATCAAACTATTAGACTTAATGACCACAGAATTAAGTTTGAAATTGATAGCGGAGCCAGTGACACATTTTGCTGTGAAGCGACGTGGCAAACGCTGGGTAAACCCATTCTACAACCTGTATCAGTTCAATATCAAGTTGCTGAAGGTAGCCCGCTACCCGTCGTGGGACAATTCCAATCAACTGCAAGTATTGATGGAAAATCACCTGACGTGACCTTTCCTGTAATTGTCACTAAGGTGCCCAATCTAAATTTACTAGGTCGTCTGGCGATGATGAAGTTGAAACTCACCAACTTAACTGATCACTTCAGAGAAAACCTAAGTTGTGCTGAATCTACTGCAACGATAGAGCACGTCACTACAACTGGTCCAGAAAACTCTTTAGATGCGGCATGTATTCAATTATGTGGAGAGTTTCCTACTTTATTTGAATCTACATTGGGTTGTCTAAAAGATTTTTCACTGGACATACGGTTTAAACCTGAAGCTAAACCTATTTTCAAGAAGCCAAGACCTGTTCCGTTCTCAATCCTACAAGATTTAAACGAAGCATACGAAGCAGGAATTAAGAGAGGTGTATGGGAGCTTACAGATTTTAACTCGTACGGCACCCCCGTGGTTCCTATTCGAAAGTCTCCTTTGCCAGGTCAAGCAAAAGCAAGCATCCGAGTTTGTGGAGATTATTCGGTGACTGTAAACTCGCAACTGGAAGACCATCGTCAACCAATCCCTCTCCCAGAAGATCTAATGCGCAAGCTAGGACGTGGTTACTGCTTTAGTAAGATTGATCTAGCTAATGCATATAATCAAATCTGTCTTTCTCCTGACAGCCAGAAGAAGCTGGCTCTCAGCACTCACAAAGGGGTTTTACTGCAGAAAAGACTTCCTTTCGGAATTAAATCCGCACCAGGGTATTTCCAAGAAATCATGGAACAGTTAACGCAAAATTTGCGAGGAGTTGCCGTGTATTTCGATGATATTTTGGTAAGTGGTGACAACGCAAAAGATCATTTGATGAACCTGCGAGCTTTGTTCAAAAGACTAGAAGAAAAAGGTCTTCGCTGCAACCGTGAAAAATGTGTTTTCGCCCAAGTATCAATTGATTACCTGGGTCACACTTTATCAAGTCGAGGAATTGCAAAAGGGTCCAAAGTTGATGCCATACTAGAAATGCCTACACCCAAGAACATTTCCACGTTAAAATCTTTTTTAGCATCTGTGCAGTTTTATTCTAAATTCTTACCTCCATATTTTTCGGAAATCACCGAGCCGTTGTACAAGCTTACACGCAAAGGACAACAGTGGAAGTGGGGTGAAGTAGAAGCGACATCTTTCAAAAAGATCAAACGGTTACTATGCACAGAGACTGTACTTGCGCACTATGACCCATCTCTTCCGTTGGGTTTATCTTGTGACGCCTCAGAATGCGGAATTGGAGCGGTATTATTTCATCGCTTTGCAGACGGAAGCGAGCGTCCGATTCTCAATATTTCTAAAATTCTATCGGCAACACAAAGACGCTACAGCCAAATACAGAAAGAAGCACTATCCTTAGTGTACGCTTTGAAGAAATTTCATCAGTTTCTGTACGGTCGTAAGTTTATTGTGGTCACCGATCACAAACCTTTAGTGACCTTGTTTGCCCCTGATAAAGGTACTCCTGCAATGGCCGCGAATCGACTTGCACGATGGGCATTACTAGTCCATCAATATGACTACACGGTGGAATACCGTAGAAGCAAGGACCATGGCAATGCCGATGCTCTTAGTCGCTTGCCATTTTCAAATGACACAAGTTTTGATGGGGAGGAGATGGAAGATGATGTCGATAGCGTTTGTTTAGTTCGAACAATCAGTCGTCAAATCAATCCTGACAATCCATTGCTTGTGGTCAGAGAGACTGCCAAGGATCCAATTCTTTCCCAACTAATGCGATTTGTGAAGGAGGGATGGCCGCATGCATTTTCGGAAGAGCTTAAAGACTTCAAAAAGTTGGAAAATTCGTTGTCAACAGAGAATGGTTGCGTTTTTTACGGCTTACGGGTAATAATTCCTTCAACCCTACGTAATCATATTCTTAAATTATTACACCTTGGACATTTCGGCATGCAACGGATGAAACAACTTGCCAGGTCAACTGTCTATTGGCCTAGAATTGACTTTGACATTGAGGATTTATGTCGCAAATGCACTTCCTGTGGCCAATTTTAAAATAAGCCGGATAAACCTTCAATCCATCCGTGGATGATGCCAGAAAAACCATGGTCAAGACTCCACTTGGACCATGCGATCAACTTTCTGGGAAGAAACTGGTTAGTCCTTGTAGACGCTTATTCAAAATATCCTTGCATTCATCCAACAACCTCAACGTCTTCGAAAAGTACTACTGCTATACTTGAACAAGAATTTGCTCATTTCGGATATCCCCACACGTTGGTGACCGATAATGCCACAACATTCATGTCTCAAGAGTTCCAAGCTTGGTGCAAACAACGAGGCATTGTACATCTTACCGGAGCACCTTATCATCCAGCAACAAACGGTGCTGCCGAGCGTTTGATACAATCGTTCAAACAGGCATTGAGAAAATCCTCGTTACCTCCAAAGGAAGCTTTGCAAGAATTTCTAATGCAATATAGAAGAATTCCTTTTGCATCGGGACTGTCACCAAGCGAATTGTTGAATGGAAGAAGAATTCGCACCAAAATTGACACTTTGGTTCCATCCATTCCGCATCTCCTACAGGGAAGACAGTCAAGACAAGCAAGCAAGCATTCAAATACTGAAGACTCGGAAGTGGTTTCGAAAGTCGAACATCATTACTCACTAGGAGACCCTTGTTACGCACTGTACTTCGGCCCTAGAAGAGATCGTGACCCACGATGGGTGCCTGCGATAGTTACGAAAGTCCATGGTACACGAAGCGTCAATGTACGAGTCATTCCTCGAGGACCAACTTGGAGAAGACATCTTGATCAACTTCGACCTCGATACGGTTCGGATCAAGATGATGATCCCTGTGAAATCCCAACGAGCGTTTTGTCTACAGAAACACTTCCAGCCGGGACTGACCACGCATCTAGTTCTTCTTCGATGAACCAACGCAACAATCCGAGATTACCAACCGGAGACGAGTACGGGCGACACAATCTACGACGATCAGCGAGAACAAAGAGACCTCCAAAAAAATATTGTTGCTAATATGTATATATATTTTTTTGTCGTAGTTTATTTGGGGAGGTGTTGTGATATTGTGCAATAGATGACGTAGTGTTTTCTTAAACGCTTCTAATCTTAATCAGCGCCTTCTGCTCGAACAATTATTGGACGCGCATCTCCAAGCATAATTGTTACAAATTAAATATGCGCCTTTATTTCGGTTCTACAGTCAGTTCAAAGCTATCAAGCTACTACAGCAAATCAACTAAAAGCATTCTTTTTCAATACGGTTGTTTTTTGGCTGAGTAAATTTTGTGAATTTTAACTATTGTTTTTTTATAAACCTGTGTATTCGTGCAAAGATACAACACTAGAGATGCATGGAGCCGCATGAAGCCACCGTGAAAACTTCAATAGTACAGGAGCCGTATGGAGACCCTTTAAATTAAGTCTAGAGATGAATGGAGTTTCATGGAGCCGCATGGAGCCACCGTGTATACTTTAAATAATACAAGAGCCGTATGGAGATCATTTAAATAAAGTCTAGAAATTCATGAAGCCGCATGGAGCCACCGTGTAAACTTTAAATACTACAGCAGCCACATACAGGTTTTTTAAATAAAGTCTAAAGATGTATGGAGTTGCATTGAGCCGCATGGAGTCGCATGGAGACTTTTTAAATAAAGTCTAGAGATGCATGGAGCCGCATGGAGCTACCTTGTATACTTCAAATACCTCAGGAGTCGCAAGGAGACCCTTTGAATTAAGTCTAGAAATGCATGGAACTGCATGGAGCCATCGTATAAACTTCGGATACTACAGGAGTCGCATGGAGACCATTTAAATTAAGTCTAGAGATGCATGCAGCCGCATGGAGCCACCGTTCAAACTTTAAATACTACAGGAGCCGCATGGAGATCCTTTAAATAAAGTCTAGAGATGCATGGAGTCGCATGGAACCGTATGGAGTCTCATGGAGCCACCGTATAAATTTCAAATATTACAGGAGCCGCATGGAGACCGTTTAAATTAAGTTTAGAAATGCATGGAACTGCATGGAACCACCGTATAAACTTTAAATACTACAGGAGCTGCATGGAGACCATTTAAATTTAGTCTCTAGAGATGCATGGAGCCGCATGGAGCCACCGTATAAACTTCAAATACTATAGGAGCCGCATGGAAACCCTTTAAATAAAGTCTAGAAATGCATGGAGCAACATGGAGTCGCATGGATTCACCGTGTAAATTTTAAATACTACAGGAGTCGCATGGAGATCTTTTAAATTAAGTCTAGAGATGCATGGAGTCGCATAAGCCGCATGGAGTCGGATGGAGCCATCGTGTAAACTTCAAATACTATAGGAGCCGCATAAAAATTCTTTAAATGAAGTCTAGAGTGCATGGAGCTGCATGGAACCATCGTATAAACTTGAAATAGTACAGGAGCCGCATCCAGATTCTTTAAATAAAGTCTAGAGATACATGGAGCCGCATTTAAATGGTTTCCATGCGGCTCCTGTAGTATTTTAAGTTTATACGGTGGCTGCATGCGGCTCCATGCATCTCTAGACTTTATTTAAATGGTCTCTATACGACCCCAAGCATCTTTAGACTTTATTTAAAAGATCTGTATACGGTTCCTGTAGTATTTGAAGTTTACACGGGGGTTCCATGTGGCTCCATGCATCTCCAGACTTCATTTAAATGGTCTCCATGCGGCTCCATGCATCTTTGGACTTTATTTAAAAGATCTGTATGCGGCTCCTGTAGTATTAGAAGTATACTAGGTGGCTTTATGGGGCTCCATGCAGCTCCATGCATCTCTAGACTTAATTTAAAGGGTTTCCATTAGGGTGGAGTGAAAATAATTTTTTTTTGAAATTGAAAAAAGTGTAGTTCTAAAAACCTGCCAAACAGGTAAAATCTACAAAAAAAATTGGTTTTGGCGAGTTGCTACCTTTGGGGGGCTAGCAACCCCCCAAAATGTGTTTTGAGGGGTAAAATTTCCTAAAAATGTCGTAACTCAGTAACCGCTTATTGTAGAGGCATAATTTATGGCTCAAAATTTGCAGAATCATCATGTTTCTATATGTGCTAAGAGAAAGTTTTTGTCTATTTCCACTAGAAAAAAAGTTATGATAGAAAAACTGTTTAATAAGTTTGTTTGTTTGTACTTAACTAATAGTTATCTGAAAAGTTATTATTATTTTTTGCAGGTATATTGTTAAGTAATTGTGTAAATCAAAGCTTTGGCCAAACTGCGAAGTAGTAAAACATGAAAAGACGGAGTTTAACTTCTGTAAAGAAGATTTTACATAGTGGACACACTTTCTCTACCCGTGATAGTTTTCCACCAGGAATATTGCCTACCAAGCGACATGTAATAGAACGCATTCTTCATTTGAAAAACTTTCGAACCTTCAATGCTGCAAATGACATTGCCAGAGAAATTTATGACAGATGGGTATGGTGCAACGTATATCCCATTCATCTGTACACCATTTCGAAAAAAGTTCAAAGTTTTGTGAATTGTTTCAATGCACTTGATCGCTGGTCAAAGAAAAAACGAGGAGAAGCATTTTTACAAAAGGAAAAAGAGTTTATGTCAACTATTGATAAAATATTTGATGTTTTTTGTGCAGACGATAGGCAGCGCAGAATTTTGGAGAAACAACATGGTTTGAAAATGACAGATGATGATTATGCTTTTTATAAAGATCAAACTAGTAAGCGAGTTGGAAAATGTGTGGATGCTGTGGTTCCTTCAACGTCAGCTGACATACAGTTTTTGAGGCGCTCTCGACCCTTACAACCTCATCCAGAACCACCAACATGTTCTTCCGTTACATTAGTTACATCAGTGCCTGAGTCAGCTTTGGATTATCTGTCAGATTCTAGTTCAACCAACACAGACCAAACGCAATCTTCTGCTGCTTCTGAATTTGTTTCTCAATCAATGCCATATGAAAATTAGAATCGAATGATTTGGTCAAACCTTGCAAGGATGAGTGAGCGTTTTCAGATATCCGACAGAGCTGCTGCTGCGATCGCTAATAGTGGATGCAAGATTTGGGTCTAATTACTGATGATGACAAGACATACGTTATTGATCGTAGCAAGCTTTGAAGAGAGCGAGAACGATGCCGTGCTGAAATTAGGAAAAAGGAGCAAGAAAATTTCAAGTTAGTGAATGCCATATACTTTGATGGGCGCAAAGATGCAACACAGGTCACCATGCAAGGGCCAAATGACAAGTTTTACAGGTCTGTGCAACTTGAAGATCACTATACAATGGTTGGGCAGCCTGGTGAATACTATCTTTCTCATTTTTCCACAGAGGATGGCAAAGGAAGAACCATAGCACAAAAGATCTTCAACACCATTGCCAACACCGAATTACATGACAAGCTTACAGTAGTTGGCACTGATGGAACTGCAGCAATGACAGGCAAGTTCAATGGTTGCATTCGTAAGTTGGAAGAACTATTGAACAAGCCACTACAATGGGTAATTTGCCTACTACATACCAATGAACTACCCTTGCGCCATGTCTTTACTATGCTTGATGGAACCACCAATAGTCCTGACACATTTGCAGGACCAATTGGGAAGTGTTTAACTGGAGATGTTTCAAGTTGGCCGGTTGCTGCTAATTTTAAGTCAATTTCAAACCCTCAGTTTGTACAGTTGCCAGAATCAGTTGTTAATGATCTGAGTACTGATCAACACTATGCTTACAAGATATGTTCAGCAATAATCATGGGAGTTGTCGACAGCGACTTGCAATATTTAAAAGTAGGTCCCATTGTGCATTCACGCTGGCTAACTCTGGGCTGTCAAATCCTCAGATATTATGTTTCGGTGGATGAACCCTCCTCAAACTTGGAAACTCTGACGAAGTTTTGTCTTCAAGTTTACTTTCCAAGTTGGTTTGAAATTAAGTTAAATACTCAACTAACTTGCGGATCTAAAAATTTTTTCAACTTGGTCCAACGAATTCTTCAGGTGCCTGACGAAGCTGTTCGGAAAACTGCTCTGAAAGTTGTGCAACGAAATGCATTTTTTGCACACCAGGAAAATGTTTTGATTGCCATGTTGGGTGACAACGATGAGGAGATACGAATGCGAGGAGTGAACAAAGTGCTTTCGATTCGTGGAAACTTGCCATCAACGGTTTCATTTGATAATCATGACTTGGTTGACAGTCGCAGTGAAGAATATTCTTTGAAAGGAGCAAAATATTATGATACCGCCTCAACTGTACGGCTGTTTGAACCACCCACACTGGATCTAACAGTAAACTCGTACTACAAGATGGTGAATTTAACATCTTGCCATCAGCAGCCTCCGGTAATTGAACATTTAACTGAGTTAGATATTGAACAATGCCGGATAAGACCACTGCAGCTCGACCACCCATGTCACAACCAATGTGTAGAGCGCCATGTCAAAATGGTAACAGAGGCCGCAGCACAAGTTGTAGGATTTGAGCGAAGAAATGGGTTGATTCACCAGAAGATTAAATCTCGAAAACTTTTGAAAAAATTCGACACTAAAGTGCAATTCTGATGCGCTTCATTTTGCGTAGGGTATTTGGTGCACTCTAACTTGCTTTCTTATTTTTCTCTCACTCCTTAGGCAAAACAACCCAATATCAGCATCAACAGTTCGAAAGTAATGAGATGTAACAGATTTTCTTTAAATTACTGAAATACTAAACATTTTATGGGCAGTAAAGCTAGCATGTTCTGTACCTTATGAGTAGGCCTATTTAGGTACTTTGTCTGGTGACCAAAGTTATCCCAAATCATCTTGTTAATATTGTGATTGTCATAATTAGTCCTTATATTGTGATTGTCATAATTAGTCCTTATCAGTTAGACATATATCATTTCAAATGTTAGATCAAAGTTATTTCCATACAGCGCAATTTTCGAGTATTGAGCATAAAAAACGGTTTACCGATTATAACTTTTTTTCTTGTGGAAATAGACAAAAACTTTCTCTTAGCACATATAGAAACATGATAATTCTGCAAATTTTAAGCCATAAATCATGCCTCTACGATAAGCGGTTACCGAGTTACGACATTTTTTGTCAATTTTACCCCCCAAAAACACATTTTGGGGGGTTGCTAGCCCCTCAAAGGTAGCAACTCGCCAAAACCAATTTTTTTTGAAGTTTTAGCCTATTTGGCAGGATTTAAGAACTACACTTTTTTTCAAATTTTTTTTCACTCCACCCTATAATATATAAGGACATTTAAAAGTTATAATCCGAAATTTTTTTTGAGAATCTTGTTTGCTGTAAATTTTGGCGAAATAAACTGATTAAATCAAGCTTATTATGAATCGGGTAAAGCGTTAAAACAAGAAACAGATGGGGAGTAGTGAAACCGTGGTGGGAGCAAAAATTTTCAAAGAAAAAAAGAAACAAAAGATAAAGAGCAGTCGCGAGAGAATGCAGGGAAATCCCCTTTGGGGATTTCACCGTGTAAAAATGTCACCACGGCGTATAGTAAACGAGACCCCACAAGGTCACCGTGCACATGGCACACCGATTCTTTATTACTTTTATTATTTATTTTCATATTATCCCGCTTACTCGGTAAAAAGCTTCGGAGACGCTATGAATAGAGCAACTGTCAAGTAATTACTGCGACCTGCTTCAGGAAATGCCAAGATATTGCTGTCGGGTTCAAATTTTATATTTTGCTTTCTTAGTCGTTACTTAGAGATATTAACAAAATTTAGGGCTGCTTGCTCAAACCGCCAAGCAAAGGAAACTGCCGCAAAGTGTATTTCTCAAAGAAAAAATAATGTGAGTAGTTTTCGAACCGCTATCGTGTCGATCGCATTTGCCATTAATCAAAGCGCTTTTACCCAATCGGTCACGCTGTTAACTTTTTATAACGAATACGAAGTTGTACGCCAGGGGTGGGCAAAATTTTTAAACACGAGCCGTATTTAACAAACTAATAAAGTTCGCGAGCCGCAAAAATTAACGAAAATGTAATTACGCAAAAATTAAAATCAGTTTATTTAATCTAGAGGCTTGCCCAAATTTTCGTCCCTAAAACTTAATCATTTATACAAAAAGTCTTCACTTTCTCGATTTTCCTCCCAAAGACGCAGTGATCTATAAAAAATGTTTTTCCTTCGGGATGTACAAACCGATGCAAACGGCCATCTTCAAAGTTAAGATATGCTGTGAACCGCTTATGCCTTGCGAGCCACGGTTTGCTACAGACCAGTGTTAAGGCCCGTTTCCACTACTAGCGTGGAAAAGAGCATTCTTTGTTTGTTTTATTAATTTTTTTTGCGCTCGCTTCAATCGAAGATCAATAAAAGAAACAAAAAAATGCTCTTTTCCACGCTCGTAGTGGAAACGGGCCTTTATATAGAGTCTATAAAAATAAATTAGTTGTTTTGTATATTGTTTACCTCATAATGCTTTAATTCTTTACTTTATACTGCTTTATTAATCTTTGTCTTATATAGAAAATTTTGATAATTCTGACCTAATTTGCTAAAATATAATCTATTACATTGAGCAACTTATCTCTATGCCGTTCGTTGCTGGGCTTATAAAAACTTTTTTAGCTGACAATTCAAATTCTGACTTCGCATCAAATCGCAGCTGTAAATAAACGGACTGCGCATTTGCTTGGGTATTGTGACGTTACAGAGGGTTTTTGGAAATCTTAGTAAATAAAATCAAGCCGTGTACATTGTTGGTTGGCATCTCAAGATGCCAGCGGACGTGCTTCGCTAGCAGCTGTGAATGTCAGCGGACGCGTAAGGGTTAAAATTTGCTTGTCTGGAATGATCAATAAAGTTATGTTTTGGGTGTTTGCTGACGACTTAATTATATAGCAGCGTAAATCTACCTCAAATTAAACAGATTTTCAGGTTGATTTATACTCAAAATTTTTAACGATTCTTTCAACTTCTTACTAGGGTTGCCAACTTTCTGTTTCGCCATTCCGGGACACCTTAATACAGGGGCGTCGAACCTTTTTAAGCCGTGGACCATTTTGCCTCATCAAAAGCATTGGCGGGCCAAACAAATAAAATACCTTGATTTTTGTCCCAAAATCATAGTGATCTCTAAAATAAAAAAAAAGTCCTCATTGAAATCAGTCTCGGATTTCTTTACTTTTGTCTCTGAAAACTAGCCATGTCGGGAAAAAACAAGAGAAAAAGGAGTTTTTACAGAGAATCTGTTTCTGGCGGAATTTTGCCAAAATGAGTAGGACAGAGCCCCTAAAAAAAATTCAAAGAGCTGTCAGTAAATTCCGGGACAAAAGTGACCCAGCCCGAGACACGGCACGTCAGACGTCAATTCCGGGACTGTCTTGGCCATTCCGGGACGGTTGGCAACCCTACTTCTTACTTCAAATGGTAAAGTGAGATTAATTTTTTAGACAGTTAGTAATTACACTAGGCGGCGCTGCAAGGTTTTTTGCATTTTGTAAAAATTTATAAATGTTTTACTTCATTGCACTGCATTGAGTTTAATAAGCGAAGAAAGAAGGCAGGCGGTTGTGACAAAAATGATCTTTAAACTGCTAAAAGATTATTGGCAACGTTAAATTTTAGTTCTACTCACAACATCCACGTTAAAACAAATTTGATATCGCAAATTGTGGTGAGAAAAATATTCTTTTTCATCTGAAATACTTGCAGACTCGGTAAAATATAACCTCGTTAAAATCGCATGTTATATGTTGTAGTGCATCACATCAAACAGACTGGATTTTCACTAATACATTCATATATAAGGATTAAGCAGCGATAAAAACAAGCGATTGAATATAGAAAGCAAAAAATGTTCAGCAAACGAGGGCATTTAATTTATAGCAAACTACAATTAGTTCTTTAACATAAAAATATTTAAGAATCGAATACAAAATAATAAGGCAGACACCAAAGTACAGTGTTCATTGCCACTCTTGTATTTAAAACAAAGAAAAATATGCTCAGTTAAAAGTGCAAAAATAGTTTGATCGTTAGTAATTTGAAACTCAACAAAAGGGAATCAGTTGAAAATCGACGCATTGATTAACTTTCATCACAACATACGTCACAATGAATCAGAAATTACACACATCAAGGGAGCAAACACAAACTAACCGAGCATGATTACCAACCAAGCGATCCGCCTCAGCACTTTATTTGGTCAGGTGATTCGTATTTGCTACTTCAGAGGGGGAATCCCCCCACAATAAAGACACAAACTGAAGCTAGCCGAGGGACAGCTTAAATTTTTTCAACGTAATTTCCAGGAAACAAACCTTCCCGGCTCTTCAGCCTACCAGTCCACCAGCCGGAGGGGTCTGTCGAACAATCATCTCATCATTCTACTGACTAGCAAGAAACTTCACTAGTATTATCTCTTAAGCGATTATCCAGACCAGCATTAATAGATAGTACGATTTTAGCTTTGGTTCCAGGTGCTGAACTCTCATCACAGACAGACAGGAATAAAAAAACTTTAGATTCTTTGAATTAAAGAAAGCACTGCGATTCTATAAAAAGTGTAATCGTATTTGGGAGACTTTAACATAAACTGTGTGGTTATGTGTGGTCATAGGCGCCAAGTTTGACTTTTTTGTGGGTGTACGAAATTTATGACGTCATAAACTATCGGTTTGGCTAAGTAAAGTATTTTCCTTGAAATGGAAACAAGCAATCACCTGAACGTGTTTATGGAAAGCAGCTATAAATTCAAATATTCACCAATCTACCAATCTATTTAAACAGTGACATTTAATGAAAAAATAGGCATTGATGGAAAAAAAGAGTTTTGTGACGTCAAAACTAGGACCTTTGATGTTTGTAAATAAACCATAAATAATTAAAAAACAAACACTCAAATGACTGCAATAAAAAACAGAACTTGCGACACTTTTTGCAAGGGCGCATTTCATATTTACTCCGCAGATCTGCGTGAAAACTGTTGACTGTGTAAAACAAGCAAAGAAATTAGCGGGTGTGCCACACACCCGCACACCCGTACTCGGCGCCTGTGTGTGATTATGTGTTGGGTGCGATTATGTGTAGTATGTGTTGTATATGATTATGTGTGGTTATGTGTTGGGTGTGATTATGTGTGGTTATGTGTTGGGTGCGATTATGTGTAGTATGTGTTGTATATGATTATGTGTGGTTATGTGTTGGGTGTGATTATGTGTGGTTATGTGTTGGGTGTGATTATGTGTGGTTATGTGTTGGGTGTGATTATGTGTAGTATGTGTTGTATATGATTATGTGTGGTTATGTGTTGTATATGATTATGTGTGGTTATTTGTTGGGTGTGATTATGTGTAGTTATGTTTTGGGTGTGATTATGTGCTGTGTATGATTACGTGTGGTTATGTGTGAATATGTGGGGTTATGTTTCGGGTGTGATTATATTTGGTTATGTGTCGTGTGTGATTACGGGTGGTTATGTGTTGTGTGTGATTACGCGTGGTTATGTGTTGGGCGTGATCATATGTGATTATGCGTTGTACGAGTGTAATGCAATGGAAACCCCGTTGCATTTCAGCGCAAGAAATAAATAGAAAGAAAACTGGTCGTGGATCCACAAAAAAATAGAAAGCCCTTCCGATGGAGGCTAATGCAAACACTCAAGAAAAATATTTTCGAAATACAATTAAACAACGAAAACTAAAGCAGGTAATTCTGGAAAGCAAAACAGTTGGAAAAGAGGCAGAAGTAGACCAAGAATAGAAATACAACTTCAGTTGGTGGCTGCATAGGCTTAAAAAGTTGTGTTAGAGAAGTTCATGCTCGTGGTTGAAAATTGTACTCTATGAGATGAATAAAAAACAAATTTGAGGGTAAAGTTTCCAATACGAAGTACGGTAGATTCCCCACCAACTACGAAGTAGCTGCCTCCCGCCCTCAACTCACCTTGTTTTACGATTTCAATGACATCGTCGAACTCGAAGCTCAGTTCGTCGGTATCTTGCGCTTCATACGAATATAACGCCTGTGACGTAACAAACCGGATGAGTTTCGAACTTCTTAATTTTTTTATCATCAATACATTCTCGTGGCTCACAAGAAAACGTCGAAGGCGTTATACATTAAGCGACTTTCAAGTAATTACTCCGACCTGCTTTCGGAGATGCAAAGATATTGCTGTTTGGTTGAAATTTTTAATTTTGTTTTTCTAGTTTTTACTTAGTGCCATGACAAAAGTTTAGAGCTGCTTGCAAAGACTGCCAAGCAGAGTCGTAAGTATTTTTCCCAACGACGCAACAGGATGACGAGAGCAGGATTCGATCAGTCAACGTATGGATCACTTTTGCCATCAACCACTCAACCACGCTGCCAAATTATAGTCAACAAAATGTTAAGATCAGGTGATGGCCAGCAGCCTGCGACTCGTCATCATTTCTGACCAAGTTTCATCTGTTTCATTTCCGGGTAAATCGACTCAAGTCGCTGATTCCGAGCCAGTGTGCTGTGAGCTTAATACGCACAAGCACACGAGGTTCAGATCCATCACTGATACACTACTTCAACAAAAGCACATGCAAACCAAATGTTACTGTTATGACATGCAAACCAACTCGGATCATCCGACTCACTTTACACTTGGGCAATGCTTTCGGTTTTGGCCTCGGTTTGGGGCGGGCACCCCCGGGGACTGGTCGATTCCGCTGACTCCTCTGCTGCGACATCCTGCGCTGTATCCTGCAACAAACAAAAAGTTGATTCAAAAAATGTTGACGCCGATTTGTGAGGAAAAATTGTTGGCACGCAGGTGATGTAAACTTCTAGTGCTGACACTAAAGTATTTAATCGCAGTAAAACAGTGTTTAATTGTAGAGTGTCCCTAAATCACCGTTGAAACATCAATTTAAGTATTGATTGTCAGCGCAGAAGGATGTTGGAAGATTCTGATTGGTTGCAGCTGCAACATCACAAGCAAATCATCTTCAGAGATTCGACGATTGCAAGGTCGGAATGTTCCTTCGATATAACTAGCGATCACAGGCAGTGTGCGATCTTCGATATAACTAGCGATCACAGGGGGTGTCCTTCGATATAACCAGCGATCACAGGCAGTGTGTTGTGCCAACCATCTCTCCTCACATCTACAGTCCCATTTCTCTACCCAAACCCTAAAACCTTTTCGAAGCACCGAGAAAGCTCAAATGAAGCAAATCAGAACTGCACACTGCAACACCCTGCATTTCACTTTCTGTTCACCATTCTCCTCAATTGAACTCTCTACAGCTATCTCTCAACTCTCAACCTGAACCTCCTCAGGCCCTGATCAAATTACCTACTCTCTTCTATCCCACCTCCCACAATCTGCGTTAGATTTTCTTCTATACATCTTCAACCTTTCTTGGTCAACACACACCTTCCCGTCTGCCTGGAAACAATCAACAATCATCCCCATTCTCAAACCCGGAAAACCCTCTGACTCACCTTCTTCATATAGACCTATTTCTCTCACTTCATGTACCTCCAAACTCTTCGAAAGAATGGTTTTAGGACGACTAACCTATTTTCTTGAACTACATGACATTCTCTCACCCGTGCAAGCTGGTTTTAGACCTGGTAGATCGACTGTAGACCAGGTTCTCCTTCTCTCACAGTCAATCGCACATTCCTTCCACCAATCTAAGCCAGGCGCACGTACAGTCCTTGCCACTGTGGATTTTGCGAAAGCTTTTGACTCAGTTTGGCACTCTGCCCTTCTCTCTAAACTCCTCTCATTAGATCTTCCTCTTTGCTTTGTCGAATGGATACGATCCTACCTCTCAGATCGCCGTTCGAAAGTCCGTATCTGTAATTCATACAGTCGTCCTTTCCGTCTCCGAAGAGGAGTTCCCCAAGGTTCGGTTCTAGGACCAGCTCTCTTCTCTTTATACATCAATGACCTTCCCAATTTCCTTCCTGCATCTGTTAAGACCTCTCTTTATGCAGATGACCTAGCCATCTGGGCCTCCTCCCCGAGTGTTGAGTGTGCAACCTCTGTAGTACAAGCTGCCCTCAACAGACTGGTGGAATGGTCCTCGAAATGGCGCCTTCCTCTCAACCCTCTCAAATGTGAAACATCCTTCTTCAGCTTAGACCCCTACCAATCACGTATACAACCCTCTCTGCACATTCTTAACACCCCTCTCAAATTCAACCCTCGTCCAACCTTTCTCGGTGTAACCTTCGACCGCACTCTCTCTTTCAAATATCACGTCTTATGCTTACGGAAAAAGTTTCACAGCCGATTCCGTGCTTTCCGCTCCATTGCCTCTGCCTCCTGGGGTCCATCAAAAGAATCCTTATGTACCCTATACAAAGCTTTCATTCGCCCCATCCTCACCTATGCTTCCCCAGGCTGGTTTCCCTTCTCATCTCCTACTCACATCACCTCTGTAGAGAGGATGCATAGATCTTCATGTAGAGTAATCAAAGGTTGTCTATCGTCCATTCCCATTCCTCTACTTCATATAGAAGCACTTCTACCTCCACTACGAGTCACCCTCACCTTCTTTGAACGAGCCCTCCGTCTACTTCCCACCTTTCCCATAGCCTCTCTTGCGAACTCTTAACCCTCGTACACGTCTCAAGAAGAGCTCATGGAGATCCTTCTCCAGATCACATAACCTTATTCCTAACCTACATCTTACCCGTGAACCACTAATCCTCTGCCCTCCTAAACCCCCCTGGTCTGCCCCATCTAGTTACACAATCTCACTCCACCTCTCATCCCCATGCTCTCGCAAAGACCCCCCCTCCCTTCGCAACACCACAGCTACCTCCCGTCTTTCCACTCTATCTCACAGCGGTATCTCTGCCTGGACTGACGGTTCGGTGCCTGGCGGGCTGGGACAGGGTGGTGCAGGGATACACATCAAGTGTACAAAGTGTGTCACTGCTACCTCGCTTTCCTTCTCGACTGGTCTCTGGGCTACCAGTTATAGTGCTGAAACCTTCGCTCTCCTACATGCTCTTGAGTGGTGTATTTCTCACTCCAAGACATGTAATTTTGAATCTATCACCTTCTTTTCCGACTCTTTATCTGTCCTATCAACTCTCTCTACCCCCCTACCATATTTAACCCCCAAATCCCTATCCAATACTCAATCTCTTCTTAACTCTCTATCTCAATCCAAGGTTGTCCATCTACAATGGATACCTGGTCACTATTCCCTCCCAGGTAACGACTTAGCTGACTCTCTCGATCCCTCCAGTATATCAGTGTCCCTCGCACCCCTTATTTCCTCCCAACGACTGTCCCTCTACACCAGTTGGAGACGCAGTGTCCAATCTGGTTTCTTTCAACACCAAATCCCTTCAGTATCTCCCGAGGAGCTTACTCTCCCTCGTTCCGCTCGCTGTGCTCTCTCCCGTTTACGCTGCAATGGGCACAGCACTCTCCTTAACTCTTATCTCCACAGGGTTGGTCGAGCCGAGACTCCTTCATGCAGCAACTGTGGTTCTGAACCACAGGATCTCTCACATCTCGTGCTCGACTGCCCTGTACTAGACCCTCTGCGTCGGGCCATTTTCGGCCACACCCCTTCTCTTCTGGACCTCTGGTCCCGTCCGTGGGGAGTCGCCCGATTATTGGGATTCCGCGGAATTGATCTGCGCCCCCATCTCCAGGAATGGGTCGGGTAAAACCACCACCACCACCATCACAGGCAGCGTTAAATGGGGCAGTTGAGCACGTACCGATGCTGCTGTTTCAACTTGTGCTCACAAATCAACTTCATTGCAAAAATATAAATAGAACTCGAAAAAATTAGCTCTAGATTAGGGATTGAAAAAGATTATATTGAATATGAGTCAACTGAAAATAATATCAGCAATTTTTAGAAAGTTGAAGGCAACATTTTACTTGATTCTCACAGCCTTTGCTTTAAATCATAAGCTGCTATGTGCTGTTGGAGACGCTGACGGAAATCTAGTGTCGCGCAAGTCAACATGCACTCGCTCGCTCGCTCGCGCATCAACACTGAAGCACACACACACACGGTTTACGGACAAATGTTTAAAAACTAACTTTATATGCAGTTGTCTGATTTTATAAACGCTCATTTTGCTTTTTTAATGAACACTTGACCCTAACCCTCATCCTAACTCTATTGTTTGTAAAATGTTGGTTGTTTTCGAACAATTCTCAATTTCAACAAATGTTTTAATCAGGGTTGCAAACTCGATACATTTTTATTCGAGTTCAAGTTCGAGTTCATAAAAAATTCGCAAGTCCGAGTTCGAGTTTTTCAATTTTTAATTTTTTGAGTTCAAGTTCGAGTTCTATTCGATGCTGTAAAAATCGAAAGCTCGGTTAAGCCCATCTACACAATAAATTAAAAAATTGGAAGGCTATCCTGAAGAGATAAAAAAAAATAAAATAGGCCATTATATTGGTGTATCAGCCAAAAAAATGTTGGGGGGGCCAATACAGCTTTGCTCGAATCATGATCTTTAGCACTTTACCGAAAAGAGAATAAATTTTGTCTCAAATTTAGAGAAGACCAGAAAAAGATTTTCACTTGGAATCTGTCTCAGATTTTTCGATTTTTATCCCAAAAAAGTTGTGATCTCTAAAAAATCTTCACCTCAAACCATAACCGTTTTTCTGAACTAGGAAACTTTATCCTGCAAAAGTAGTTAATTTTCTGTGCTTAAAAAACTTTTGTTGCCCAAATATTTTCCTGTCGCTGTCCGAAAAATTCTGACTTTGCCCAAATTTATTTTATCCTCCTGACTCGCAGGAAAGCGACGGAGGCGCTAATACATAGGGTAGGCAATTACCCCGACCTGCTTCCAGAGATGCCAAGATATTGCTGTCCGCTTGTAATTTAATAGAGATATGATTGAAATTTAGAACGTCTTGTCAAGACCACAAAGAAGGGGAAGTGCCGTAAAGTATCTTTCCCAGGACACAAGAGAATGGCGCGAGTAGGTTTTAAACCAAGACCATATGGATCGCAATCCCACCGGCGCTTTGTCCAATCAACCACGCTGCCGAATATTTTCTAAGTCAAACACAACTCAGTTGTATTTGAAATTTAACAATTTAATAACAAAAGTAAAATCCAAAATATTATTAATATTTGTTCTTATTTTAAAATTCATTGTTCTTCTGGTAAAATCAGAGGCAAGTAAAACTTCAACAAATACAAAAGGCGTAATATTTATTAAAGCAGAACTCAACGACGTTTCGTCCGTTACATCGGGCGGACTTCTTCAGGTAAAAGCAGAACACAACGCGCACCGTATTTAAAAACCAAGAAGTTAAAAACACAAACCAACAAACACAAGGTGAGAAGCGAACATACATAACGATTTCATAATTACTTAGTGCAAAAGAAACAAATTTAACAGGTTGAAAACCCACATTAGTTGAGATTTTTTATATTGCTATATATTTTTGGAAAAACATTACGATCTTTATCATTTATTGAATTTTTTGTATTATTAATATATAATGATTCTAAAAATTTTCGTTTATCATAGTCAATGTTATAATCCAATATTTCAAAATTAACAAAATCAATCCTATGTTCACAATTAAAACAATGCTTAACCAATGCAGTTTTTTTATTCAAATCGTCTTCTTTTAGTTTAGCCAAATTAATCGGTTTCAAATCACGTTTATGTTCCGATAAGCGAGTATTAAAACATCTGCCCGTTTCACCAACATATACATTTGAACAATCTTTACACGGAATTTTATAAATTGCACCACGCTTATATATATCATCAACAGAGTCTATTATTTTTGGTAAAATATTTCCAATTGTTTTATAAGGGTAAGTATACACATTAATATTAAATTTCCTCATAATTTTAGACAATTCATCACTCAAACCTTTAATATATGGTAAACCGACATAGTTAGATATTTTTTCACTCATGCAAACAATTTTATTAACTTTTTTATGTTTAATTTCTTTTTTCATTTTATTTAATAACCAATCTGGATAATCATTATCACGTAAAGCATTACAAACAAATTTAACTTCATTAATTTTATCTCGATAATTTGTAATTAATTTAGATTTAGCGCGAAACAATAATGTTTTAACCAAACCAACTTTTTGAGAAAAATTATGACATGAATTAAAATTAAGTAAGTTGTATGTGTAGGTTTTCTATAGGCTTTTGTAGTTAATTGACCATTATTACGAATTATTAACACATCTAAAAACGGAATAGCGTTTTACTTGCCTCTGATTTTACCAGAAGAACAATGAATTTTAAAATAAATAATATCCCTGGTAACAGTGTTTATATTAATATTTGTTCTCTTATTAAAACTTTTCAATCAATGAATTCAAATTTGACTTTTATTTTTCGAGTTCAAGTTCGAGTTCTCAACCTTGGTTTTATTGTCCGGATACGAATGTGTGCGCACGCACGCACGCACGCACGCACACATTGTAATTTTGAAAGATTTGAAAACATTTGCTTCACAGCGACAGGCAACAAGACTTACCCAGCGGCACCAGCGTCAGGGGGACGCATGAAATCCGCGATTTCATTCGTGGATGTGCTTGGGGTGCGCGCTCTGCTTTGCTGACCTAATTGGGGAAGTTGGGGCAAAGCGCTGGTCGGGGACCGCGCGGGACCTGGACGAAAACAGCAAAAATTACGTCATCGTTCTCAAAGAATTAAATTTCACAAATATGAACGACCCACCTCCTCCTCCTCTGCCCATTCCACTGGGGGGCGCATGGGTGGGGCCGGAAGGCGCAGGGTAACGAGGCCGCCCTCTTCCGGGAGTTGTTTGGCCTCCAGCAGGCCCGCGACCGTGATCTCTGTGCTGATTAAAACTGGGGTGGGGCGAGGGTCGAGAATGGGGGGGTTGTTGGGACACTAGGGAAAACACTGGAGGTCACGAAATAGACGATGCCAAAATCAGCAAGAATCGAAAAGAAAGCAAATGGAAACATGCAAAAACAAAACCGGTGTTAAAACAAGGTTGAGATAAATCCATGCAGGTCGAATCAAGTGCATTCCGGAGTTTCTCACGGCGTCAGTGTATTAATAAGAACAATCGCATATGTTTGGTCAGTGATCAGCGACATAACATCACTTTAAGGCCTTTTCGACACCAGGCGTAGCTTCTTAGCGTAAAAGTGTCTATTTATTATATTTTTACGCTAAAGCTGGCATAGAAATGTAATAAACACTTTTACGCTGAAAAACCACGCCTGGTGTAGACAAGGACTTAAGCATTTAAAAGTTGAAAAGCAAAATAACATGCGAATCAATTCCCATTAAGGCCCGTTTCCACTACGAGCGTGGAAAAGAGCATTCTTTGTCTCTTTTATTGATCTTCGATTGAAGCGAGCGGTTAAAATTGAAGCGAGCGCAAAAAAAAGCAATAAAACAAACAAAGAATGCTTTTTTCCACGCTCGTAGTGGAAACGGGCCTTTAAACATAATAAGTTTTTAGATAAATCTCTACAACAAGTGTTTTATTTTTTGGCGATTTGACATCTGATTTTTGAATGATCCAATTAAGATTTTAAAAGAAAACTTGGTTATGACGTCACAAAGCATATTTTGTTTATAAAAAGATTAAAATAAGAAGATTTTAAAAGAATCAAAATTTATACAGAGGGCATTGGAACATAAATGACTAAATTGTAGGAATGTAACGGTAGATAGTATTATGTAAACAAAACCATTCATTAAATCAGCAAACTTTTATAATCATAATAATCGTTTTTAATACAAAAGTAAAAGAGATAACGAATTTTTAGAAATTATATTGAATATCGAAACGTTCTTTTTCTTGCGGGCATAACAACTAGATAGTTCAAAACAAATCTGTCTGTTATTGTTCCACCAAGTGGTCGCAGTAGAAAGTTTACTACTTTGTTATTATTAAACCTTGTTCCCATTCCACCTTTCTGTTGTTTTATGTAATGTTGTCACTGTCTCAAAACGTTTAAAAATTTATGGCGACACGATCGATCAGATAATATAATTTATTTTTTATCTGTTGCCAACAAAGTAAAAAAAATAATATAGATATAAAAATAACAATGGTCCAAAAACTAATCTTTATTTTGTTCCTTGTTGTCCCCCCCCAAAATAAATGTCTCGGAAACTGTTCAATGATGAAGTGAAATCGAACTAATCTATTCACAGACACTTGTGAGGTCGATTAGAACATAAGAATTAATTATTCTTGTTGATTAGAACAACACATAAGAATTACGCTTGGGAGATTGATTCTCATTTTTAAAATGACTAAATTATTTTTTATGACTTTATGAAGAGTTATGCCATCAAAATGTAAGCACTGGAAATGTGGATTACAATTTTGTCTGCATTGAGAAATTCACTGATTGGTCAAGCTTTGGACAATTAATTCGATGGATTGTTGCTTAAACATTCTTCCAGCTAAAATCTTTCTCTTTGTTGTTTCATAAATTTCTACATCAATTTATGAAACAACAAAGAGAAAAATACAATTTAATGGGCAAAGGTTCTACCATGGTGGGTGTATGATGAGTAACCTTCTGCGACACTAGCAGAGGAACAAACCGACAAATTTGTTGTGAACTCGCTCAATTTTCGCCAACAGTAACCAAAATGCATTTAAAGATCCAACTGATGAATATGCTATCATAATTAATTCAGCATAGAACATCTCAGCTTCACGTTGCGGCTGAAGCCAGAGGGTCACTGATTGAGACTGGACGATGACCATAGCGCAAATCATCAACAAACCACAAACATCTGACCCACGACTTACCTCGGCCTTGGTTGGTGTTGTATGACGTCACTGACGTGGGGGCTTGAGGAGCGGGATGAGCGGGTCGATTTTGGGCCGGAGAAGGCATACGAGGCGGCCCTCGTGCGCCACCCGGTGGTTCACGTGGCCCTGGAGGGGGCGCCGAAGGGGCGGAGCGAAGAGGGCCAGGGGCAGGGCCCCGTTTGTGAGGTTGCGCGTAGTTGTTGTTGGGAGCAGGGCGGGGTGCAGGTCGACTGCGCCCCCCATTTCTCATCACGTTACGAACTTCCGGTCCTGATATGAAAATTATACAATAATTGTGACGTCAGCAATTGAATTTCTTAACAAAGCGAAGAAATATAAAAATTGATTTTTGTGATTTTTTCGATTCAATACAAAAACACAAGAAACAACGTTCCCTCTAAGAGCTTGCTTAGTGTGCGCGGAATGAAAGGCTGTGTGAGCAGTGGTGAATATTACCTGAGGCAAGGAAGTTTTGGTTTTCTGTCCCAAAATAAAAGTGTTCTCTAAAAAAAAAAAAAAGTCTTCACTTCGATTTCATCCCCAATTTTCTGATTTTATTCTCAAAATAAAGGTGTTCTCTAAAAAAAAAAAAAAAAGTCTTCACTTCGATTCCTTAACCCTTGATTTCCTATTTTGTTAACGAAATCAAACCTTGCCAACGCTCATACAGCGAAAGCATGTCTTGCCAAAACTTACGCTGTGCGCGGCAAAACGAAAGCACTGCGCGGGGGTTCTCTCGTTACTGCGCGGCCGCGCAGGCGCGCAGCTTAGAGGGAACCGTGACAAGAAACCATTGCTCAGCTCCACCCAGCGGATTTTATCGCGGAGAACTCACTCGAATCTTTCGGCAAACCGGGGCCTATGGAGACGTTCAGGGACTTTCCCGAAGGTTTAAGCACAGGAACATTACCAGTTCCTCGTGAGAACACTATCTGGCGTGTCCCTCCTCCTCCCCAACCCTCTTTCTTGATCGCGAACTCGATTCTAAAATCAAACAAAATTCACAAGTTTAAAGCTGGACTTTGTTCGAACGGAAACTTTGCAAGTTGAGAATTGAATGCAAACGACAGCCGATAGATGATGCAGGATTGTGTCATAAAGAAGAGGTCACAAGATCATCAATAAATGCGACATCCGGGCCATCGTACCTATCCGAAAAGTTGATGTCGAGCTTCCTCTTCACCCGGGCTTCATACTTCTTCGAAATGACGTGAAGGAACTCGGTCTTGAAAGTGGTTTCGAGAACGGAGTCATAATCGTTTGTCACGTGAATTACGACGAAATCGTCTTGGAAAGGGCTGAATTAAAAGCAATCAATTAATGGAAGAAATTAAATGACGCAAATTCAACATGATTTTAGTCGATTTTGTCAGTCACAAAACAAACTATTGACATTACGAAATAGTCGCGATAACCAGAAACCGCTTCGAAGCGAACTGAACGGGGGCAGAGACTAAAGGAGGACGAGATCATGTGACAGCGAGCACGAAAGACCACGGTCATGTCCTCAAATCCGATAAAACCGCGCCCTTTTTATTTAAGCCCTGTTATGACGTATTCAATACGCAATACCGAACAATGGACCGAACGAGTGAATTTAATCAACGGTTTCACATTTAATTGTGACGCAACCATCACCTCGTCGAGACGGCTCTGACTTGCTCCAGTTCGATCAGTCGTTTCAGCACCTCCTTCAGCTGACCCTTCTCCGGTCCTTTCTTCACCATCTCTCGACCAATCAAATAGATGTTTTTCGCCGACATGAGCAGATCGCGCTTGGTCGTCTAAACGCGAAACAAACTCGGTTTGCACATTCGACTTGGTGAGCCACCCCCCCACGAGCTGCAAGCACGAGATTGAAAACGGGGGGGCATAAAAACAAAGGGTTCACTGATTCACCATCTTTCTATCAACTACTTATTCTCCTGACACGCCAAACAGTTTCAAAAGCGCAAGCTCACCGGTGCGATACGCCACCCAGCGGACAGCCCGCTGCACTCACAGTAGGCGCACAGTGGCGGGGTTGATTAATGCTAAAGTTCGTAATTCCAATAGATGTGCCATTGATAAAAATTATGATGTGGAAATGTAAGGTCAGTGCTTTTGAAATATCAAACAAGAATTTATATTAACACAAAGATGGCGTACAGAAAGAGTGAATAAAGCAATAACTAACTCATTACGCCGATGTAAGAGATTTTTACATCAATTAGTTGATTTCAAGCTAAGTAGAGAAGATCTTTGATTTTGAAGAGCGCTTTTTAGAAGTTCACGTAAATTGTTTCTACCTCATTAAAAGTTTAAAATCTTTACACTAATCTGACAAAAAAACTTTCAAAGCCATTAGTTTTCAATTACCTCAATCCTTTCAATGCCTTCTTTATTATGCAGGAACAACAAAGAGATTAAAAAGGTCGGAATCTTACCTTAAATCTTCGATCGTATTTCACGACTGTGTCAGCGAACTCGATCCTCTCCCGCTTCGCAGTGAACTGTCTGAGCTCAGGCCGCCCCTCCAGGCCGATGTAGTCGCCGACGAAATTACGGTTCAGACTGTTTCTTTTACGTTCTTTCCTGTTTAAAACGACCTACACAGAGAGTAAAATGATGGCCATCAGCAATATGTAAATAAACGAAGAACATCACCTGGCAGGCTTCCTCCTTGATCTGCTGGTACTTCTTTCTAGCGTTGTACCGGCGGAAAGCCTTCTGTATGATTCGCGCGAAGCCATCGAACTTCCTGTCCCTCATTTCCTCAAGAAGAAACAACTAAAGCAAACAAGGTTCGTTTATTACTAGGCCCATTTCTATTTTACGTCAAAAAAAAGTATTTGACTTTATTTTGATCTAATGGATTTGGCCAGTTATACAAAAGTTTCTATGGATAAATTTTGGTTAAGATGTTGCAAACACGGCAATTTACATCAGCCTAGGAAAGTGTTATTGTATTTTTGATGACAAGGGCCGCATGAAAAGGCTTCACGGGGCGCATATTATGCAGGCCTGCTTTACATGAATATCACTAAAATCGATAGGGGCTTTTAATATATTAGACCGGTTTAGAGAACGCCAGGCTCACCGGGGGCAACTTGATGACTTTGAGTTCTTGTCATCGAGACAAAGGACACATTGTTGGGGAAAAATAATAAAACTCGATCTTTTGATTATTGATTGCATTTTCATAATTTGATTTTAACCAGTAATCACCCCAGCTGTTAAAATTTGCACAATGCTGTAAAGTGGATGGCAAAGGTTGGCCGAAAT